>CM042540.1:8977073-9464573 GCA_023630585.1 Cranoglanis bouderius
ATTCTAATATTTTTACGCAGTGACATAAATGAATATCTATTTATGCTTAATGTGACATTACTGCATTGATAGTTGCAAAAGTTTCTTTCCCCCTTGATTTCTGGGTTGGACAATAGTACCTTCATGTGACGTGTGAAGTGAATTTTAAATTATTTTGTATGGCTATATCTGAGAAATACTGTATGTTTATGTTATAGTGTGTATTATGTTCACCATAAATGCCAATGGAGAGTGCCGAATGTGATGTTTGTACGCTAGTCTGTGGAGTGTCAAAGAAATAATAAGAAGGTGTGGTTTTACAGGCTTTATGTGCATTCAATGCCTGTAGGTGTGTGGCCAACTTTCAATGCCTCAACAAAGTGATAGTTGCATGAAACCAGGGCTTGAGGTTATCAGCTGTGAATCTGACATTGTCCCTCTATCCTGTTCATTATGTCACTGCTGAAAAAAACTGCGCTTCCATACTAATGGCTTTCGATTAATTTATCGAAGAGGGCGGGCAGAGGAACATTCTTCCACTGCTAAAAGCCCCCATCAGTCCTGGTGATCACCTTCGTACATTCTAAGCATCCGCAGCTAGCCAAAGCAGGCAAAGTAAGCAATCAATAAATCTACTGAATTATAGAGCGAACTTGCAGAACAGAGCCTCGGCTGCCAAAGGAACCACAGAGCATATCGCTGCTGAAACAGAGGAGGAGCTATGCGACTGCTCCAAATCCCTCTGGCTGAAAGATCCAATCACACTGGGATAGAGGGAGTAGATGAGAAAGGTGGCCAACGAGGTCAGCCCTGTGGGGCACATGATTTATTTATCTGCTTACACAGTGATACAATTCCCTATTCTCATACTGGCATAGAGTCTTTTTTTCTCAGGGTTACAATCTAATAGAAAAGTACTGATAAACTCTTTAAGGTACATGCCGCATTTGTACATCATGTGCGAGTTTGACTTTAACTTGAAACCATATACGCCTTCAAGCGAAATATCATCTTGTAGAAAGTTATAAGTGAGATCACTTACAACTTACATTTATGGCATTTGGCAGATGCCCTTATCCAGAGCAACTTACAGTATCTCACAAAAGTGAGTACATCCCTCACATTTTTGTAAATATTTTATTATATCTTTTCATGGGACAACACTGATGAAATGACACTTTGCTACAATGTAAAGTACTGAGTGTACAGCTTGTATAACAGTGTATATTTGCTGTCCCCTCAAAATAACTCAACACACAGCCATTAATGTCTAAACCGCTGGCAACAAAAGTGAGTACACCCCTAAGTGAAAATGTCCAAATTGGGCCCAATTAGCCATTTTCCCTCCCCGGTGTCATGTGACTCGTTAGTGTTACAAGGTCTCAGGTGTGAATGGGGAGCAGGTGTGTTAAGTTTGGTACTGGTCACTGAAAGTTCAACATGGCACCTCATGGCAAAGAACTCTCTGAGGATCTGAAAAAAAGAATTGGTGCGCTACATAAAGATGGCCTAGGCTATAAGAAGATTGCCAACACCCTGAAACTGAACTGCAGCATGGTGGCCAAGACCATACAGCGGTTTAACAGGACAGGTTCCACTCAGAACAGGCCTCGCCATGGTCGACCAAAGAAGTTGAGTGCACGTGCTCAGCATCATATCCAGAGGTTGGCTTTGCAGAATAGATGTACGAGTGCTGCCAGCATTGCTGCAGAGGTTGAAGGGGTGGGGGGTCAGCCTGTCAGTGCTCAGACTATACGCCGCACACTGCATCAAATTGGTCTGCATGGCTGTCGTCCCAGAAGGAAGCCTCTTCTAAAGATGATGCACAAGAAAGCCCGCAAACAGTTTGCTGAAGACAAGCAGACTAAGGACAGACTTACTGGAACCATGTCCTGTGGCCTGATGAGACCAAGATAAACTTATTTGGTTCAGATGGTGTCAAGCGTGTGTGGCGGCAACCAGGTGAGGAGTACAAAGACAAGTGTGTCTTGCCTACAGTCAAGCATGGTAGTGGGAGTGTCATGGTCTGGGGCTGCATGAGTGCTGCCAGCACTGGGGAGTATACTGTGACATGTATTGTGACATACTGAAGCAGAGCATGATCCCCTCCCTTCAGAAACTGGGCCGCAGGGCAGTATTCCAACATGATAACGACCCCAAACACACCTCCAAGACGACCACTGCCTTGCTAAAGAAGCTGAGGGTAAAGGTGATGGACTGGCCAAGCATGTCTCCAGACCTAAACCCTATTGAGCATCTGTGGGGCATCTTCAAACGGAAGGTGGAGGAGCGCAAGGTCTCTAACATCCACCAGCTCATTAGGCTCATAGGGTTAAGGCAGTGCTGGAAAATAATGGTGGCCACACAAAATATTGACACTTTGGGCCCAATTTGGACATTTTCACTTAGGGGTGTACTCACTTTTGTTGCCAGTGGTTTAGACATTAATGGCTGTGTGTTGAGTTATTTTGAGGGGACAGCAAATTTACACTGTTATGCAAGCTGTACATTCACTACTTTACATTGTAGCAAAGTGTCATTTCTTCAGTGTTGTCCCATGAAAAGATATAATAAAGTATTTACAAAAATGTGAGGGTTGTATTCACTTTTGTGAGATACTGTATATCTCATTTATACAACTGAGCAGTTGAAGGTCCTTGGTCCTTGTTCAAGGGCCCAGCAATGGCAGCTTGGCAGTGGTGAGATTTGAACTCATGATCTTCCGATCAGTAGTCCAACATCTAACTATCAAATATCTTAAAGCAGATGTAAGACTGGGAAATTTCACTCTATTACAAGCTACATGAGGAAGAACACTTATTAATCTGAAGGTTCTGAAGGGCAGGTAATAGGGCTTCCAAAGTACAATTGACGTTCTCACATCTGTTGAGTAGCATGCTAAGAGCAAAACCTCTCAGCTTGAATAAAAGCTTGTTTTTGTTAGCTAGCATGTCAACATCTAACAGTCAGTTAGTTGTGTAGCATAACGCTAACTAGAACACAACACTTTGTTGAAGAGGAAACTATTTTCTATGTTACTATTTTCTATGTTATGTTAAAACTACTGCATTAAGAACCTGACTACTGCACAACAGGTTAATAGTTACAGTTTATTGTGTTTTCGCCATTTTAAAAATATATTTATTTTGTTTTCCAAAAAGTTTTTAGATCAGTCTAATCCGAGAGTTCTTTTGGTTCTGCTGCTTAGTTGCAAAAAATAATTGGCTTCTTCTTCAGCCAAAAATCGATCTCAAACTGGAGAAGCCAGCAACAGCATCCATTAGTCCCTCACACAGAATTTTATACAATTTTAAACTTAAAGTAAGGGGATACAAGTTTTATTTTCTTCAGTCATGTACAGTACTGTGCAAATGTCTTATGCTTAGGCAAATACTGCAAAACACAGATGCTTTTAAAAATAATGAAATTAAACCTTTCCACACACACACACACACACACACACACACACACACACACACACACACACACACACACACACACACACACACAGTACATATATACAGATCATTACAGCCATAATTAAATTAAAACCATAAGGATCTGAGCAACTTTGACAGGGGCCAAATTGTGATGGCTAGATGACTGGGTCAGCGCATCTCCAAAACGGCAGGTCTTGTGGGGTGTTCCTGGTATGCAGTGATTAGTACCTACCAAAAGTGGTCCAAGGAAGGACAACCAGTGAACCTGGACTATGGAGCAATGGAAGAAGCTGGCCTGGTCTGATGAATCACATTTTCTTTCACGTGATGGCACCAGGATGCACTATGGGAAGAAGGCAAGCCAGCAGAGGCATTGTGATGCTCTGGGCAATGTTCTGCTGGGAAATCCTTGGTCCTGGCATTCATGTGGATGTCACTTTGACACGTACCACCTACCTAAACATTGTTGCAGACCAAGTACACTCCTTCATGGCAACAGTATTCCATAATGACAGTGGCCTCAATGGGTCACAGCTGTTTTGGTGGCACAAGGGGGACCTACACAATATGTTAAGTCCCCTCCGAATCTATTGGAATGGCAAGGCCATACACTTGTGGGTGCTTTACACAAGCCATTTGGGTTTGAGATCAAAAGATGGATATGAGAAGAGAGTTTAGGATTCCAGCTTTTATTTATCGGTATTTACATCAAGATGTGTTAAACAAAATAAAACATAGAACCTTTTTTATCAGACTACCCAATGTTTAGGCAAGCAAAATTATAGAAACAGATAAGCCGAAGTAAATTAAAGTAAATACATATCACTTAATATTTGGTTACATATCCCTTGCGTGCAATAACTGCATCAAGCCTGTGACTCACTGACATCATCAAATTGTTGGTTTCTTCTTTTGTGATGCTTTTCTAGGCTTTTACCGCAGCCTCTTTCAGATGTTGTTTGTTTCGTGGGGTTTCTCCCTTCAGTCTCCTCTTCAGGAGGTGAAATTGGGTTAAAGTCTGGTGACTGACTTGGCCAGTCTAAAACCCTCCACTTTTCCCCCTGATAAAGTCCTTTGTTGAGTTGGCAGTGTGTTTTGGATCATTGCCTTGCTTCATGATAAAGTTCATCCTGATTCATTTTGATGAATTTCTCTATAAACTGACAGACAAAATGTTCCTGCAAACTTCTGAATTCATTTTGCTGCTACCACCACAAGAGTTACATCATTAATAATGATTATTGAGCCTGTTCCAAAAGCAGCCTTGCAAGTCCAAGCCCTACCTCCACCCTGTTTTACAGATGAGCTTGTACTGTATGTTTTGGACCATGAGCAGAGCCTTTCTTTATCCACACATTGGCCTTTCAGTACTTTCGTAGAAGTTAATCTTGGTTCCAGAACTTTTGTGGCTCATGTCTGAATTTCTTTTTGCAAATTCCTATCTGCCTTTCCAATTCTTACTGCTGATGAGTGGATTGCATCTTGTGGTATGGCCTCTATATTTCTGCTCTTGAAGTCTTCTTCGAACGGTGGATTGTGATACCTTCACCCTTGCCCTGTTTGTCAAGTCTTCAATCAACAGACAAGCAGCATTAAGACACATACACAGGAGTATTTTTTTATGCTTTACATGTTTACTCATCTTCCACACTCAACTCTCTTTGTTAAAGGAACATACACACATTATGACTCTGGAATGTACCAACTACAGAAACTGTGGAGGGGTCTGGGCAGGACCATTCACTGCATATACTACATCCCCCTTCTTGAACCTGATTAAAGTAATCAGCAAACTTGAATCACACACAACATACTGCTAACATGACAAATGTTCAAATGAAACCTCTACTTTAAACAAGCAATATGAACATTAACCTTGCTTGCTAAGTAAACACAAAGTCATTGAAGCACACTGGACATCTGATGCACAGTCTCGCTCTTGTGCACTGAGGACCTTGCGTGGTTCTCATTTTAGCATCTCGAATATGATCAGCAATCAGGAGCTATGCTTTATATATGTAGATCAGAGAGCCTGATGTCTTGTCTGGCATCTGTAGGACTTCTGGGTATTTAGAAAAATAGTCTACAGTGAGAAGGAATGCTAGTCCTTGGAAATCAAAAATGACAGCAGCAATTTTCTGCCAGGGTCCCTCAGGAACAGGTTGTGGGAGAAGCCGGACTGGCTCCAAAGGTTAAACACTATAGCCAGCAGTTCTTTCTCTATCTGGGCATTATTCTTTTTGGCTGCTGACAGTGCTCTGTAGGCATATGCTATTGGCTGTTTGCCCTGCATCAAGCAGGCTCCCAGCCCATCTTTTGAAGCATCTGCTTGTACCTCTACAGACTCTACAGATATCTCTACAGTATCTCAGGACCGATATTTAAAATGGCTTTCTCCAGCTCCTCGAGTGCTAACTGCTGTTCTGGGTACCACTGCCAGGATATAACTTTCCTTAACAGCACCCTAAGTGGTGCAGTGAGGGTTGCCTCATTAGGAATGTACTATATAAATAACGTGTCATACCCAACAGTTCCTTTCTGGTGGTGGGGGGAGGAAACTGCAGGATTGCTGATACCTTGGATTCATCTGGCTTCACTCCTTCTGCTATGATAACGTGGCCAAGGTATGTCAGCTCACTGACCATGTATTGCAACTTGTCCTTTATTAAATTTCACATTGAGGCTCACTGCTCTGTTTATCATTTTCCCCAGAATGGCATCATGTTCTGCTTTAGTGGATACTGCTATGATTATGCCATCAGCCACTATAAAGACTCCTTTGATGTCCCCAAAGCTCTCAGAGTTTAGATGCTGGAACACCTCACACAGATTTGATGCCAAAGGGCATCTGATGAAAATGGTATCTGCCCCATGGTGTGTTGAAGGTGCAAAGGTCAGATGACTTCTCATCCAGTTTAATTTGCCAATACCCGTCCTTCTCAGCAAGGATTGTGAATAGCTTTTTCCCAAGCCAATTTACATCATACAACCTCTGTGTTCGGTATTTGGTAGTGCTGGCACAGTATGGCTTTGATTAAGTTTTTGGGGTCCAGACACACTCTGAGGCTGCCGTTTTTTTTTCTGTAATGCAGAGACTACTACCCAGGTGGTGGGCTCAGACACTTTACTTATCACCCCACTTTTTTATAGATCATCTAGTGTCACACAGAGCCTATTATGCACTGCATATGAAATCTTACGGCACCCATGGATGACAGGAGGCACACTGGGGTCTGTGTGAATATGGTGCACACCTGGGAATTGGTCCAAACCCTCAAACACAGACGCATAATGCCTGAGGAGCTCGTCTCTGGTGGTGGGGGCGGATGGCGCAAGTGCTTCTACTTTTCTTACAAGGTCCAGTTGCACGCATGCCCTCCTCCCCAACAAGACCATATGGTCACAGTGGTCACAAAGAATGTCATCTCAGATCATTTATGCTTGGACTGCACATGGAGCTTTATGACACCTTCCCGTTTGATGTGGGTGCCTAGTGACAGGTATCTGAAGATGATCAACAACTTTCTTTGGCAGTACATTTGCTTCAGTGCCTGTGTTGAGCTTAAAATGAGAAGATTTGTGTGCCAGTCTGTATCAGGTTTGTTTGGATGCCAACAACAGTTCCTACAAACAATGTGTTAATGTCTGCAGGTTCAGTGTCTATGTCAAGAGAAGTCATGTTCACTTTGGATTTGCAAACAGCCACAAAATGGTTCCTTTTGCCACATTATTTGTAGACCTCGTTTTAAGCAGGGCACTGTCTTGGTATGTTGTTCTCCCTTGGCTTGTTTTTCTCCCATAGACATCTCTCTGATCTTCATGTTGGTTTATCCATTTTAACAACAAATGCAGTCTTCACAGGTGAAACTGAAGGCTAAAACCAAGAGTAGATGTTCAGAGCTATTTATTGTTTAAACAATCAATCTAACAAGACACACCTGGGTAACTAGAGACATCTGTCAGTCACATGTTAGAGTATTTTTCCTCACCTACAAATTGGGTGGTCTAATATAAAATGTGATGTTTTATATATGTGATGTCTTTTAACACATCTACATATAAATACAAGGAAATAAAAGCTGAAATTCTAAAGTCTCTTCTCATGTTCATCTTTTGATCTCTAACACAAATGAATTGGCCTTGCCATTCCAATATTTTCAGAGGGGACTGTATGTGGTCTGTTATGCATTATGTTGTTTTCTTTAATGAGATTCACACACTCATCTGTAACATTTAATGTAATAAACATATATAATAAAAGCTTTACTAAAATTTGTATGCATTTATTGCTGGGTTTTGCTTTATTGGCTTGTATGTGGTTTGACCTTTCAGTCATTATTTTAGTTGTTCCAGCTGATCTGTTTGCATGGTGATGATTTATTCTGTGTTTGTGTAGGATAGTTAAATGTTTTCACAATGCACATCACAATTTTTTTCATTTTTTGCTGAGGTTTGTTTATAGGAGTCATATCAGGAGATGTATACAAGTTCTGAGGATAACTGCAATATTCTCAGAAAATTCTACTGCAACAATTTATCATCAGTATTTGTTTGTGGTGGGGTTTGTAAAAGTAATGAATTCCACTGTTTGCCTGGCATCATCCTGTACCATCCTATTAAAAATGTTTAGAAATGTCTTTACTCTCTATTATGCTGGTAAGAATTCCTGCATCCAACCTCTGAATATCTGATCTCCAGGATTCCTGACAAGCCATGATGAAGATGAGCTCGTCCCAGGATTATTTCCATGTGTCTGTGTTTCAGTTTCTCTTACTGTCTATCTTTGAGTTCTCTGTCTCTTTCTCTCTCCCTGTCAGATAATCTGTCTTTCTCTAACAGTTTTTGGCCCCTTTTCTTACTTCATCTCCTCGCTTCTTGGTCTTTCTCCTCACCTGTCTGATGGTCTTTGCACTCCCTGTTTTGTTCCATATGCACTATTTAGTGCACCAAATAGAAATGTTGCTATTTTCTAATGATATCTCTAACCATACAGTGTAAAATATGAAACAATCTTGCAAAACCACTCCCTGCTTACTATATAGTGCACTAAACAAGAAGCTTTGCTATTTTACATACTATAATTGGAACTTCTGATACCACATCCAATGCACTATATAGTGTAATAGAGGAGTTTTGCTAAACAGGAAGCTTTGATTTTTATATCATATATGTCTGAAAGCATAATGTAAATATCCAACAAACCCTCTATGTACTATTTAGTGCACTACATAGGACATTTTGCTATTTTATATACAATCATGGCTAAAAACAGTGTAAAAGATCCAGAACACATGTCAGTGCATGTTAGTGTCTAAATCATGTAGTTGAGGTGATGCAGAACACTCACAATGCACTTTGTAGTTTGTAGGGAATAGGTAGTAGGGTACATTTCAGAGACAGGGTTAGTCTTTCTTCCTACCTCACTCGATCTGTCTCTCATGTCTCACTTCCTCACTTATGTTCTCTGTCTTTATGTTTCTGCCTTTCTCACGTCTCTCTGCCCTTTTTCATTTTCTGTTTTTCTCCCTGTCATTCTCCCTCTCTTTCCCTCTGTCGTATTTTCTCTGCTATTTATCAGTCTCTCACTCTTGCTGTTTGTCTCTCTTGCTCTCACTTTTTAGTCTCTCTCTTCTCGTTTTGTCTGTTTCACTCTATCTGTCCATCTGTCTCTTGGTGGTCGTCATTTCTCCTCTCTCAGTCTCCCACTTACCCCCACACGCACTCTGTATTCTAGCGAAGAACTGCCTCTATAGATAAAAGCACTGAATCTATCCGCTCAGAGAGATGGATTGCTCTGAATGAGGCACAGGAGAATTGAACTCCAGTCATCTGTGATGCTCTCCTCCATATAAAGTGTCTCCTTTCTCCTTCAGAGTTTCGTCCTCTAACCCCCTCCCTTTTAATCCACACTCTTACTCCTGCCATACGGCAACCTGGAAGAAAAGAGATACGAGTGTGTGTACTTATAAAGCAGACCCAGGATTTGGATATTGAGACAGTTGAAGATAAAGGGTTGAAGAGTAAATTGTATATTTATATGGGGGGGGGGGGGAGGATTCACATTCTACCTGTTCAGCACAATGACACTTTTACTAGCTTTACTAGCATGACGACAAACAGATGTGATCTGAAAAGTACCATCAATAACTAGGTACTTAACTGAACTGATTTCGATTAATGTTGATTATCCCCAAATTCTAATAATAATAATAATAATTCACCTTTTATAATAGTATGATCTTTTCTAGGCCTATTCGCATCCTTCTTATTTTTCAACATTTTTAGGACACATTTTTCAGTACTTTTATCATTTACCACAATAAAAATTCACAATACGAATGTGACAAGATGTAGGGTTTGATGCAGATGGACTCCATAAGATGGAATTCATATACACTATAGTATTTTGACTACACTAAACTATGTTGACACCTGACCATCACACCCACATGCAGTTCTTCCCCAAACTGTTATCACAAAGTTGGAAGCACACATTTATCTAGAATGTCTTTGTATGCGGTAGCATTAAAAATTCCCTTCACTGGAACTAAGAAGCCCAAACATGTTCTAGCATGACAATGCTCCTGTGCACGAGGTCCACAAAGACATGGTTTGCCAAGATTGGAGTGGAAAAGACCCGCACAGAGCCCTGATCTCAACACCACTGAACTTTGGGATGAACATCAGCCCGACATCAGTGCCTGACCTCACCAATGCTCTTGTGGCAAATCCTCACAGCCACGCTCCAAAATCTAGTGGACATCCTTCCCAGAAGAGTGGCGGTAGTAAAGGGGAACTAAATTTGGAATAGGATGCACAACAAGCACATATGGGTGTAATGGTCAGGTGTCCACAAACGTTTGGCAATATAGTGTATTAGAAGTCTGAATATTGAAGTTTGGGTCTATACTGATTTTCTATTTCTATATCATGATCATCTATAATTGACATCTGGTCAGACTCCTGCTCAGATGTATAAGACGACTTTGATGTGAGTAGTGTGAACTGAGTTTTACACAAGAACCATCCACTTTTATTTTTAACAGCCGGCATAACTCACACATTATGTTGCTTGCACATTATGTTAATTGCTTACATAATTACATGCATGATCACTGTAAATGTTCAAATAAGGTCTCTCAATCCATTGATATTTTTCCTTGTATGCTCGCTTAGAACTTCTACTAATTATGAATGTTTAACTGATACATGAACATAACCTGCTGCTGTAAGGCTATAGGCTGTAATAATGCTCATATCCTGTTTAGATTAAGAGCCTGCATAATATAGCAGCATAACTAGAACGAAGTGTAAATAAATGGCTTGGTGCTTGGCTTGTCCTGCGATAAAAGCCATACTGATTAAAATGGCAGCATACTGGAAATCTTAGTGTATCTGGTATAAAACACTGTATAAGCAAAGAGAAATGATTAGGCTAATTTACTTACAGCTTTTTTGCTTATATTGTATTTCATATTGGTCAAGAAGAATGCAGGAAGTGCAAAAAAAATGTAATTACGCTTCAGTGAGCACCCAGATGTTGTAATTTCAGAGACAATGAAAGTGCATGCATGCATTTATATTATTATTATTATTTTCCCAAATGCTTTTATTAGCTTCAACCATCTACATCATAATGATGCATACTGATTCATACCCCTGAGGGAACGGTATGAAAAAAATCATGGTATGCAGAACCCAGTGTGAGGGTTTTTTGTCTTATATACAGTACTTTGCAAAAGTTTTAGGCAGTTGTGAAAAAAATGCTCTAAAGTAAGAATGCTTTCAAAAATAGACATGTTAATAGTTTATATTCACATTTAACAAAATATATAAATGTATATACACTCAACTCAAATCTACTTAAAAGTATACTCTCAAATACACGTTAGAAGGTACATAAGACTGCAGTGGCAGTAGTTTTCATCTGATTATCTGTGCTCTTTAAAAAAAATTAAGCCACAAATTATGCAGAAATTAAGCATGTAGAAATACTGATGCTGTTATCAACACTAGTATAGTATAAAGCATAGCATGTTAATGATATAATTATTGCGTTTTGTTATCACAACATACCAGCATATTACTAGTGTCAAAGCAAATCCATAAATTTTTTGGCACTCTCCGTTGAAAATCTTACACTGTAGACAGAATAACAGAGAAATGACTCCTTTAATTTTATTTTCACATTTAGCCCTAGGTCACTGAAATTGGAGCAATTATCTGGTCTTCCAGGCTGCAGCCCGGAGCTCTGAGTTTGACATTTAGACATCCTCTGCAAACCATTTAATCTGCTTCTTTTATAGCAGTGACAGCACAAATATCCTGGTGTCTTTTTGCCTCTCTCATTTGTGGCCTGTTCCAGCAGTAATTGCTGAAGCAACACACCACTGTCACTGAAATTGAAGAGAAACAATCAGTCAGAGGTGGGATTGAAAACGATTCCGTACATGCAGGATCAGATTCCAAGAAACAAAGCGAGTACCTGTGTGTGTGTGTGTGTGTGTGTGTGTGTGAGAGAGAGAGAGAGAGTGTGGAGCATTCGCCGAGCACAAAGCCATGGTGACAGGCTCCTCTCAGGCTTCGTACAGCTTCATCATCTCTCAATTCAGTCACAGAATAATGACGACATGCTGAGAGGAAGATGGATATTTGCAATATCGGTCTAAGTGCGTGTGCGTCACAACGGAGAAGCAGTGAGCTTCAGTGTTTCAAATCTTTCCAGATGAAAAGGCAAATGATGACAGGGATGAATGTAGTTGGAATAATAAAAATCACATCCCCAGACTGGGACTGCCCACCTAATAGAAGCATAATCATAATTCTGAGTTTTGTCTCATCTCATTTGCCGCTCTATTTAAAAAGAAAGCCTCACTAATGCTATCTAATGTTTCATTTCATGCAGGAAGCCTGAGAGAAGCATGGCAGCAATTGCATCATGTCGTCATAATTATGGGTTGCAAACGAGTTGAGAGTTCACTTAAGAATTGAGAGTCAAGTTATGAGTAGAGTGGAGTTGGGAGTCGAGTTTGGGAGTTGACTTAGGAGTTGAATTGAGAGTCAAGATGAGAATTGTCTTAAGAATAGAGAGACAGATTGTGAGCTGAGAGTGAAGGTGAGAGTTAGGAGTCAAGTTTAGAGTTGAGATGAGAATCGAGTTAAGAGTTGAATCGAGAGTTAAAAGTCGACTAAAGGGGTGACTTTAGAGTCGAGTTGAGAGTAGAGCTGAGTCACGTTGAGAGTCAAGTTCAGAGTTAAAAGCCAAGTTGAGAGTCGGGTTGAGTCAAGTTGCGATTTGAGTTGAGAGTTAAGAGTCAAATTGAGGGGTGAGTTGAGAGTTGAGTCAAGAGTCGAGTTGAGCGTTGAGAGTAAAGTTGAACGTTGAGTTGAGAGTCAAGTTGAGTCAAGATAAGAGTCAAGTTGAGAGTCTAGTTAAGAGTTGAGTGAAGTGTAAAGTTGAGAGTAAAGTTAAGAGTCGTGCATGGGTCTGCTGTGTTCTCTGAGTGACATACTGCTGACATACACCTTAATGATCTAAAGAACACTTTGAACAATTGCTGAAGAACCCCTTTTTGAAGAGTACACTTAAACTGAAGAGGACATTTGGCTTGGGACACAACTGAAATGGCCTGAAACACTAGATTAGTGTTAGTTTGTTATTGGTATCATATTCACTTGTGAACATGTACGTGAACACAGGATAGAATTCATCTTAAAGAACACTGCATACACACCTCTTATGTTCCCATAACTAAGCAAACGAAGTCTGATGAGAGTTAACTTGGTTACTGAATCTGATCAGTATCACAGAGCTTTGACATCAAAAAAGAGGAGAAATAGGAGGGAGTGTATGCTCTCCTTCATGAGAAGGCTAATTCCATCATGGTGTAGCTGTTAGGTTTCCTCTCCTCAAGCTCTCGCTACGCTGCAAAGAGTAGCGAGTGGCATACTTCCGCATTCCACTGCGCGCATTCCAGCGCTATTCAAAAACTCTCCGATGGACGTTTCATGCATGAACTCATGTTTTGTTTACCTCTGCCATGTGTTCCCATGTTTTTGTTCATGTCATGTCTCCGCCTCCTGTGTTTCCCCATGTGCGTTTATGTTTTCGTTCGTGTCATGTCTCCGCCTCCTCATTTCTCATTTGTTCATGTTTATTGATGTCAGGTGTTATGGATTTGGGCATGTGATTGATATGTCTTTAAATACGCCGCTCCGTGTCCGCTTCGGGCTGGAGTATTAGTTTAGATTAGATGTGTTTAACCTTGCGCGTTTATCCCTTAGCTCTTAGTTTGTGGTTTCCAGACCACCTTTCTAGCCTCGTGTATTTATCCCTTAGCTCGTAGTTCGTGGTTTACAGACCACGTTTCTAGCCTTGCGTGTTTATCCCTTATCTCTTTGTTCGTGGTTTCCAGACCACATTTCCAGACCACCTTTCTAGCCTCGCGTATTTATCCCTTAGCTCTTAGTTCGTGGTTTCCAGACCACCTTTCTAGCCTCGCGTATTTATCCCTTAGCTCTTAGTTCGTGGTTTCCAGACCACCTTTCTAGCCTTGCATGTTTATCCCTTAGCTCTTTGTTCGTGGTTTCCAGACCACCTTTCCAGCCTCACGTATTTGTCCCTTCACTCGTGATTCGTGGTTCCCAGACCACCTCGATGCCTCGCGTATGATTCCCTGTATTTTTTGAATAACTGCCTTTTTGTGGATTACTGTTTCCTTTTTGGATTACTGCCGCTTTGGCCAAGTAAAGTGTCATTTTGGATTGCTGTTGCCTTTTGTTTATGGATTTATGTTCGATGGTGTTGTTTATGTTCGTTTATTTTTTGAACTGTGCCTAATAAACTGACCACTTTCCCCTGCAAGTGCATCCTGCTTCCTTCTACCCCACGTGTCGTAACAGTAGCTAGGAGTGTGTATAGTTTATGTGAGGTTTATCTGCCATCTGCCATTAAACTCTACATCTTGTCTTTGTTTATTTGGGCAATGTCAATAATATCAGGCTGCTTGTAGCTTTAATCTTTTGTTTTTGTGGCTAATGAACATTAGATGATCTTTTACAGCACTTTTCTACTGCACATTCAAAAACAAGAAGTGGCCCAAACAGAGCTTGGAGGTCAAGCTCTAGTTAATTTACCACCAAATTATTAACTATGGTAACACCTGGAAAACAGCTAGAAAATTCCTTAGCTGCAGGTGAATGTGATGCCTGCTTTTTTGCCAACTTTTCCACTTTTATCCCTCTAGATTTAACGAAACCACCACTTCAATTTTAAGTTTTCTGTTTTATAAAAATTCCCCCCTGAGTTCTGTCATGCCCTGCTGTTTTGTGGAATTGAGCCAGGTTTGTTTGTCTGTCTTGTTTCTTTATTTGGATGCCCATCATCTTGCCTGTGTGTTTGCTGGCCAGCTATAGTTAGGACTGCAGGGAGAGAATTCACGTATTCTCTATCCATGATTGCTTTCAGTGTTTTATTGGGATGGGGTACAGGGAATAGGTACACAGCAGGAGCACACACCTAATATGCCATGTTGTATTTGGCTTATAATAACAAATGCAAAAAAAACTGAAAAAGAAATATAGTGCTCCCTCTAACAGGTTGAGGGGTGATGAAATTATATTAAAAAAGAGGAAGAAACAGTCTTGGTGACAACAGTAAAAGCACTTGCATCATCATATCATCATTATGGCTTACAGCGATGATACTGTTAAGTTCAACATGAAAAAGTGCTTGGATTATCATTGTTCCTTAGTTTTGCAGTGAATAGCAAATTCCTAACAACCATGTGATTGATGTGGTAAAGTGCTGAATTGTGTTGAGGGTAGATGTGACAGTTGAGTTGTGAGTCATTGTGAGATTTAAGTTGAGAGTTGGTTTTAAAGTAAAGAATTGAGTTGAGAATTGAATTGAGAGTTGAGTCAAGTATTGAGGCGAGAGTAGGGTTGATTTTAGAGTTGGGTTGAAAGGATAGGTGAAAGTCGAGTTTGGAGTCGAGTTGAGCATCGAGTTTGGAGCCGAGTTGAGAGTCAAATTTAGAATAAAGTTTGAAGTTGAAAGTCCAATTTAGAGTCAAGAGTCAGACTAAGAGTTGAGTTAAGAGTAGAGTTCAGAGTTAAAAGTGAAGTTGAGAGTCAAGAGTTAAGTTTAGAGTCGAGAGTTGAGTGTAGAGTTTAGAGTTGAGTTTAGAGTCATGTTTAGAGGGAAGAATCAAACTGAGAGTTAATATGAGTCAAGTTGGGAGTCAAGCTCAGAGTCAAGATTAGAGTCGAGTTAAGAGGGTTAAAAGTTGAGTTTAATTTTAGTCAAATTTACAGTCAAATTTAGAGCTGAGAGTTGAGCTGAGAGTAGAACTGAGAGTCAACTCACTGGCCATTTGGTCAACAAGCTGCAAAAAATTCCCCGATAAAAAAAAAAAAAAATAAAAATTAAAAAAAAAAAAAAAAAAAAAAGTCTCAATATTGACTTTTTTATGTTGTTAAAAATAATGGAAACAGAAGGATAAGATGTGCACAGAATAAAACTCAATGTTTATTTTTTAATCTATTCAGTTTATTTTGTAGAAAATGAAACTACTTCTGTTTATTTGCCAGAAAAAAAGTCCTACTTTTTACTTTGTTTCATGGGGGGTTGTGTTTGCCACTGTAAAAAGACGTGTGAACCATCCATCCATGCATCCATTGCTCCATCTTGCTATCCAACGATCAACTTAGAAGTGAAACCAGTCACTCAAAGTGCCATTAACTACTCTAAGAGCAAAGCAGACCACTTTTAATGTCACTGTCCGTGAACTGATAAATTTCTGTGTGCTGCAACAATAATTGAAATCTGCTCCGAACAATCTTGGTTAATCACATTCAAAGTACAATCAGAGTATTGTACTAACTGTGCACTCCCCTTGCAGCCTTTATTTGAATGACAGAGACACACACGAGAAACCATTACACCGCTCAGATGAGCAATGAGCATGTCAAAGAGGATGCCATACTCTCTGCAGTAGCCTGGATGTCGATACTTCATTTCCATGTGCGGTGAGAGAGAAAGAGAGCGAGAGAGAGAGAGAGAGAGAGAGAGAGAGAGAGAGAGAGAGAGAGAGAGAGAGAGAGAGAGAGAGAGAGAGAGAGAGAGCACCCACGACCTAATGCTGATTGTTTCAGTGTCCAATTGGCTCTGCTCAAGTGACTCATATCATTGCACTCCTTTATATGAAGTGATTTGGAGTTATCCTCCATTCTATAAGCTTTTCAATTCTAGCTTTTCCCCCTTGTAGAGTAACTGAGTCATAGCAAAAATTAGACAGTAAAAGAAAGACAGAGAACATTAAACAGAGGTGGAGTGTAGTACATAAAAACTTTGAATACAAAAAAGCACCCACTGAAACATCAAATATTCAGCCAAGCTGTAATGTGCTTTTGTGTGGTCCAAAAAAATTAATATACACTTGAGAGAGCTGATGTTTTACCATGAGGCTGTGTAATGATGAAACCACATGGATTTCTCTGCAAATCAATCTCATATTCATACCACCTTATTTTAACCGCTTTCCACAAGGATCAATCGAATTTAATTTTCAGCTTGAGGCTGAAAATTTCAATGGCATAAATAGCAGTGAATTCATAGGGATGAAGTGCAAGACACACAGTAGATGGAAAAAGAGAAAAGGCAGAAAAAGTTTGTTATAAGTCTGAGCAAAGTCAAGATTTGAGTTTAGTCAAGATAAGTTTAGAGTTGAGAGCTGGGTTTAGGGTCATAAGTTGAGTTTAGTTTAGAGTTGCGTTTGAGAGTTAAAAGTCAAGTAGAGAGTCAAGAGTTGAGTTTAGACTCGTGTTTATTGTCCTATTTAGAATAGAGAGTTGAACTGAGAGTTGAATTGGGAGTTGAGTTGAGAGTCAAATTCAGAGTCGAGTTGATAGTCAAGTTCAGAGTTGAGAGTTTAGTTTAGAGTCAAGAGCTGAGTCAATAGTCCAGTTTAGAATCAACATTAGTGTCACGATTAGAGTCAAGTCAAGAGTCAAATGTCAAGTCACGTTTATTGGTCAGTTGAGTAGAGTTGAGATTCAAGTTTTAAGTCAAAAGTCAGGTCAAGAGCCGTGTTGAGAGTCAAGTTTAGAGTCAGGCATGAGACACACAGTGGCACAAAGTTTATCATTAAGCCTGAATAAGAAACAGAGAAAAGACAGAACAAGCTCATTATAATTCTCAGCGAGGAATTCTGGCTGCATTCAACACCTGACATTATGCAAGGAAGCTTGAGCCAGTTATAATCACTCTCATTAGAGACGTCTCTGGGCCTGTAGACAACTCTAGATAATGAGTCTAATAACCTCCTAGTTTACATCAACAACACACAACCTGAAGGAGAATGTTGCATTTCAAAATCTCATCTCATCATCTGTATGCAGCTTCAAGGACTTGAATCGAGTTACCATAATATTTGCCATGTAGATAAAAAAAAGCCCAGGGCTTTTAGCTGCCAAGAATTTATGAGCACCAGCAGCCACTGGATCGATGCAGGAAAGAAGTAACGGTGTCTCTGAAACTGTCTCTTTTCGGAAAAAGCCATTTTTAGGGCATGTTTGATAAACAGTAAGAAGAAAGTAGGATGAGGAGAAAGAGGATCCGTTCGCAATGGGCTTTCTTCCCTCTCTCTTGCTGTGTTAGGCCAGGACTCAAGCAAGCGCCTCTGTCAACTTCTTCAAATGTGCCAAGATGAAGAAGTATATTCAGCTAAAACATGTTTGCCTGGATCGTGGTTCTTCACGTTAGTGCGTAAACAGATGGCTTCTTTCAGTACTGCGTCTGGCTGGAAGGAACTGGAGAGATCTGGAATATTTTGGTGCAGAGCCAGATAAGGTATCCGAGAATAACAGCACACACAGTTCTTAATTACAGCTACAGTCTTAATAAGGTTTAAAATCAAGAGATAACAATCAGCATTATCCCAACAACTGCTAAAATCTGCTGTTGGAGAATGGCTTAGGTTTTAGTTTCTAGCTGCAGGATACATCTTCTCTTAAACTAAATTACTCTGTTGGTGAGGTTTCACCTTTCTGGTCTCAGTCCAGGTTTAATCTGTGTCTTGAAAAAAAAAAGCTCTTATTTTGTGTCTTGGCCTGAGGCTGTTTTTATTTTTTTCATAAGATTCATAGTTATGGCCCTATCCCAAAGATAAATTTAGCCATGATGTAAAGAGACATCTGTAAAATAAACACAGGGAAATGAGTGTATTATAATATGTATAATATGAGTATTATGGGGAACAGAGGGATGCAGGGTGTACACTCTGCAGAAAAAAAAAATCACACAATGCCTATGCTAAATGGTCTAGATTTTCATTTTCAATCAATTTATCCCAATTTAGTCATAACCAATTTCCACCCACTAACTAATTCTTCCCTATCTTTAAACAGCTACCAATCTGGCAGGGTGAAGGCTCACATATGTCTGACTACATAGTCCAGAGAAAGCACATTTCTGATGTTCACGCAACAATACTGGACAGAAAAATCCACTCAGACTAGACACCTGCGATTGGATAGTGTCACTCTAATAAACAGAAGATTGATCAGAGGAATGCCATTCTTCCCACCCAGAGATCAGGGAGGTGTCATTGGTGTGATGGGGCAAATGCTTAAACTTGGACACCACCTATGTAGATAGTTTAAAATTAGAAAAAGAATAATGCTAATAATCAAGGTTTTCTTTTGTTTTTACATGTGGTTTAGTTTGTGTATTACAATATGATACAGTTGTAAAATGTAATGCAAAACCCAATACCAAGTTTAGCCAGTTTGCAATTTGCCAACTGGACATCTGAGAAAATTATTGCAACACTGTAGCAACTATAGCAAAACTTGAGAAGCAGCAGCAGCAACATGTACAGTATCTTTTTTTTTACATATCCAACTCCATTTTACACAATCTGGCTTCTCCACTGTCTAAAACAACAACAACAACAACAACTTGCGAGCAAAATCTTGAGCTGGGTACGATAGTACAGTATATGGCTTAAAGTATGTGAACACCTGACCATCACACCTATATGTGTTCCTTCCCCAAACTGTTGCCAAAAAGTTGGAAGCACTCTTCTAGATTTTCGTTGTATGCTGTAGCATTTCCTTTTTCCTTTCACTGCAACTAAGGGGCCCAAACCTGTTCCAGCATAACAATGCCCTTGTGCACAAAGTAAGGTCCATAAAGACATGGTTTTCCATGTTGAAGTGGAAGAACTTGGGTGGCCTAAGGAGTGGAAGCTGTTATAACAGTAAAGGGGAAACAAACCCATGCCCATCGTTTTGGAATGGGATATTCATTTTGGAATGGGATGTTCAATGGTCAGGTGTCTATAGTGTAGTTCTAGCTATCATAGAAAAAAACATTTCTAAATATAAATTACTAAATACATGTGTTTTTCAGTACCTACAGTTCCCTCCACTAATATCGGCACCCTTGGTAAATATGACCAAAAATATGCCACAGCGGATCACCCGTCCGCATATTTTGATTCTGGCAAGTTCTATGACAGATTCCTTTCCTGACGCAGCCCTCCCCATTTTCCGGACTTGGGACCAGCACTGAGAGTGCACTGGCTCAAGCAACCCGCCTGACCGAGAATCGAACCCGGGCCACAGTGATCTACAATCACTAATGAGTTGACTGTAAATGTATGAGAATACCTACAAATATTTAAAAAAATATATACATTCAGCAAGACCCAAGAACTAACAATATACCAAGTTAAAAGTACTGTATGTTTTTAATCTGGATTTCAAAGTAGTTATTGAGTAGGTATCTGAGTAAGTGCTCAGAATGTCAGAATGGGTTATATTACTTCAGGAGATCAGTGAGAGACGCCAGACTGGAACTAATGCAGAACTTAATGGGCAGCCAGTGTGAATAAGACTGGGGTAATGTGTTCTGACTTTCTTTTTTCTGTTTAGGACATAGGCTGCTGCATAATTCCTTAAAGCTTGCTTAAAGATGCAGCAGAGCAGACAGCCAAAACCATGTTACAATAGTCTAATATAATCCAATCTAGAAGTATTCATGACTGTGTGCTGTTTCAACAACCAAATGCTACCCAGAAATACCTTCTCCAGGCTTCTAAAGTCCTTATGATCACACAGTTTCATTTTTAATTAATGTGTTCCAAAGTGTCCATAATATTTTATTTTCTTGGCTTGATTTCTATGTTGAATATGTGAGCACTGAAGACTAAAGTGAAGAAATGATAGACTTCTCAAACAGTTTTCCAATTTCTCTTGATGAAATACATTTTGCTAGCAGCTACTCCACCTAAATATTATTTTTAAATGGAAAGTGAAGCTTGGTTTTAATATAATGTCAGCATGACATGACATTCAAAGACACTCAGTGAAATTTAGCAATTTTGCAGCTTGACATTCCCACACAAGTCTAGTTTTAAAAAGAGATTGCTGAAGGCCTGTGTTGTTCTGTGGTGATGCAATTCCAATCGCAGACACTTCCCACAGTGAATGCACACATTATGGACTGTAGACATGAAGAAAAGCATGAATCCTATTTAGGGCTGCACAATGTACGGTTGTCAATTGCCCACTGTAATACTGATGTAGCTGGACAACAATGCATGCACGTGAGCCTTCTAACTATTGTTATTCCTGAGTTGTGATTTTCCAGAATGTGTATATGTGTTTATATGAATCAGGATCTTTCACATAATCACAATGTAAGTAATTTCAGGGATTAGCAATTTGAATAACATTGAAATGTAATGCAGATCACAACTTGTAACTTGCATGTATTAGTATTTTTAAAGACGTTCTTTGAATTACTTGCAATGACATGGCAAAGGAAATTTCTGGGATAAAGTCCAACATTTATCTGCTATATGTATATCTATGGGAAGTGGTAGTTAAATATGTGAAAGGTTATGAGTTCAAATCTCAGAATTGTCAAAGACCTTTTCGGCAAGCATCGGCCAAATGAATGAATGTAAACTGTAATGCAAAAGAAAACTGAACAATACTTTGAGAAATATAAAAAAGGTCCTATTTAAACTCAGATCTTAATTATATTTTATACTGAGCAAAGGATTCAGATACACTAACTGAGCCATTTATTAGGAACACTAGACTAATACTGGGTAGGGCCTCCCTTTGGTCTCAAAACAGCCTCAATTCTTTGTGGCACGGACAAAAAAATGTTGGAAACATTACTTTGAGATTCTGGTCCATGTTGACATGATTGCATTATGCAATTCCTGTAGATTTTTCAGGTGCAGTGGCCAGGAAAGCCATTGAAGAACACTAAACTCATTGTCATGTTCATGAAACCAGTTTGAGACTTTGCTTTGTGACATGATACATTATCATGCTTGAAGTAGCCTTTAGAAGATGGGTAAATTGTGGCCATGAAGGGATGCACATGGTCAGCAAATAGGCTGTGGCAGTCATGCGATAATTGATTGGTATTAAGGGCCCCAAAGTGTGCCAAGAAAACATTC
Source organism: Cranoglanis bouderius (assembly GCA_023630585.1). Classification (NCBI taxonomy): domain Eukaryota; kingdom Metazoa; phylum Chordata; class Actinopteri; order Siluriformes; family Cranoglanididae; genus Cranoglanis; species Cranoglanis bouderius. Next base: position 8,998,975 of record CM042540.1, read on the forward strand.
CCCACACCATCACTCCACCTCCACCAGCCTGGACTGTTGACACAAGGCAGGTTCGAGGGTCCTTGGATTCATGCTGTTGGTGCTAAATTCTGAGCATAGCATCTGTGTGCCTCAGCAGACATCAAGATTCATCAGGCAATGCTACGTTTTTCCACTCTTCAACTGTCCAGTTTTGGTGAGCCTGTGCCCACTGCAGCCTCAGGCTTCTTGGCTGCCAGAAATGGAACCCAATGAGGTCTTCTGCCGTTGTTGCCCATCTGCCTCAAGGTCTGACATGTTGTGCATTCTGAGATGCTTTTCTGCTCACCACAACTGTACAGAGTGGTTATCTGAGTTACTGCTTTCTGTCAGCTCGAACCATAATAACCACAAACCTATGAATAATTACACAGAAATGTGATGCCTTTCATATATTTCATAGAACATTTTTCCATCTTTCCAGCTGGAACACTACACTCTGAATAACCGCGTTCAGAATCATCTTGGCACATTTCATAAATGGTAGTCATTACACTTCTTGATACAGTATCTGCCTAATGATAAAGATGACTTGCTGTCCTTGATCAGTTTCTCTGTGTGAAAAGTTTTAAAGCGCAGCCATCACTTTTAATAAAGCAGAGGAGAAATGAGACAAACACGCTCTCCTCATTTACAAAATTCAATTTCACATCCATGCATAATTAAAAATGTCACTGATGCTATGACAAACAGTTTGTCTTCTCTCATCTCTCTCATTTCCCACTTCCTGTGCCTTTCCACCTACTCTTTCTTTTCTCTCCTAATTACACTATCCTGCATAAACAGGCTTCATGTTGCTGTTGGGAAATAAAACAGCAAAATGTGAAGCCCCTATGAGTTGCTTTGTCCACTTAGACATCATGCTAGCCTCATTTACATCAATACAATGAAATTAGAGGGGGGAAACATTATAATGCTCAGGCACACAGAAACTGCTCTATCATTGTCTACTTACAGTTAAGAACTATGAAGTGCTGAGAAGAAAAAAATCATATCAATAAGCTTTATTGCTGTTACATAGTATATCTAGATAAAGAATGAATGGCATCGTGCAGATCTTGCTTGGGGTACGTCGTGCTTTCTGTGTATTCAGTTTTCATATTTCTCGTGGAAAAATGGAAAATAAAAAACTATCCAGACTTTCTAGGTATAGTTTTCTTGCTACTATTAAAGGTCATGAAAAGTGAAAACATGAAATGTAATTTGAAAAAGGGACTCTGGGTTGGTTTAGAAAATAAGGGCATTTCTGAACACAACAGATTTTGAACCTTAGCGTCTTGAGTCTATATTATTTTGAGAACAATATCCAGATGTATCCAAAAGTTTAGAAATGAATGGCTTTAAATTACATATGTTTTCTGATGTTCCAGACCTGTGCAAATGTTGGAAACATTCCTTTGAGATTCTGGTCCATGTTGACATGATTGCATCATGCAATTCCTGCAGATTTTTCAGGTGTACTTTCCTGCTGCGAATCTCCCGTTCTACTACATCCCAAAGGTGCGCTACTGGATTGAGATCCGGTGACTGGGAAGAGCCACTGAAGAACACTGAACTCATTGTCATACTCATGAAACCAGTTTGAGATGAGTTATCATGCTGGAAGTAGCCATTAGAAGATGGGTAAATTGTGGCAATGAAGGGATGCACAATAGACCACAATGATGGTCAGCAAATAGGCTGTGGCATTCAAGCGATGATTGATTGGTATTAACAGGCTCAAAGTGTGCCAAGAAAACATTCCCCACACCATTACACCACCTCCACCAGCCTGGACTGTTGACACAAGGCAGGTTGGGTCTGTGGAATCACGGGGTGCTGTTGGCACCAAATTCTGACCCTATCGTCTCTGTGTGTCAGCAGACATCGAAATTCATCAGACAAGGCTATGTTTTTACAATCTTCAGCTGTCCAGTTTTGGTGAACCTGTGCCCACTGCAGCCTCAGCTTTCTGTTCTTGGCAAACAGAAGATGAATCTGATACGGTCTTCAGCTGTCTTAGCCCATCTGCCTCAAGGTATTGTGCATTCTGAGATGCTTTTCTGCGCGGCCCAATTGTACAGAGAATTTATCTGTAAGTGGTTATCTTTCTGTCAGCCCGAACCAGTCTGGCCATTCTCCTCTGATCTCCCTCATCACCAAGGCATTTCTGTCCGCAGAACTGCCGCTCACTGGATGATATTTCTTTATTGCACCATTCTGAGTAAAGTCTAGAGACTGTTGTGTGTGAAATTCCCAGGAGATCAGGAGTTATTGAAATACTCAAACCAGCCCAGACCGACAATCATGCCACGGTCAAAATCACAGAGATCACATTTTTCCCCATTCTGATGGTAGATGTGAACATTACCCGAAGCTGCTGGCCATATCTGCATGATTTTATGCATTACACTGCCTCCACAGGATTGGCTGATTATGAATGATTGAACGATTAAGTGTACAGGCGTCCGTAATAAAGTGCTAGGTGATTGTATTTTTGTATTATATAATTATCAGAAAAATACCCTGTCTACAAAATTTAAATATCTTATTTAAATACATTTTTTAGCTCTTGAGCAACAAAATAATTAGAAGGAATAGATAAAAATAAGTACCGTGACAAGGAAGAATCTCTTGTCATCTCATATGTTAAAGAGATTTTTACAATATGCATATCACTGGCTATAAGGTTTGATCTAGGTTTATTGCATAAAAATCATGAAACAAAAATTAAAATTATGCAAACTTAGGCCATATTAACCAAAGAAAATGTTTGATTTCATGAATATTATGCAAAAATCCACAGAAGCTCTTTTAATACTCACAGAGTTGGCTTTCATGAGGAGGTCTGTCTGGAAGTGTGTCCTGGACCTGAGAAAACAAAATTGGAGGAAAGGCAGACAAGGCATTATTGACTTAGCAGTGTACAAAAGAAGCAGGAAGTAAACAACACATCCTAATTAGAGACGCACTGCACATCATTCCTTAGGAGAAGCAAATCCCATACATCTAAGTAACAGTGATTAAAAGCTGCCAAACAACACGGTGCAAAATTGAGAATGCTAGTGAGAGAAAGATGATAAGAATAAGAATCCTGAGCATGTTGTTTCTTCGTGGCAATATCCAGACCTAATTAAGGATCTCAGATATGAAAGCATTGTCTCTGTGCATATGTTTTGTAATTCAATTACATTTCTAAAAGACCAATGAAAGCAGAGTGGATTAAGCTTGTTTGGCTTAATAAGCTGTGAGTCACTCTGTCATTAGCTCCCCTAATTGTGTGGTTTTAAAGGCTGTGGCAGGGGTTGCCATAGTTGAGTGCTTGCCTCATTCAGGACATTAAGCCCTTTATTCTATTACAAAATTTGCACCTATGTCCCATTTCTGTTTGTGCCAGAAACTCGCAAGGCTCCTTGTCTTCCAGAGCCTCTGAACTTTGACATGTCAGGCAACAGAGTAAAGATCTGAGAGACTCCCAGAGGTGTTCGGCACTCTCCATTCTTGCATTTCACTCTTTTAGTAGTTAATGAGAAACGCCCACAAGGGAGCTTGTGATTTATGACTACCGCTCTGCTAACAATTTCTGAACTCTGAGCACAGTTACAAGAAGTTATTTATCCACAAGCAGGGTCGATCCTGGTGTATTATTACAGCTCTGGAATTTAAAAAAAAAAAAGCTGAATCATCAAGGTGTGGTCATGAATCAAAGCTGTTAGAATGCAAAACATGATCGCAGCCTTGAGATGAAAGCGATAGGTATTTACTCATCCCTTTTCAGCACTCGTGGTCTCGGGAAGTCCTTTTTCTTAGGGCTCGAGCACCTATGGTGCGAGGACCCTCTTGGAATTGCTCTGTTTATTATTATTATTATTATTATTATTATTATTATTATTATTGTTATTATTATCCAAAATTAATCGCATTTTTGAGGGCCTAAACATACTCGAAAACTCATGAAACTTTGCAAACGCGTCAGAACTGGCGAAAATTTACATCTGAAATGGGTTTCAGAATTAGGTGTGGCAAAATGGCTCGATAGCGCCACCTACAAAATTTCAATGAAGCGTCCCTCCCGCTACGTTTCACATGAGTGTACGGAATTTGGTAGATACATGTAATGTCACAATACCTACAAAAAAGTCTCTTGGAGCAAAGCCCTAAACGCAACAGGAAGTCAGCCATTTTGACTTTCCTCTATGATTTTTGTGCAGTTTTTGCCATTTTCAGGTGTCGTACTTGGTGTACGAACTCCTCCAACAGTTTTAATCGGATCATCGTCAAATTTGGTGAGTGTGATCTTAAGGCCTTTGCGATTCTAAACTGCGAAGATCTTGAGTTTTTGTCAAAGGGCTTGTCCCTGGCGGCCTGACAAATTCAATGTTTCGCCATGAAACAGGAAGTTGCTGTAACTCACACAAACAATGCCCAATCTGTCCTGAACACATGTCCATGCCCATCTTCAGTTACAGTTGTAACGTCTGAACATATCAAACTGATTTCTGAATCAGCCTGGATCTAGCAAAGAAGTTTCTCTGTGTCTTTGAGCCATGAATCCTCTTGTCCAGATACCCTCGGAATGCGGCAGAGGACACGACCCCCCCTCTTCAGACACACACACAAAACACACACCCGTGCACACACACAATGTAAGAATCTCTTTTGAATGTAACATGTAATTATATGTAATTATTCGATGTCCAAATAGTGTGATGTTATCTTATTTGCATATATTGTGTGTTTATGTGACCTAACTATAATGATTTTAGATAGCTTAACTTAGGATATTATTTGGTTAAATGTCTGTAACCATGTTTTACTTGTAATATTCTTTATAAGTCCAGCAAATTTGGTATGTGGTTAATCATCTCGAGATACCCTGATTGATTATGCATATCATATTGCAATGGGATACATTATTTCATGCTTTTTCTTAATTTCACACGTAATACGGTTTAAACCGGCTCCTCCCTAGACATGCAAATTCGGGTCTGAGACCAGACAAAGAGAGTTCATCCCGCTAACAAATCCAACTTCCTGATTGGCCAATAGCCCAAAGAGGCATGTGCGTTGGTGTTGTCTTTAAAACAACACCACACTTTGAAAACTCTCTTCTTCCAGCACATTTTCTCAACTCTTCACTTCAACTTGACACTCTTCGGTTTCTCTCCCACGGGGCCACGTGACCTGGGAAGAGGAAGCCAGGATCTCTCTCTCCCGGACAAAAGATGCAACCGCCTCACGGCCCACGCCTTTTCAAACAACGACCCAGCGAACTTTACTGGACCGCGCGAACTTTCAATCCGAAGCCATGCAAGTATAGTTAATGGATCTATATCTGTGTTTAAGATTGTACCCCTGTTTACAGGAGATTTAAGTTCATTGCTGGTTTTGAAAAAGGCTAATTAGTTGTGTTTTTGTCTGCCATTCCCTTTTATTTCATTACTTTCTCTCTATACCTTTTCTTTCCTTGTATATAGATGTATATATGTATGTTTTGCTTAGAGTTAGTCGTGTGTATCCATAGTTACATCTAGTTATTAAAATCTATTATCCCACGCTTGATTGTCTCTGTTTTGGTCACGTCCCTTAAACGCTGCGAGTCTCGGCTACCCGCTCTGGAAACGGAGATTTCCTTCCTGGCCAGAAGGATAAACTCCCTCTTTAGAGTTCATAATTCTAAACTAGACTACAGCTAATCCTAAAAGCTGATCTAGACCACATACATAGTCATAATTAATTATAACCCGTTGTACTTAATTATCTATATGTATATGTGCACATACATGAATTCCCTTTCATGGCTGATGTATATTTATAACTGGTCACAACACACGTTGATTAGATATATAGATATATTTCACGCCATTCGAGCTAATTCCTTATATAAATTGGAGAATACATTTAAACGTGTTAAACATCTTTTAATTCGTTGCATAAATTGTAACTGGTGGGGGATATTTTTAAACGTTGCAGATTCATCCGAGTTACTACATATTCTGGTAGATAATGCGGGCACGCTTAAAACTCGTCCCCTTTAAAAAGGTGCTTCGAATCCAAGCGTGCGCTTCTGTTTCATTTTTCATGTTTAAAGTTGATCCATTACATTATTCTGGTGGAAAAGAATAATGCTAGTAATGATTGATTCGTCACACAGTCATAGCGCCACTTGCTGGCAACAGGAAGTCTGGCAAATACAAATGACTTCGATGTACTCCTCCTATATTTACCTACTTAAATGCATATTGCCCTCCGTGCTCTGTTTTTCTAAAGCCACCGGGTGGCAGTGGCACCGGTGCGAGGGCCCTATCATTGCTACTTGCAGCTTTAATTTTGTTTTTTTGTTTTTTACAGTGGTGCTCCACATTTCCACCGTTCTCTGCTCATATGGAGCACCTACACCTGTGAGTGTGTGTACATATATATATATATATATATATATATCAATAAAAAAAAAATATCTGGTATCATCCAAAAGAGGGTGGGTTTCCTTTTAAGTCTGATTTCTCTCAAGATTTCATCTCAGGGAGTTTGTCCTTGACATTGACACCTCGGGGTTTTTTCCCCCTCTCATTAGGGATTCTTTAAAGCTGCTTTGTGACACTGTATATTGTTAAAAGTGCTATACAAATCAAATCGAATTTAAGTGTTTTATTAGCAGTCATATGACTACTGTATTATGCATTCAGCTCATTGCAATTATCAGCAAAGCAATTATTATATGCACCATTATTTTTTTTATTATTATTTTTTTTTACAAAAATAATATTTCAAATATATTTAAAACTTATCATTTTACCATCCATCAGGTAAACAAGTTGAGGGAGTTCAGTTGTCATGGAAACTAAATGACCTCACCAGCAGCTCCTAACATCACTGTTTCCTTTTTCATGCCATCATTAAGTGAGGAATCAGCAGTGAATGTGCCTAAAAGACATGAACAAAGGCAGTGGCCTTGACTCATCTTCTGTGGTCCACATCTAGTATTCATTTAGCAATGTCATATTTGTGATCTAAAGGAATAAGAGGCAAATTTATTCATGGCCAGAGGAGACCACATCATCCCTAATTTGATTCATTGCCAGAGGTGAACAGACATTGACTTAATTAGACTTGGGAGCTTAAGTGAAGCCCATGGGTTTCCTTCCCTCACCTTCACCCACACACAAGGCAACACCAGCATGTGGGTGACTGCATTTTTATTCGTGTAGCACTTTTAACAATAGACACTGTCACAATGCAGAAACCCAGATGTAGACATAGACCCCTACTAAACAAATCAGAGCTGACACGGGCAAGGAAAAACTCAACAAGGAACTCAACAGTAGTCAGGATGGGAATAAAATGGATCCAAGGCCAGGTCTGGTATGGTCCATATCACACTGTCATGCAATGAATGGACACTATAATGTATAATCAGTTTCTGGACATCATTAAAGGGTTTCTGGTTATCTGGTTAAAAATAGAATGACGAGATGTGACATCTTAGGCATTCAGGAGAGTTGGGATGTACTGAGATGATCTATAACCAAAGTCAAAGTATGCAGGGCGCGCTCTCTCTCTCTCTCTCTCTCTCTCTCATTTCAGTAGCCAGTGGAGCAAAGAAGAAACAGCATGAATCAGAAAATGTCATGTCATAAGGATACAGTACAGTCAAGAGACCTCATGTCCTTATGTGGATATTCTCTATCTGCTATTCCACCTGACCATAATGTTATTTTTATATATTTTATATAAAAATACAGTTTATATTGGTTTTACTTCATAAGTATCTAATCATGAACAGCCTTTACTTCTTAATTAAGTAGTCTTCAAATAAATTAGAAACAACACTTCGGTTGTTCTGTGTATTTATTGTTCTGTGTATTTATAGATATGTGTATTTATTGTTCTGTGTATTTATTGTCCTGTGTATTTATTGTCCTGCACTTTTCTCACACTGTTGTTTATTTGCACTTTATGTAGTCTTGTGTACTGTTATCCTTGAGAAACGACATTTCATTCCACTGTATACAAGCTATATAGAGGAATGACAATAAAAACCCACTTGACTTATCAGGTACAACAAGTTATTCATTATTCATTATAGTTACTGTATTTATTATATAGTATACCATGACACTGCTAAATTCTCTATTCTGACTGTTAAGATGGTGCTGATTAAAATTCTATAATACATTAAAAGTATGTGGACACCTGTTCATCACACCCATATGTGCTTGTTGAACATCCCATTCCAGATCTATTCCCACTATTCTGGGAAGGTTTTCCGATAGATCTTGGAGTGTGGCTTTGAGGATTTGTCCATTCAGCCACAAGAGTATTTGTGAGGTCAGCAAATAATGTTGGGTGGGGAGGCCTGGGGTACTGTCAGCATTCCAACTCATCCCAAAGGTGTTTATTGGAATTAACTTCAAGACACTCGAGTTCTTGTCAAACCATGTCGTCATGGACCTTGTTTTGTGCACAGGGGCATTGTCATGCTGTATCAGTTTGGGCCTCTTATTTCAAGTGAAGGGAAACTGTAAAGCTACAACATACAAACACAATCTGGTCTGGTGTCCACAAACTTTTGGCCATATAATGTACATATAGTACACTTGTCTCAAAATTAATCAAAAATAACTTATTGTTAGTAAGAACTAACTCACAGGGATATATATGGTGGGCATGCCACATAATTTAATGTAGCCTAAAAATAAATATTACATACAGTGGGTATAGAAAAGAACCCCCCCCGCCCCCTTTTAAATAATCACATTCTCTTGCTTTTCAGCCTGAAATGAAGACAGACACAGGTTTTGTTTTATCCAGCTGTATTTACTCAGTGCAACTTATAACATCCAAGTGAAAGATATAACACCAACATATCAGAAAAAAATATTTAAAAAAATAAAAAAACAGAATCACTGAGTTGGAAAAAGGATCACCCCCCTCCTAAAAAACTCAATCAGGTGTAGCTAATCACATTCTCAATGGCACACAAAGCCATTTGACTTTCAACTGTGATCAGCTGTGTTAATTTTGATTAGCTCAGCATGAAAAGAGCTTTCCTGGAGCATTTTGTAGTGCAACTGAAGCAAACAATCAACTATGGGTGGAAAGGCACTGTCAAAAGATCTCTGTGATAAAGTTGTGGACAGGCACAAGTCAGGAGATGGATACATAAAAATGTCAAAGGCTTTATCAATGCCTAGAAGCAGAGTGAATTCTATAATTAAGAAGTGGAATGTATTTGGTACAACACAGACCCTCCCTGGATCAGGACGTTGCTCCAAACTGGACGAAAGAGCCAAGAGGAAACTGGCCAGGGAGGCTACCAAGAGGCCGACAGCAACTCTGAAGCAGTTGTAGGAATTTATGACAAAGAGTGGTCATTGCGCGCATGTGACAACAATATCACAAATTTTCCACAAATGTGGCTTGTATGGGAGGGTTGCAAGAAAAAAGCCACCCACGAATGAGCTTTGCCAAAACGCACCTTGAAGATTCTGAGGCCACATGGAAAAAGGTGTTATGGTCAGATGAGACTAAAATTGAATTATTTGGCCTCAACACCAAACAATATGTCTGGCGGAAATCCAATACAACTCACCATCCAAATAACACCATTCCTACAGTAAAGCATGGAGGTGGTAAGATCCTGTTATGGGGGTGTTTCTCTGCAGCAGGGACTAGAGCACTTGTCAGCATAGGAGGAAAATGGATGGGGCAAAATACCATCAAACATTTTCTTGAGGAAAACCTGCTGCCCTCTGCCAGAAAGTTGTCAATGGGAAGAATGGGAAACTGACCACACAGTGGTTGAAGGAGAAAAAGGTCCTTGCATGGCATAGTCAGAGCCCAGACTTAAACCCCACTGAAAATCTGTGGAATGACTTGAAGACTGCAGTCCACAAACGGTCACCATCCAATTTAACTGAACTTGAGCAGTTCTGCAAAGAAGAGTGGGCAAATATTGCAAAGTCTAGATGTGCAAAGTTAGTAGACACATATCCCAACAGACTACAGGCTGTAATTAAAAAAATTAAGGCAAATTAAAGCAAGGGGGTAATCCTTTTTCCAACTCAGTGATTCTGTTTTTTTTTTTTTAATTTTTCTGACATGTTGGTGTTATATCTGTCACTTGGATGTTATAAGTTGCACTGAGTAAATACAGCTGGATAAAACAAAAACTGTGCCCGTCTTCATTTCAGGCTGAAAAGCAACAAAATGTGATTATTTTAAAGGTAGTGATTATTTTCTATACCCACTCTACATACATACATACATACATACATACATACATACATACATTGAATGAATGAATGAATGAATGAATGAATGAATGAATGAATGAAAGAAAGAAAGAAAGAGATAATGAGGTAAAGTTTGGTGAGGGAATGACTGTTTACAGCTGGTCCAATTTAAGTGATGACAGGAACTAATTTGGTTTGTGGGCATTCTGCATTAAATGTAATAAACAGATAAAATGCATTTTTTTTTGTTTTTTTTCCACGGAAAAGAATTACACCAACTCACTGTTTATAATTTTTCTATAATTTCCAAACCAATTAATGCTTTATTCTTCACATAGTACCTACATGAACATCATCCAACCACTTAAATCCAATCAGTATACTCATGATGATGGGGTGAATATGATGATTGAGTGAATGTGAGGCCTTATTTGCCTCATATTCACCCAATCGTGAATGCCCTAAATTAGCTCTAGCATTGGAAAAGTTCATAATGATGATCTGGTAACTGTTTAGAAAGTGTTGCCCAGGCATGTGTGATTAGAATATGAGTCGATTGAGCTGATTGTCCTGCTCCAAAGGTGGACAAGGATTCACTGGAATCAGATTTTCTACCAGGATCCAACATGCTGTACACATTATCAGCTGGAAATGGATTAAGACCAAGAAGCCAGATGAGCAGGTGTGGATGCACTGTGCCTCAATCAAATAGAAAACCAATTAGCATTATGGGATTGGGGGATGCTGGATATCAATTTAGAGTAATAAAAATCACTGCCCACAATCACCCAGCTGATGAAAAAATGGCCTTGATGAATTCAACCCTTCCAGACTGATGGGAATCAGGCTGTTGATCAAGATACTAATAATTATTGATTTGATCAAGTTTGTCCAAAGTATGAACAGAAACAATAGGTGGCTTGTAGAACATGCACCTACGAAACTTGGACTATTACCAAGCAGTGAAAACAATCTACTGGGACAAACCACTTTTAGAACAGGAAAAATTGATTTCTGTAATACTGTGGATGGAACTTGATCGACCAGTAGAGAAAGCTGTACTGTACATTCCACTAGCTCATCCTCCAATTGCATTTTGGCTTGGATAATCAATGTACTTTGATGAACTTATGGAGGCAGTTCATTGTCAATCAGCCTCAGTAAATGTCACTTCTAATGGCAGTAATGGAGAAGTAATACCTATATGCTATTTAAAAGCATTGACAAGAACAGTGAACAAAAATTGTTCAAATATGAACACATACAACATAATGGTTTGAACAGAAACAGCCAAATTGAAATCACACAGCAAAATGGAGACGAGAATGGTCAATCAGATTGAAGAATGGGGACACAGCAATAGTATTTGACAGGGCACACTGGGTTGCCAAAACAGCTCCAGGGTCCTTGGTTCAATATCTGTGCAGAGTTTTGCATGTTTTCCCAGTGTGCATTTGCGTTTCCTCTAATTCCCACAGTTTCCTCATATCTCTCATGCCGATAGGTGAATTGGCTATGCAAAATTGCCCCTAGGTATAGATGGGTTTGTGAATGTTTGATGAGATTTTTTGTTGTTGTTTTCCTTTTAAGAATTAAAAGTTAATTCTATTTAACTTTTACTTAACCAGGAAGTCTCTTGAGATTAGCAAGATCTCTATTGCGAAATGGCCCCATTCCGCACACCCCATTCCACATACAATAAAATATGCACATTGGTAAGACACAAAATTCAAACAACATACTGAGCACCACACACATAGGATAAGAAAAAGTGAAACAGAGTTGTAAATTTACGTGTTAAAACATTTACAATGACAAAAGTGTTAGATAGTGACCCTGTCTTATTTTCAGCTTCTTATTATGAAATAAGTTATTATGTTAATATGGGTATTAAAAGTTAAATTACTATCAGGTAAAAAGCTAAGATATTTAAAAGTAGGTATAATTTCAATACTAATACTTTGGGAGGTTCTATTAATGGGCAAATTGAGAGATATACTGTATGTCTCATTGAAAAAACCATCAGTTTATTTTTATCTCATTTTGATGTGCTGGCCTCCCATTCGTGGTGTATTCCCACCTCGTGCCCAATGTTCCTGGGATAGGCGCCGGCTTCACCGTGACCCTGACCAGGATAAAGCAGTCACTGAAAATGAATTAATGAGTGAACATAGGGCTACATTTTCTTTCTTGTTTTGAGTGCTTTTGGGAAGCCTAGATCAATAGTAATAACATCACAAACTGTTGCCCATTCTAAATCTCTGGACTCCAGCCCTGTGGCCTCCAGTCTCATAGACTTCAGACTTGCGTTTCTGTGATGTTGACTGAAGCATGCAACATAATCATATCATGTCTGCAAGGCCGCAGGGCTGTGTTTAAAGTGTTTAAAAAGGGCCAATGAGAAGGGACTTGATTGGTTTCCATGGTTAACATAGACACAAAACCTCTGATACCGGAAGCAAGATGTACAGCACCATCATTGTTGCTTTTGAATACTTCATGGTGCATTTAATAATTGCTTCTCAAAAGCCAAGGGTTTCATTACCTGATACTATTATTTAGCCTGTCTGTTGTATTTAATCCTAAATAGGTATAGCCAGTAAGCCTATTATTATCAAAGATCAAAGAAGAAATTATTACCACAACAGTACCAGTCCAACATATGCATTATCCCCTATGTGTAGACAATGCTAAATAAATTCATTCATTCATCTTCAGTAATTTTTTTATCCTGGTCATAATCATCACAGAACTGCTAATTAAATATACATGACTTTTTTTTTGGTCTAAAAAAACAAACAAACAAAAATAAAATACATAAATAAGGTTATAGACAACAATTAAATTGTAATGGACTGATGAAAAGATTCTTGATACTCCAATGCATTCAATGGATCTTGAAACAATACTCAGTCATCTCATTCATTCTTATTCAGTAACCCCTTTAACCTGGTCAGGGCCATGGTGAATCCAGAGCCAATCCCAGGAACAGTGGGTGTGAGGAGGGTATACACCCTGGATGGAATTCCAGTCCATCACAGGGCTCCATGCATCCGCATACACAAATTGGGCCTCATTTATCAAGCTGAATAAGAAGGGATTTTTGCGTAAATCCTTCTTACAAGCGTTTCCACAAGAAATTTAGTATTCATGAAAATCACCTAAATTCTGAAAAAAAAAAACATTCATGTTTAAATATACATATAAGAAGACTAACTAATGTAAATCGTAACTTGAACGACTTTAAATAATTTCATTTGAACATTGAACTTTTATATAAGGAAAATACTGTCAAGTTTTATTATTTATTATTAAGATTTATGCTAATTTTCATTACATTTACAGCATTTTGCAGACGCCCTTATCCAGAGCGACTTTTAGAAGTGCTTTAGAGTCTCTATCAAAAACACATCCTCATGCTAGTTCAGTAGGTGAGGGACTAAGAGAACCATTGAGAACATTTTGTGAAAACTAGTTGTTTTATATTATTGGCTTTAATTAAAGAATATGAAAAATATAGAAAGCAAGCCAACACAAATCCATAAATTAAGAAAAATAAAGGTAATAATTCAATTATGACAAAAGAATAATTGAATAAAATTAAATGAAAGTATAAACAGGCATTCTGTCTGCACAATGCTGTAAAATAAATGCCTCAGCTAATGAAGGATTTAGTGCACAGTTATTATTAATAGTATTATATTTTTACTGGCGTAGCAGTCAGTCAAGATAATTTTCACTTCTGTTTTTCAAGCTTTACCCTCATCATTCAATTTGTGCTCCAAGCTGTCTTGTGCACTTTAACTTTTATGCCATTTTGTGGGCTTCACTACATGCAAAAGAGTTTTTGTAAATCCAGCAAAAAATGTAAGTTAGGTTTGGCTTACACAAACATTTACACACAACTTCTCTAAAAGATAAATGAGGCCCACTGACACAACCAAGTTGAATACTAACAGATTTATTCTTCAAGCATTTGTATGAGCATTTACACAAGAAATCTGGGATTAATGAAAATCCTGTAATTAAAAAAAAACAAAAAAAAAAAACAAAACCCAACATCAACATCAGGCATCCTATGCTCTCCTGCTTTTCCAGCATCGACATTTAACAAGATGCTTTGAATACAAAAAAATAGCAGCTTCCCTTTGTGATGTGCTTGGTGTCCATGGTCACCTGGGTACTGTAGATATCTCTCTCACTTAATTCTCATCAAATTCACCTTTTCCATAATTTGGCCCCAGACTTTATACTTTTTCAGGTGCTGTTAAATAATATATATTTTTATTGGCATAGATATGACTCAAAATAACTTCCACTTCCTCCTGTGGGTAAGTCTTTTGTGGTATTTACTTGTTCAGTGATGTGAACTTAGCCTTTTATGGACTTTCGTGGGCATCACCAAATGCAAATCAACTGTGCCAGCCACAGGCCTGGTAATTTCCATTTACAAATATTGCAAAATATTGATGAATGAGACCATATCTCTGGAAACAAGTACACATCTTGGCACATAAAATTACATTCAACCCTATATATATATATATATATATATATATATATATATATATATATATATATATATATATATATATATATATATATATATATATATATATATATATATATATATATATATATATATATATATATATAAATTTTTTTTTTTTTTTTTGGAATTTTGTGAAACCGCACTCATTTAATTTATGTCATCACATTCATGTTTGGGAAATTCCACAAGCAAAGTCTACTGAAGCCTGTATCCTAAGCAGATTCTGCTAAAGTTGTTCAACTTATGGCCAAGATGAATGGCAGAATTAACCAGCCCTACAGACCTGTGGACTTACTCAGTAACATGCATGTTAAATCTAAACATGTGAGTCTACAATGTCTCTTCTTACTGTTATTACTTTGGTGGATGGGTTTATCCGAAGTGACTGACTTAAGGGTCTTACTAATGATCCAGACATTAGCTCTATGATAGTCCTGGGATATGAACTCCACAATCTTCCGGTCACCAGCATGGAATCTTAATTGCTGAACTAGCATTATTGGTGTAACTATATCAACAGAGAGATCAAAAGTGTGTAACCTTTCCTTATGGTACATTTACACTAATTGAAAAAAGAGAGCTGGTATGATCTTCAAAAAGACAGCTTTATCACATTTTCATAGCATTATCAGTAACTGAGGCCCATTAGCAACTGTATTTCCCCACCAATTTTCTTTGAAATACTACAGTCAAAAGGTGCTTAGCACATGCAGAGAGTTCTGGGTTTCTGCTGATCAAACACAAAGAGACATTTCCAGGCAATAGCAGATGACATTTTGCTAGTATCCTCGTATTACCCTTCAGCCAAGCTGCTGATGTGACATAAGATAACCTGTTTGAAGCATTTGAAGTGAAAAGGAGGATTCAAAAGGCTGATGAAAATCTCACACCAAGGCTTAATTGACATGTGCATCACATCCCTCTCATATCATAAGTTTTTTTAATTTTTTTTATTGCTCTTTATTTTCCCAGCTTTCTTGATGAAAGCCAAGGTCATTTGTGTCACTGCATCTCATGTGAAAAGCTCCTTTTACACCTACAGCACTGGCGCTCCACTGACCCGTCGAGTCGTGTTAGATCTCGCTTCCTGGAGCCATTTCAGGAGATATTCTGGGTTCTCGGCTGCCCACACGCTGCGGTGCCAATGCAGCAAGTTACTGAGAGGAGGACTGGCAGTAGAGGTCATGAAAGATTGAATAGCTGGAGATGAAATATGTGCTGTGGTATATCATTCATGATGTGGGTGTTGAGGGGTGAGGGCAAAATCAACTAAAGTGGAACACTTTTGAAAATTGGCCTTCTGCCCCATTTTAAATCTTTAATCCACCATCTTTTATGATACCAGTCTGAAAAGTCTCCAACCAGAAGAATCCTGTCATTCATCATATTTAGAGTGAGAAAAAAAAGCATATGACTGTACGCAGGAGAATTTATAACATTTATTATACTCCAATGGCGGCTAGTAAAGCCATTGAGTAAAAACCATCCAAATGTTATATTTCTAGATGATAAAATGCATTTTTTGGAATCTAACAGATACTATGACCTTGCGCTCATACTAGCAAGCGACAAAGTGCCAGCAACCATTTATTTCCTATGTAAATTTGATTCACAGAGCTGAAAGTGAACTATGACATAGGTCATAGCAAAAAAGCTTTGTTTAAATTGAGATCTGTTCAATTTTATGCTAATTATTTATGACCCTGCATTTTTAGAGAAGGCTGTATGTGCTCACGGGACAAAGACGGAAATCACTGTAATTATCATTATTAGGCATCTGTGTACATCTTATCAGAGTAGATTAAAGCTAAAGATAAAATGGGGGTTAACGTCAAGTTTAATTAAATGACCTTTGCATGAGCACATGATACTTTACAATCTTTTATTGACATCTTTCTGTGCCAGACCGTTCTGTGTAGTATATAATTTGAGTGCTGTGGAAACAAAAACTGCTTAAACAATGGATTCAATAAGAACAGAAAACCATATTAAACCTGAAAATTCATCCTTGTGCATGTAATAACTGGCAATAACAGGTCCAAACTATGGAGAGCACTTATTTGCGGTAAAAAAAAAAAAAAAAAAAAAAAAAGTGGCTGCTCCTGATAATGCTACTTCCCTTGAGGTAATTCTACTCTTTTCTTCGATTACCCTTGACATCACTCAGTCGATGGACATTAACAACGATTTAAGATCAACACTGCAGTAAACAGTCTCTCTAAGCAGTTTCAAAGTGAGAAGTGGGCCAAGCGCTCTATACATCAACGTGGCATGGAGAGGAAAAACTTTTCCTGGCAGCTGTTGCACAGCTTAATTGGCTCCTTGATTGCGATGAACGGTGATGCTATTCCCAAGCACCACGTCACCTTATCTGAACTGCATGGAATCAGACGGTGTGTGTCTGAAGTGTATTGATTTTACAGCATCATGTCTTCCCATATCCTCTATCCTGGTATGCAGCCTGACATGCCCAGTAAAGAGTGTGAGCTTTCTGTCATTTTAAATACAAAGAGGTGAACATATCTACCGATTTCAATCTCACACCATCTTCTACTTGCATCACTATTCCCTTGCATTATGCGCATTAGTCGGTACTCTGAAGGCGATAGAGTCACCTTTGATATATGTACTCTTTTACTGACTGCTTTGTGACTAGCCTTCCTAATCACTAGCACAGTGTGTGCATGTGTGAGCATCTGAAAATAACAGGTTATAAACAATACCACAGACACTTAAAGTATAATCACCCTGCATTTTAAAGGAGGTTGTCCAAAAATGTAGCATTTTAGGACAATGTTAGTGGTCCTGTGACAAAGACTCTCCCACAAAAACTGTTGTCCAAGAGTGCTTTCACATATTCAACTCTCAGCGTTGAATGTTTGAATGGAACCCTGGGGCATTTTCCCCCTCTGTGTGGTTCTTTAGGCAGGACACAGCAATC
The DNA here is from genome assembly GCA_023630585.1 of Cranoglanis bouderius. NCBI lineage: Eukaryota > Metazoa > Chordata > Actinopteri > Siluriformes > Cranoglanididae > Cranoglanis > Cranoglanis bouderius. Next base: position 9,016,700 of record CM042540.1, read on the forward strand.
ACACTTGGGGGCAAACCAAAACAAGTAGGTGAGCACCTGAGCAAGGTGGGCTCAGTTAGGTTTCAAGTGAAGTGATGTTCGACTGCAGTGAGAAGACGATTAAACTCTGAATCGACCCACCTGTAAGAAGTAAACTAAACCTGCTGTGAATTGGGTTGTAGCATTTTCTGCAAATGTGAGCTGATAAATATGAGGCCCAAATTAAGCCAAAGGACAGAGCTGTAGAACTGCGGAACTGTGATGTGTTTTGGAGATTTGGACCAGTGAACAGAAATAAAGAAACACTCAATGCAATACAAACAATGTTTTAAACTACAGGGTGCTCCAAAAGTCTCCATACATAGGGGACTATGTTTGCAAGCACCACATCGGTTGTGTCTTTGTCAGTGGCTGTTTGTGCAGGTCCACTACTCGGTTGGTCCGCAACACTTCCAGTGTTTTCGAATTTGTTAATAAGTTTGGCAACAGTGTCGTGCGTGATGTGCTTGTCATGTCCACGTCGACAGCTTCCTGATCCAGCCATGAGAATGATTTCAATATGCTCTTCTTTTGTTCATTCTTAAAGGCTATCTGAAAAAAAATTTCAGTGTAACACACTAAGAGGAATGCCCTATCTGTACTCTTCCACATATATGAGCTCACAGGCGCCCACGATTGGCTAGTGTTATTGTGATTGTCAGGCAAGAGAGAGTGTGCTGTCCCTCCCACCCAAACAGCTTGGCCAAATTTGCTCTCTTGGCTCCCTGCCACAGATGGTTATGGCATTATTTGGAGATCGCGGTTCAAACACTTTTCTATTGTGCCGCTCAGGAACCTCAACATAGTATTTCTGACCAATGAATGAAAGAGTGTTATGAGTATGTTTTCAGCCCAACCTTCTTTTTTTTTGCTAATTGGTTCCTTTAATTATGCACAATGTGAAACCAAACCAAATAGCAAACAAACCAAAAGTATCAATATTGCTTTGATTCAAAATCAGCACACAGACTAATAGGTGTGAAAGCACAATAAGATTCCTTATTTCGAACAAATGTAATGTATTTATGCAGTCTTTAAAAACACGGAGGAGAGAATCATGGCTCTGACTGATGCATAGCTTGACCATAGCATGCTGATATTTTTTCGTACTATATTTTTGTTCAAGTAAGCTAACTGCTTAAAGCTTATTTCTTATACTAATGACATATAATTTTTTATTAAATCTGATGTTTTCAATGCTCACTCACACTTTTTAAATGTTTCATATGTTGGTGGCATATTCATTCATTTAGTGCCTAATTTTATTAATATTTAGCATTTATAAAATTAAAGCTTAATTAGTGTCACTAAGGAGACCGAAGGGTCTTGTTCTGATTAGATTTATAGGTCCAAAACGATTTCCACCCTTCATACACCTTTGTGGGAGAAGACAGGCAGGATGATGCTAATTTCTGATGAAATTAAAAGAGGAGAGCACTAAAGAGAGAATTAAAAGATGGGAAGAGAACAGAGAAAAGAAAAAATATATATGAAAAAATATAACAGAGCAGGAAAAACAATATATGTATATACATGTACATACTGTACACATGCCTTTAAATGAAAGTGTCAATTCAATATTGAACAAATCAGTTACTATGATTTTAGCTATTAATGTACAGGCCTTGTTGCATCACTGTGTGCATTCTTAACAGCTCTGTGCTTAGATTACATCCTGCCTCACCTGTGAGTCATGTTGGCTAAAAGAGTCTGCCAAATGAATACATGTAAATGTTCCACTCTGTTTCTTTCTTTTACCTCGCTGTCCTTCATGGGGTGACTACTATTTTAGCCCTGCACATTAGAACAGTACAGCTACAATCAGGTCCTATTTAACCACCCTGTGACTACCCAACCACGGAGAATAAAGACTTCTGTGTGACAAATTCATTTTCTGCTCAAGGTGCACATTATCTGACAAGATTAAACAGTGCTCATAAAAGCCTAATGTTGAGTTGGTTTGGTTAAAACACTGCATTAATGTTAGCAGTGTTAAGGTCATGAAGCCACTGAACCAAAAGAAAGTAAGTCTGCCAGAGTTCTCAACATAAATGTCTCCTAATGTCTCCTTGCTATCTCCAAGCTTGTTGCTCCATCTCTCATTTTTCACATCAAGCAGTGTTTCTGCTTCGCACTGTATTAAACTGATAAAAGGTAGATCAAAATGATATAAACAGTAAAACCTACAGCAGTGCAGAAAACGCTGACTTAAGCAAGAAGGATAAAGTTTATCACAGTGAGGAAGATGCTCTCAGCATTTCAAGTCCCAGAGCCAGTTTAATATCCCTTATAAACACAGCAAATACAGGAACCCTATATAAAATCACATTCAGGTCCCAAAATCTGTTGACCAAATTGAAAATCTGGGAACAGAATGTTTTAGAATCTTGAAGAATTTAATACAAAGGCTATTGAATATTCAATATTTAAGATTCAGCACTATTCGACTGTTTAAATGCAAGCAAATTTGTGATACTGACCATGTTAACACCTTTCTACAAAAGGGAAGGTTTTTTTTTTTAGGCGTGACATAACACGCAGATGGATTTGATCTAACTGTGCGTTCAAGTCCTCCTGGGAAGTTCATATTTGAGTTGGGAAGTCGTAATCAAGACATCAGGTGCGTTCAAGTCACTTTGGTCGGAGAAAGATGGTGGTGTACCTTCTCTTAATTAACTACAAAATAATAAAGAAAGGTTTTTTTTAACTCTACTTGAAAATTAAGATTAAAAACAAAGAACGTGCATCAGGTGTGTTTTGCTTTTTTATGTATTTAATCAATTTATGAAGCCATTGTAAACTTTAATGTGAACCATTATATCGTAATTGTACAATGCTATCGTACTTTGTGCAGACAATAAGCGTGACAAAGACATGTCACTGCTAAATACCCATAATTAGTGTTTATGTTTTACTTTTATTATCTCTCTTTCTCTCTCCCTCTTCCTCTGCCATGTTCCTCAGAAATCAGCTTCTGAGACGAATAAACATTCACTGTCAATGAATTTACTGTCAGTTACAGATGTTGCATCCATTGATTCCACCATGTTTTCTTATTGACATGCCCCCAACTCTGAAACTCGGAGCTCAAAGAAAATCTTCTCGTAAATACAATCTTTCTGACATGACTTGAATGCACCATAACATGTATTATCAGGTTTTGCGCAAACTTGTGGAGTCCATGCCAGTTCTAATGCATGCTGTCATTAAAGCAATAGAGGGAGGTACAAAAATACTAAGAAATTCTGAAATTCATGAAATTCAAGATGTTACTTTTTACTCAAGCTGTTGCTGATAATATAATCTGTAATAAAAAATTACAAATTAAATTAGATTTGAAAAAATTAGAAAAGGATGAAAAATAGTAGCATTTTCAATAATGGTCTCAGACTTTTGGACCCCACTGTATATAAGAGAATGAGTATAATGCGAAAAGGCTGATTTATTTAAAATTATAATGTTTGTGCAAACAAACCATTTATTATTATTATTTTTTTTTTAAATAAGTTGAATAAATAATATGTATAATAAGTTGCATAATTAATTATAAATGTAATATAGATGTTTATTTTTGTATATCTATATTTTTATTTTTAATATATTTATATGTTAATAAATATGTTTCTTTCTTTTATTGCCTCCAGGAAGCACTTTTTTCTATTGTTTCTTGCTGAAACCAAAACGAAACCAAGTATTGACCGAGTTTAAAGCAAAGATCAATAAAATATACAACATTCAAAAGAACTCACCAGAAAACTTATTAGGGAAGTTATTGAGTCCCAGTGCATGTATACGCTACATATATGGTCACTTGACCTATTAATGATCAAGCGCAATTTGTACAGCCATGCACATTAAAGGTCAAAACAAATCTTTGGTATTGAAATGAGGTGTGCATGGTACATATGGAATTTTAGTATGACTACACATACATCATGATGACACTCCCATAGGGAATTCACTTATCCCAAGTAAATCAATCATATTTACTACAGACATCCTCTGGCAACCTTATTGAACATATGTACGGACAACAAACCCTACAGAAAAAAGAACGATTATGGGAACTCTTATACAGTTACAATCAAAATTATTCAACCTCCATTGCAAATCAGGTTTATTGTCAACATTTACAGACTTTCAGCTGTTTGCAATGAACAAATCAAACAAAAGCAATTGAAACAGCTCAACACAAAAAATGCTTCAAGTGGTTTCTCCAAATTCAACTCAAAATGCAACTGATAATGACTTCTCCAGTCTCAAAATTATTTAACCCCTTCATGGCAAGCATCTTTACTTAGTAGAGCACCCTTTTGCTGTTATGACCTGCTGCAAATGAGATGCATAACCAGACACCAGCTTCTGGCAGCGTTTCTGAGGAATCTTAGCCCATTCCTCATGAGCAATGGCCTCCAGTTCAGTAATATTCTTGGGTTTGCCTGCTGCAACCGGCTTCTTCAAATCCCACCAAAGATTTTCTATGGGGTTCAAGTCAAGTGACTGTGATGGCCCTGTAGAATCTTCCAGGACTTCTTCTGCAACCAAGCCTGGGTGGAATTTGAGGTATGCTTGGGATCATTGTCCTGTTGGAAGGTCCAATGATGTTCAAGCTTCAGCTTCCTCACAGACAGCATGACGTTTTCAACCTAGGATTTCCTGATACTTCAATGAATCCATCTTGCCTTCCACACGCTGAAGGTTTCCAGTGCCAGAAGATGAAAAGCAGCCCCAGAGCATCACCGAGCCACCACCATGCTTCACTGTGGACAGAGTGTTCTTTTCAGCGTATGCTTCATTCTTCTTCCTCCAGACATACTGCTGATACATGGTGCCAAAAAGTTCCACAGAACAGGATCCCAAAACTTCTGTGGCTTATTTATATGATTTTGAGCATATTGGAGCCGACTTTTCTTGTGCTTTTGGGTCAGTAGTGGTGTACGTCTTGGAGTTCTGGCATGGAAACCTTCTTCGTTTAATACGCGCCTTACTGTGCTCACTGAAACCTCAGTGCCTGTTGCCACCAAGTCTTGCTGCAGGTATTTTGCAGTCACTCGAGGGTTTTTCACAACCTGCCTTCTCAGAAATCTGGTTGCAGCTGTTGATAGCTTCCTTTTTCTGCCCCGTCCAGGTAGTGTAACCACTGTTCCCTTAACTCTGAACTTGCAGACTATGCTTCGAACGGTGTCTCTAGGAACATTCAGTGTCTTCACTATCTTTTTGTATCCTGTTCCATGTTTGTGAAGGGCAATGATCCCTTTTCTTAACTTTTTGGACCATTCTTTTGACCTAGCCATATTTCTAACATGCAGTCACACTCAACAAACCCCTAGCCAGTACAGGTATTTCATGTGGTCCAGCTCAAGCACACCTGGTGCAACTAATGAAGCCCTTGATTAGTTGCATGAGGTGTGCTTGAGACAACTCCTGTTTTGCATATTTGTGCTGCTGTGAGGGATTCTGTTCAGGGAGTTGAATCATTTTGAGACTGGAGAAGTTGCATTTTCAGTTGAATTTGGGGAAACCGCTTGAAGCAATCGTTATGCTGAATTATTTCAATTGCTTTTGTTTTATTTGTTCATTGCAAACAGCTGAAAGTCTGTAATTTTTGATGATGAACCTGATTTGCAATGGGGGTTGAATAATTTTGATTGCAACTGTATATACACAAGGATTTGCAAAGAGATTTCATAATAAATATTTCCTTTAATTTGCACCACATGGAATTTTTTTTTTAAACACATGATTAATATTATGATACTGTGAAACCATGATGTTTTTAGACTAGGTTTTCATACCCTAAACATTCCAAACTGTAACATCCCTACACTATACACAACACTCTACAACCTACTTAGTGTCTACAAGTCTCTGAAATGGTACTGGAGCGATGAACACAGTTCCTCCAAAAGATAATCCCTTAGCTTGTATTTTAATGATTATGGTAGAGAGCACTGTCTAAAACATCACTCCAAAATCTCCCAAAGGTGTACTACTGGGCTGAGATCTGGTGAGTGCAAATGTAGCATTGCTTTCATTTCTAACATGTTTTGATACAACATGCTTCAAGATTAAAAATAAAACTAAGCATCATGAGTAGTTTAGGTCCTACTGGCAGGTAGGCAGCAGTAGACAAGCCAGCCTTACCTTTGAGACTTTCTCTTTCCCATCTTTGCTTGCAGCAATGAAGGCCACTGTAGAGTAGAGAGAGAGAGAGAGAGAGAGAGAGAGAGAGAGAGAGAGAGAGAGAGAGAAAGAGAGAGAGAGAGAGAGAATGAGAGAATGTCAGTGCAGTCTCTTTAATACAGACTAACCGTGAGTGTTCTGTCATCAATCCATTTAGAATGCTAATGGAAACACCGAAAATATCATCTGGCTTTGCCTCTCGGCTGCTTTAGAATCAGTTTCAACAAAAAAAATACTAGTGTAGATCTGAGCACTGTAAATTAAATTATCAATCTAATAGTTATCTGGTGATTTAGTCGGTGCAGAAAAGCCAAAGACCAAACTCTTCTAACTCTTCTTTGATTTATGTCCACCACTTGGGACTTATTTTGCCACACTTGCTGCAAGTTCATAATTAGAGACGGGAAAGTTCTCTTCCAATTACGTTGCTATTGATTTAGTAAGGACTGAGCTCAGAGGATCAATATGCAGCACCAAAAACAACAGCTTTATGAGCCAAATGTCTATAGTGTGAAATACTGGTGGCATGTAGTCTTTAAGAAAAGCTCATTATCACAGAATTTAATATCATAGAACAGGATCTACATTCCCACACGACTGACACAAGTACAATAAAGAAAAAAATGATGAAACACAACACTTACAGTGTAGCGATCACGTTATATATACCGGCATGGGTCAATAGTCAGTTATTCAATATTCAACAAACACAATTTTATGATCAGGGATATTTCAAACTATCATCACTCTCCCAGCAGTTCATTTGGGAGGAGACTTCCTAAGTAGGCAATGGTCTCAGAAAGCAGAAAGGCTTATTCACCTTATTTTGGACAAATTAGTGAGTATCACATGAATCCTTTCTTGAAGATAACAATCCCAATATTCTGTTCACAGGACCCAAAATTAGGAAGTATTTCACAGACAATAAATATTATTCGAAAATAATATTAGGCTCAGTGGTTAAGGCTCTGGCTTACTGACCAGAAGGTTAGGGATTCAACCCCTAGTACCACTAAGCTGCCACTGTTGGGCCCTTAAGCAAGCCCCTTAACCCACTCTGCTCCAGGGGCACCGTATCATGACTGACCCTGCGCTCTAACCCCGGCTTGCTAGGAAGAAAGAATTTCTTATGCAAAAAAAGAATTTCATTGTGCTGTGATGTATACGTCATAAATACAGGCTACTTCTCCTTCTTCTTATGTATAGAATGAACAGCTTTAATCTCCAATAACTTCTGCCTTTAATAAAGTTTAATAACATTTAAATCCGCAATAAGATCTGTGTGTAAGCAGTTAATAAGTTCTTCAAAGATTTAGCTTTCATATTTAAGTGCTATTATGTATTATTTTGTTAGGTGTGTGCAATATTTGTAATTAAGCTTCAATCATACATAAATAATTTTGACTGGTAGTGTCTCAATATAAAAAAAGCAATTATTTTGCTAGTGAGATATGCATAATAATATACAGAACTACCGAGAGAATAGGATTAGGCCCACTGAGATTTCGAACAATATTATAAAATGCCTCACATCCAAAATAGTGCACTATATGTATAGTAAGAAGGGAACAAATTCACACACAGCCATGGAAAGCAGTGAATGAGTACATAATTAGTACAAAACAGATGTCTGGAAGTGTAAGCATAATTAAGGTAGGTGTAGTACAGGACATACTGTACCTCACTGAGTATGCATAGTATTAGCCATATCACCCTGCAGTTCTCACCTGGTTTCCCACTGAAACTAAGCAGGGTTGATCCTGGCCAGTACCTGGATGGTAGACCTCCTGGGGAAAACTAAGGTTGCTACTGGAAGTGGGATTAGTGAGGCCAGTAGGTGATGCTGTCTGTGTGGGTCCTAATGCCCCAGTATAGTGACGGGGACACTACACTGTAAAAGGAGCACTGTCTTTCGGATGAGACTTTAAACCTCTCTCTCTCTCTCTGTGGTTGTTAAAAATCCCAGGGCACTTTTTCTAAAGACTAGGGGTATCACCCTAGCAAAATTGCCCCATTGGCCCTTGTCTATCATGGCCCCCTAATAATCTCCATATCTCTACATTACTCTCCTCTCCACTAATAGCTGGTGTGTGGTGGGCATTCTGGCACACTATGGCTGCCGCTGAATCATCTAGGTGGATGCTACACACTGGTGGTGGTTGAGGAGATTTCCCCATATACTATGTAAAGCGCTTTGAGGATCTAGAAAAGCGCTATATAAATGTAACAAATTATTATTAGTAGTAGTAGTAGTACACTGTAAATGACATCTTTTATCGGTTGTTTTGTTGACATCATCAAAGCCAAGCTGGAAGGTGTTAATTAAATCTCTAAATTACAGCAACTGCTTAGATTGAAATAGCATCTCTATCTTGCATATAAAACATTCTTTTATTTATTTTTTTGTTCCACTTTCCCCTATCTTGGCTGAAATTGTACAGTGGGTCACAAGATGGTCTGAAATGGACATGGCCATTAATTATGGCTGTGAATTATTTATGCTGACCAGGTCTTATTCATTTATGCTGTGGGTTACCACTGCTATATTTTTATATTACGTTCACATCAGTCAAAATAGTCGCTAAGAAAAAAAAAAAAAGGTCACTTTTCGAAAGCTGTTTAGTGCATGCCTATACAATCACTTATATTCAGAAAACCTAACATAATGTGTATGTAAATAACTACTGATACCCCATTCCTAAATCAGCCAAGATATAATGAAAGTTTGGCATTCACATGGCAATGAAAAATGAACACTCCTGCACTGATTGTGCAACATAATCAAGTTAGAAATGGTGTACCTTAAAAACATGATGGATAGAAAGGTCAAAATTAAATAGCCTGACCTTAAAACTAGGGGAGGAAATTGCAAAAAAAAATGGCCCATTAAAATCCAAGGCTCCGTTGGAAAGGAAGTGAGCCCCAGCTTAAAATAGGTGTACCCAAAAGGTCATGTGTAAATGTAAATAAATTATGTGAGCTCATTAAATCTTAACAGTGACTCGGAATGAAGCTCTAATTAGTCATATGGGTAATAAAAATATCCAGAAAGAGAAGTCTTTTGGTAAAGTGCACAGTGCTGAATCCCTTGAAGGAACTGTGTGATATTTAAAGCAGGCTATTAAATACATGTAACCTCTTATTATATTACAACTCATGCTGGACATAGGTCGACACTTGCTCAAAATTAGAGATGCATCAATATTTTCAAACATTTGAATAATCTAGAATGTTGTTAAAAAAAATGTTATTGTAAATTGGGCATTAATAATTTTATTGCAGTTTTATTTGTCTTCTCTAATCTAAGTACCTTATAATATACAGCATCTCACAAAAGTGAGTACACCCCTCACATTTTTGTCAATATTTTATTATATCTTTTCATGGGACAACACTGACGAAATGACACTTTGCTATAATGTAAAGTAGTGAGTGTACAGCTTGTATAACAGTGTAAATTTCCTGTCCCCTCAGAATAACTCAACACACAGCCATTAATGTCTAAACCGCTGACAACACAAGTGAGTACACCCCTAAGTGAAAATGTCCAAATTGGGCCCAATTAGCCATTTTCCCTCCCCGGTGTCATGTGACTTGTTAGTGTTACAAGGTCTCAGGTGTGAATGGGGAGCAGGTGTGTTAAGTTTGGTGTTATCGCTCTCACACTCTCTCATACTGGTCACTGGAAGTTCAACATGGCACCTCATGGCAAAGAATTCTCTGAGGATCTGAAAAAAAGAATTGTTGCTCTACATAAAGATGACCTAGGCTATAAGAAGATTGCAAACACCCTGAAACTGAGCTGCAGCACGGTGGCCAAGACCATACAGCGGTTTAACAGGACAGGTTCCACTAAGAACAGGCCTCGCCATGGTCGACCAAAGAAGTTGAGTGCACGTGCTCAGCATCATATCCAGAGGTTGGCTTTGCAGAATAGACGTATGAGTGCTGCCAGCATTGCTGCAGAGGTTGAAGGGGTGGGGGGTCAGCCTGTCAGTGCTCAGACCATACGCCGCACACTGCATCAAATTGGTCTGCATGGCTGTCATCCCAGAACAAGCCTCTTCTAAAGATGATGCACAAGAAAGCCCACAAACAGTTTGCTGAAGACAAGCAGACTAAGGACATGGATTACTGGAACCATGTCCTGTGGTCTGATGAGACCAAGATAAACTTATTTGGTTCAGATGGTGTCAAGCGTGTGTGGCGGCAACCAGGTGAGGAGTACAAAGACAAGTGTGTCTTGCCTACAGTCAAGCATGGTGGTGGGAGTGTCATGGTCTGGGGCTGCATGAGTGCTGCCGGCACTGGGGAGCTAATGCCAACATGTACTGTGACATACTGAAGCAGAGCATGATCCCCTCCCTTCAGAAACTGGGCCGCAGGGCGGTATTCTAACATGATAATGACCCCAAACACACCTCCAAGACGACCACTGCCTTGCTAAAGAAGCTGAGGGTAAAGGTGATGAACTGGCCAAGCATGTCTCCAGACCTAAACCCTATTGAGCCTCTGTGGGGCATCCTCAAATGGAAGGTGGAGGAGCACAAGGTCTCTAACATCCACCAGCTCTGTGATATCGTCATGGAGGAGTGGAAGACTCCAGTGGCAGCCTGTGAAGCTCTGGTGAACTCCATGCCCAACAGGGTTAAGGCAGTGCTGGAAAATAATGGTGGCCACACAAAATATTGACACTTTGGGCCCAATTTGGACATTTTCACTTAGGGGTGTACTCACTTTTGTTGCCAGTGGTTTTAGACATTAATGGCTGTGTTGAGTTATTTTGAGGGGATAGCAAATTTACACTGTTATACAAGCTGTACACTCACTACTTTATATTGTAGCAAAGTGTCATTTCATCAGTGTTGTCCCATGAAAAGATATAATAAAATATTTACAAAAATGTGAGGGGTGTACTCACTTTTGTGAGATACTGTACCTGAGGGCACTGGAGTTATTTATAGGCTGCAACTGTTGGCTTTGTCCTCTGTCTGATGTACAGTCACTGACCACTTTTATAGGAACACCTGTACAGCGTTTGTACATCTACGGCTGTAGGGCGGCTGTGGCTCAGGTGATAGTGCGGGTTGTCCACTAATCGTAGGATTGGCGGTTTGATTCCCGGCCCATGTGAAGTGCCGAAGTGTCCTTGGGCAAGACACTGAACCCCAAGTTGCTCCCGATGGCAGGCAAGCACCTTGCATGATAGCTCTCCTGCCATTGGTGTGTGAGAGTGTGTGTGAATGAGTAAATAAGACACAGTGTAAAATGCTTTGTGAACCGCAAAAGGCGCTATATAAGTGCAGACCATTTACCTGTACACATGCTTATAACCCAAAGCTTGAGGTAGATTGGCCACAAGGTTGCTGGATTGTTTTTGTGTAGAGCATTTAGTATATGAGTTTTTCAATGTCTACTGTAGACTACCACATGTAAGGACAAACGTTTTCATTTGAATAAAAAAAACAAAAAAAAAAACAAGGGTAATTTTTCCCTTTTGCTCTCAGTATTAACGATCTATCATGAAAGCAAGAGATGTAAAAAAAAAAAATCAGTTTAGAATTAGGGGTGGGTGAGATGACAAAAATATCATATGATGATATTTCAAGACCATTACTAAGATACATGATATGCATCACAACATATAGCTCTCCTAACAATCTGCCAGCAATACAAAAATTCGCTTGATGAAACTTTGGTTTAATGTCTAGAAAAACGGATTGGAAATTATACATATTACTGTGCAAAAGATATAGATTGTTATAGATTTTTTTTTTATTTTATGACTTCTACATTATCAAGTCAGTGCAAAACATTTTAGATTCCCAAACATTAGTTTTCTAGAGAGAGATTTTAAAAGAGAGAGATTTTAAAAGAAAAAAATACAACCATTTATCAAGATATCAACAAGATATCGATATCTCAGAAAAGTGTATTGTGACATCATTTATCATATATCAATATTTTATCATCATAACACAGCCCTATTTAAATTAATATGATAATGTACAAATGAGAAGTAGGCAAATATTCAGATAAACATCTAACAGTAGTCTAATATATTAGAAATATATTAAGACTGATTGTTATAATTATGATTAATGAAACAGATGATAAACACATACATGAACCCATCATGTCTTGGCAGGAAAATGCATGTTATACAAAGGAACCTGGAGCTTGAATCACCCAGGGACATTTGAAATTTTTACACTTTGCTGTATACACTGACTTCATCAGCCACTTGTCTCATGTGAGGATGCAAGGTTCATCTCTGTCAGGGGAATAAAATCCCTTACCCTTTAGTGCTCCACACAGGGAAGTGAAGAAACAGCTATTAACATCCAACAAAGCCCTTATCTTCTACAGCAAATTATTATTATTATTTTTTTTTTTTACAGATTTTTTCAAAATGTGTGAAAAGCATTAAACTGAATGATCTGATGTTGTTGCTCTGCATTCACACCAGAGCACCAAACTGACCTCCATGTCACGGCCAACAGACAAGTAGGTTTTTTTCTTGTTTGTTTGTTTGTGTTTTTGAAGCAGCAACAAAACTTTGCAAAAAATGCACAAGCTTAGAAACAAGCTGATGAAGCCGCAAGGCCTATAAATATTCACAGATAGCTCAGACTATTCAGAAAACTATATTGTAATCACCCAGGCTCATTTATGTGCAATTGTTCGAGTAAAATTATTCATTTTAAGTAATCAAGTTGCCCGTTTTACATACAGTAAAAAGGCTCAGCTGCAGCATTTCCATTTTTGTACATCATGTTGTGTCTGAAAGTGGAGAGCAGATGGGCGCTGTGGGAATTGAACTAATGGTCACTGACTGAGCTCTTGTCACTCAGATACATGATGGAAATGTGCCATTACCCATGATGAATCCTCAAAATCAGTAGTATTGCTTCTGTATTGCAACGAATATTATACAGGCACTCATTACTGCATATCTGCATATTATTTTCTAAAACCATTAACTCTTCATTCGGCATCAAGCAAGAAATGATCAGCCCCGTGAAATACATAAATTATCCAGTTCTTTTGTGCCATAAGATAGCATTTCCACTTGTGGAAATGGTCCTTGCTAAAAAAGCAGCGATAAAAATCCATTCTAAATGAATGGGTCTGAACAAAACAGAGGATGAATCCTCAGATTTTGAAAACAGACCTGGCTCTTACATGCTCTCAGAGTGTGTCAGAACAGATTAAAAATGTAGCGTTTGGCTTGATGTCCTTGGCATCCTTTAGGAACACATCCAAGTCCATCCAACATCTGTCGCAAACTTTAAATCTTTTCACGGCCCTCCCCGGAGAAAGGGGGAGGGGGATAGTAGAGAGATAGTCACCATCGCTTGCTGTCAGCATGAGGCCATGAGCATGTGCATGGCAAATCTACACTCTGCAGCTTTGCTCCTTAAGGGATGTGTGGTTTTCCCACAGGAAGCAGAACCCCAGGAAAGAGATCTCCATAATATCTCTATAGTCCCTACTAGACAGCGACATGTTTAAAGAAGAGAGATATTCCTGCATCTGAGGGGTTTTTTTTCTCCTGAGTCAAAGAATCTTAAGAAGTAATCTTAAATCAGCCTTCTTCAGAGATTTCAAAGTCGCACAGTGTGCTCACATTTCCAGGATAAGCAAAACCATGCTTATCTGAAGCTAATTAAAAGTCAACTCTGAAATGCTAGGTATACACACACCCTAAAGATTTGTTACTAATCCTCATAGCTCAATCTGAAAACAAAAACATCACATTCATATATAAATTGGAATGGATTAAATCAGTTGAGACTAATCTGAAGTAAATTCCTACCAGATTGAAATATGTGGATAGTCTGCTCAATAAACCATTAACCTTTCCAATAATCGCAATGTCGTGACTTCAGTATAAGGTTCAAACTGGCATTTTGATTTAAAAACCACATAAACACTGGGAGATTATTCTCCTGTGGCTTTTTTCGGTATAAGGTTTGAAAAATTACAATTTTCTCAGTCCAAGCTCACAAATAAACTCAATTTAATAAGGTTCTATCTTCTAGCATTGTCCTGGAGGATTTACACAATTAAGACAACCTTCGCCAATCAATCCACCAAACCTTAGTATGATGAGCCGGAGGACAAAGAAACTTTAAGCTGTAAAAGGTTCTGCTTGACAGTCTGTACAGGATTCCGCAGTTTTTTGTGAATGTTGCGGCCAAAAATGCTTGATTTTGCTGTGGCTTTTTCAAAATTTGCGATCAACTTGCAGAGTTTTTTTGCAGCAACTTGCTTTTGTGGAAAACTACATGAATTGGTGAAATCAAAACTGTGATGAAATTGTTTTGCGTGATCTTTCACAGTGATGTTTGTTGATAAATGCGACCTTTTAGCTGTACTCATGTTCAACGCACGTGAATCAAAGGGGGCTTTGACTGAATGCATGTTATGATGACTTCACATGACACATCTTGGCCCAAACCTGCAGAAAATCTGTGGTAATTTTTAAAAATTGCAAGCTCCTCCGAATATTGTGCAATATGCTTCACTTTGCATTAATTTCTGCATTCACAAAATTATAAAATCCTAGAAGGACTGGCTTGATCAGAGTAATAACAAATACAAAACTATAAATCTGTAAAGCTGCTTTCCGAAAATGTCCATAAAAATGTTAAAAGCGCTACATCGATAAAACTGAATTGAAATTGAAAACTGAACTGGTCTGCTGTACTCACTGGTCTTGCGATGTGTAAAGGTTCTCTCACATTTACAGAAATGTTATCTGCAAATTATTGGTCAGATTTATACCAGTTCAGTTCCTGAAACCTTAATATCAGCCGAGCTAGCATACATGACAGCTGATGTAAAGTCACAATTATATTCAACCAGCTTATTATCAAGCTAGCAGCCTAATATAACTCAGTTCATTCATTAAAATGTGATAAAAATGTGCTCCCCATTATATCACCGTCCTTGCTGCCACTGACCACTCTGATGTAGCTGATATTCATCATGAAAGAACAGGAAGTTGATTGATAAGAAAGACAGATGTTCTAATTTCCTTTGCATATCATGGTCATTGTACCTCAAATCCCACAATTTCCTGTTTGCCTGTGCTGTATACAATATACAATACAGTCCTCATTTATGTGTCTCTTCTAAGAAATGCTCACCATATTCAGCCAACAGAAATACACAGAGTTAACTGTTCACACCCTATTCCAAATATTGGGTTTCCGGGTAAAGCAAACAAGTTATAAATAAATTTATTCTCTTTGACCAGGTCACATCTGTGTTTTTAGGCGAGCTGCTGCCATATGGACCATCACAGAAGTGACTGTTTTGGTGGTTCAAGGCAAAACTGTTGCTCCAGCAACATAGTGCATGTTGAAATTAAGATGCTGTGTTCATTCGTGCCACTTTTTTTGTTTGTTTTTCTTGTAGTAAACAGCCTTTGTTTTTGGAATTTAAAGTGATTCTCAATTTAAAGGAAAGTGGGCCTGCCCTCTTAGTGAAAAATGATTCTCTTGATGGTTAATGGTGCTAGCTTTCCAAATATTTTTCTCAAAACGTCAACCAAAGAGTACGCTGTAGTAACGATTAGAGGAAATTTGCTAACAGAATAATCATCACCCAAACTTGGTCTTAGAGGGTACAATAGACAAACGAGACTAATACATCGCACGTTAACAGTCCAGTCACATTTCAGTCATCAGAACTGTGGCTTTTATGTTGATTTTCATCTCTCTACTAAAGAGCACTTACAAGTGAACTTTGATACACCAACGCCTAATTAGCGTCACTGTGTGGGAAGGAACCACTCACCGAGTAAGTGCAGGGACTAGTTATGCAAATGCATTAGTGTAAGAACAGTATGCCTTTAGTGCACCACCACACAATATCTAATGCACAACTGATCAAAGTCAGAGTCACTGAACCAGACTGGAATAAAGAAGCATTCAGATATTAAAATAATATGAGCTTGTTGTGTACTGACTGCAGGTTTACACAGCTGATCAACCAGGCTGTATTTTGTAAGAATGTCAATAGCAGATATACATTCTGCTCATGAAAACTGGTGAGTGGTGTAACAGAAACATTTGCCTTATTGTCTGGAAATGGCAAGTAAGAAATCCTGACGATGCCATAGCCATTCATGGCCGGGAGTCCAAGAGAGCAAAACTGGCCATGCTGTCTGGGTAGGAGGAATGGCATACTCTTTCTCCTCTATCAATCTCAGCGACACTAGCCAATCAAGGGCATCTGTGAGCTCATGCAAGCGGAAGGGGTCAAATGGCTTTTCCTCCAAGTGTGTTATGCAGCATGAGAAGCAGTCTGAAAAGATATTTAGTTGGCTGTCTTCACATAATCTGGAGGAAGCATGTGTTAAATGGAAGAAAGGAACTCGTATGAAAGGTTATAGAATATGTAAAATGAGCAGGGTTAGTGTTGGTGTTAAATTTGAGGTGAGATTTCAGGAACACAAAAGCAATTGCTTGAAAATCCAGTGATTTGGAGACATCACCTGATACTCAGTATATTCACTGGTGATCCTCTGCCAGGCATACAATGCCGATATTTTCAGTTCCTGCTTTGTCTCATCATGTTTTTGCTTTCAATCTTGTCTCTAGTAAGTGAAATCCATGCGTATTTGGCATCTGGCTGGACCTGAGCAGTTAAGCTTCATCTGTTCACTTTAACAGTCACAACATTAAATCCTATCTGTGCTGAACATTATAATGTCAGTAAAGAAGAGTGAAGAAATCTGTTTTGAATATCTCCATATAAGATATCCAATAATAATAATACCTCTGCATGCAAAAGTAGAGGTTGAGAGAGAACGGAGAGAGGAGAAATAATTTCCGTGATTTATTGCACTGGTTTAGTAAGTTTAGTAGGTAAAATGACCAAATATCTGCACTGACTGCCAGATTATTAGAAATATGCATAACCACTGTGTATAATCACAAAAAAAGTTAATTGACAAGATTTTAACGCCTATTCTAACTGCTCTGTGTTAGATTAACTTTCACAAGGTTTGAATTTTAATCAGAACCTGAACTCCGAAATTAACCTGCACAGTGGAATAAACCGCTTTAATCAAGAATGCAATGCATGCAGGATACATATTTCATATTGTCAGTGATATGGGGTGGCACTCTGAACACTCTTTCAATCGCATCAGACTATTTATAATGGACTTCTGCTTGAGCAATGATTGAAGAGATGCACACATCTCACTTTCTTGTTTCTGAGGCGCTGAAAACACCAATAAAAAATACTGATCAATTTGTAGTTTTTTTGTTTATCAGTTATTTTACCAGAGGTGAAAGGTACACTGAAAAAAAATGGTCACTGAATGTCCATAATTCAAATTTGTACACTGGTTCCACATGTATGAATTTAGTTAACACAATTTGCTTTTTTTTTTTTTCCCCCCACACAACAAACACGATTTGCTCATATATTTTCAAAGCCCTGGAATAAAATATAACTGGACACTCTCACCTAAGCTCAGGATCAAACCCAGGACATTGGTGTGGTGAAGCAGCAACCGTACCCACTGTGCCATCATGTCACACATGATTTAATCAAGTTAATATAATACTATAGTCAATTCTTCCTGTCAGCACCAATAGCCTAGCAAGATTTTATAACATAATTGTATGACATTAATATTACAGGAATTGATCACACTCACCATCTACTTTAATAGGAACACCTCTACACCTGCTCATTTATGCAGTTATCTAATCAGCCAATCATGTGGCAGCAGCATAACGCATGAAATCACACAGATCTTCAGTTAATGTTCACATCAAACATCAGAATGGAGAAATGTGATCTCTGTGACTTTAACCGTGGCATGGTTGTTGGTGCCAGATGGGCTGGTTTGAGTATTTCAGAAACTGTTCCGATTTTCACACACAGCAATCTCTAGAGTTTACACAGAATGGTGCGAAAAACATTGAGTGAGCGACCAGATTGGTTCGAGCTGGAAAGGAAAGATATAGGAAATCAAATAATCACTCTTTACAACCGTGGTGAGCAGAAAAGTAGCTCAGCATGCACAAAACATCAAACCTTGTGCTGGATGAGCTACAACAGCAGAAGACCACATCATGTTCCACTCCTGTCAGCCAAGAACAGGAATATCATGCAGGCTATCATGGGCACAGGCTCTTCCAAACTCTAAAGTTGAAGACTGGAAAAAGACCAGGTGACTTTTTTCCCTAATCTTCAACTGTACAGTTTTGGTGAGCCTGTGCCCATGATAGCCTTAGATTCCTGTTCTTGGCTGACAGGAGAGGAACTTGATGTGGTCTTCTGCTGTTGCAGCTCATCCGGTCAAGATTTGTCATGGTGTGTGTTCCAAGATGCTTTTCTGCTCACCACAGTTGTATATGAGTTACTATATCCTTCCTGGCAGCTCAAACCAATCTGGCCATTTCCCTCTGACCTCTCTGAGCAACAAGGCAGGAAGACTGTAAAAGGGGACTGTACACCGATCAGCCATAACATTAAAACCTCATGCCTAATATTGTGTAGGTCCCCTTTATGCCACCAAAACAACTCTGACCTGTCTAGGCATGGACTCCACAAGACCTCTGAAGGTATACTGTGATATCAGGCACCAAGATGTTAGCAGCACATCCTTTAAGTCCTGTAAGTTGCGAGGTGGGGCCTCCATGGATCGGAATTGTTTGTCCAGCATTGTTTGTTCAGTCCTTCACGGCGTAGTGTGTTACCAATTGTTTTCTTGGTGACTATGGTCCCAGCTGCCTTGAGATCATTAACAAGATCCTCCCGTGTAGTTCTGGGCTGATTCCTCACCGTACTCATGATTATTGAAACTCCACAAGGTGAGATCTTGCATGGAGCCCCAGACCGAGGGAGACTGACAGTTTCTTCCATTTGCGAATAATCGCACCAACTGTTGTCACCTTCTCACCATGCTGCTTGGCGATGGTCTTGTAGCCGATTCCAGCCTTGTGTAGGTCTACAATCTTGTCCTGGATATCCTTGGACAGCTCTTTGGTCTTGGCCATGGTGGAGAGTTTGGAATCTGATTGATTGATAGCTTCTGTGGACAGGTGTCTTTTTACAGGTAACAAACTGAGATTAGGAGCACTCCCTTTAAGAGAGTGCTCCTAATCTCAGCTCATTACCTGTGTAAAAGACACCTGGGAGCCAGAAATCTTGCTGAATGATAGGGGATCAAATACTTATTTCCCTCATTAAAATGCAAATCAATTTATAACTTTTCTGAAATGCGTTTTCTGGATTTTTTTTTGTTGTTATTCTGTCTCTCACTGTTAAAATACACCTACCATTAAAATTATAGACTGATCATTTCTTTGTCAGTGGGCAAACGAACAAAATCAGCAGGGGGTCAAATACTTTCCCCCCCCACTGTGTGTGTGTGTGTGTGTGTGTGTGTGTGTGTGTGTGTGTGTGTGTGTGTGTGTGTGTGTGTGTATATGTACACTGAAACTGAGCTGCAGCACGGTGGCCAAGACCATACAGCGGTTTAACAGGACAGGTTCCACTCAGAACAGGCCTCGTCATGGTCAACCAAAGAAGTTGAGTGCACGTGCTCAGCATCATATCCAGAGGTTGGCTTTGCAGAATAGACATATGAGTGCTACCAGCATTGCTGCAGAGGTTGAAGGGGTGGGGGGTCAGCCTGTCAGTGCTCAGACCATACGCCGCACACTGCATCAAATTGGTCTGCATGGCTGTCATCCCAGAAGGAAGCCTCTTCTAAAGATGATGCACAAGAAAGCCCGCAAACAGTTTGCTGAAGACAATCAGACTAAGGACAGACTTACTGGAACCATGTCCTGTGGTCTGATGAGACCAAGATAAACTTATTTGGTTCAGATGGTGTCAAGCGTGTGTGGCGGCAACCAGGTGAGGAGTACAAAGACAACTGTGTCTTGCCTACAGTCAAGCATGGTGGTGAGAGTGTCATGGTCTGGGGCTGCATGAGTGCTGCCGGCACTGGGGAGTGTACTGTGACATGTGCTGTGAGATACTGAAGCAGTTCCCTTCGGAAACTGGGCCGCAGGGCAGTATTCCAACATGATAACGACCCCAAACACACCTCCAAGACGACCACTGCCTTGCTAAAGAAGCTGAGGGTAAAGGTGATGGACTGGGCAAGCATGTCTCCAGACCTAAACCCTATTGAGCATCTGTGGGGCATCCTCAAACGGAAGGTGGAGGAGCGCAAGGTCTCTAACATCCACCAGCTCTGTGATGTCGTCATGGAGGTGTGGAACAGGACTCCAGTGGCAACATGTGAAGCTCTGGTGAACTCCATGCCCAACAGAGTTAAGGCAGTGCTGGAAAATAATGGTGGCCACACAAAATATTGACACTTTGGGCCCAATTTGGACATTTTCACTTAGGGGTGTACTCACTTTTGTTGTCAGCGGTTTAGACATTAATGACTGTGTGTTGAGTTATTTTGAGGGGACAGCAAATTTACACTGTTATACAAGCTGTACACTCACTACTTTACATTGTAGCAAAGTGTCATTTCTTCACTGTTGTCCCATGAAAAGATATAATAAAATATTGACAAAAATGTGAGGGGTGAACTCACTTTTGTGATATACTGTATGTAGATAATTTACCTGAAGACAGCTCATGTTTTCATAGAATTTATTTTGTTTTTTCCATTTCACTTACCCTTTCTGGTCTAATTAGTGAAGTGACTAAGTGGCTTGTTAAAACCAGAATATTGATACCAGAATTGATGAAACCAGAATATTTAAAGACGAATGGACCAAGAAATATGCCTAGTGCAAAACATAGTGCAAAACACAACATAACCGCTTTAAACTAATGTGTCTTGTTTATAGGCATGAACTATTCATTAATGGTTAAGCATGAAAAGGGTAACTAGAACTCATTCAATCATGTTAGCTGCTTATCTAGACATTTGTAAGCAAGGAATTTTGTTTAGTTAAACCTTTACAAAATTTTGTTGAATACCCCTTCAATAAAAGAATGTCTCCCTGTACCAAAAGCAACCCTACATGAGCAAGAGACCCTATGAGAAGGTCTCCATATGTGCAAGAGGCCATACTGTGCACGTCACTGCTTCTATATGTACTATTTCTGGTCAACTGTACTGTAAAATTTAGTCTTCTATCACTGTCAGCCACTTTAACAGCACTATGTTATTTTTTTCTGTCTCACTTCAATGTCACTTGGGGTATAAGCTTCAACCAGATATATAAACTTATAAACATAAAAGTAAGATTTAACCTAAATTCTTCAGCTCCTCTCAAACTTGAAGTTTTCTTTGCTTATCAAATGCCTAGGCTGTCTCAGGCTAAATCCCCCAAGTCCTGAGACAAATCCAAACTCTGCCTCTCACTGATAAGCAATCCAGAACTGCATTCCCAGAGCCAATGTGATTTCATGCCACCCCTGGTTTACTGCACTCTCTGCTGTACTCTTCATTCAGTCCATCAATTATTCACCTGTTAAATGAGCGAAAAGCTTGACATATCAATTTCAGTGCAAAATTGCTCCAGGACATGCTTCGGGAGCTCTTTTCAAACAGGAAATCCCAATTACCTGTTACTTTAGCTCTCCATTACACAGGAATCTGTACTCAAGCAATACAAAGCAAGCTATTTAGTGAACCACTTGCATACATAAAGCACTGCTTTTAAATCCTACTTTACAAATTTGGTCCAGCTTGTGTCTGCCTCAACAGGCCAAGATAAAAAATTAACTAACTACAGGAGTCTATGATTATGTATTGTACAGCCAAGGAATTTGTCATTTAAAAAAATATTCTTCCTGTCATAAATAATATGATAGGAGTGTTAAGATTTCTTGGCAAAACAAAGCTCAAATAGACTCAGCAAATGCCCTTTGGGGAAAAGTGTGAGCAAATGGTGAGGGAAAAAAGCTGCTGTTTTAACGCATGTGATGATGATGATGACGATGGGGAAAATGGGCTACCATTAGCAGCAATTAACACATCTCTTTTCATGAGCCATGAGAGTGCCAGCATTTATTGTGGTCAGGGTGTGAGCAATGTTTGATTGTCATTAGGGCTTAAGTCATTTTTTAAATTGTGGTTAAGCCATTGTTACAGTTATATTTATTCACTTGGCCCACGTATATATTAACATATAAACATGCAAAAACCACAGTGATACAAAGCGGCTTGAGACTCTACATATATTCATGAAAGCTAGATATTGATACTGGTTTCTAGAAGTGCCTAAACAATAATACAAATAAGAAGAGCTGGTTTTTGAACCTTTGCAGGCCCTAAGCAACATCCCACAACCTCTCAAGTTACAGACCACAATAGGGCTTCCTGTGAAAGCCTCGAGCATGGTCACAGCTGGCATATTAATATCCTCCATTCAGGCCAAGGGCTGGGAGATATTGCAAAAATTTATGAATGATTCTTGATTACAATTTCATTTTCTTGCATAATGCAATTATAAATAAATTGTGTACATGGTTCAAACAATGGTTCTTTGAAATAAAGAATATTTAAATAAAGGACATTTAAAAAATGTGCTATTTGCTATAGATGGTGCTGTTAATATTTTTGCACAACTTAGTGAACAGTTCTTTCTCGAAATAGTAAATGGGAACCATGTCTTTCGTGACATGAAATGGCATTGCAACTGAGAAGTCAACTTGGGGTATTCTTCTCAAAGCCGAGTTCCTTCCCCATTTATGGAATGACGTCAAATCAGCATGGTTGCGCACAGCATCAGAAATAAACAAAGTAAAACTTCTTACGTTTAAAATGAGTTCTACTGTATATACAAGTATTAGCTTTAATCAACATACAGACATATTTGTTTGTTAAATCTAAAACACTGACTATACAGTTTGCTGTTTGAGAAAGAAAATATACAGTATATAAATATGTACAATCTCGATTAGAACATTTTCTAAATCACGTTAAAACATTAATTCAAATTATTGAATAATTGTGAAAATCGCCCAGCACTAATGGAGCCCCCTGGTGGCTCAGGGGTCTTAAGTGTCTTCATATATCCAAAGATGGCTGGCCACAATATTGAATGTTAGGGCTAAAAAAAAATACATCAATTACTAAGTGTTACTATTTGGAAAAAAATAGATTTGAGCCTTTTAAAACTGGGTCTCATCATAGGCATAACACTAATATGCACAGGAACACACTCACTGACAGACAGCTGGGCAACATTTGTGATTGCTTCAAGTCTGTAATCATGACACGTTTATTTTGAATAGCAAATACGGTAAAATGAATTTTGAATCTGTGCTTGCCATTAGCCAGCTATTTCACTCAAATCACACTAAACTTAGGTTTCTGATGTTTGTTCTTTTGTATAATTTGTACTTTGATTGGGCAATGTTTGCTTAGTCAGTTTATGTCTAGTTTCTCCAAAGGCACTTTGAAAAATCAGTGACAGAGAAAGTAATCCACCTCGTTCATGTTTATTACACCCACTATTTTAGTTCATGTGTACTTTCTCAATCACTGCAGATGACTGCAGTGTTATGAATTAGAAGAAGCAGCCTTTATTTTGTCACATATAAATTTTTTTTCTTTTGGCTGCTCCGGATCGTTCGGGGTCGCCACAGCGGATCATTGATCTGCATATTTGATTTGGCACAGGTTTTATGCCGGATACCCTTCCTGACGCAACCCTCCCATTTTATCCGTGCTTGGGACCGGAATACAACCCCCAGTGGCTGGGGTTCCCTGCCCAGGAATCGAACCCGGGCCACGGTGGTGTGAGCATAGGATCCTTAGTTGCTGGACCACCAGAGAACTGTCACATATACATTACAGCACAGTAAAATTATTTTCCTTGCATATCCCAGTTTGTTAGGAGGCTGGGGTCAGAGTGCAGTGTCAGCCATGATACAGCACCCCTGGAACTGAAAGAGTTAAGGGCCTTGCTCAAGGGCCCAACAGTGGCAGCTTGGCAATGCTGGGGCTTGAACCCCCAAGGTTCTGATCTTTAGCTGTTGAGCCACTACTGCTAAATTAGCCCTGATAAACATGAAATCTAGGAGACATAATCACCTGACATAAATGTCAACAATAGATTGCATGGATCTACAGTCTGGGATAGAAATAAATCAGCTCCAGTCTCTACTTAATAACAATCTGTAATATTTTTAATAATAATATAATGTAATATAATATAATGTATGTAATGTAATATAATGACCACTGGTGGTGCTCTTGTTCCTCCACTTCAAGAAATGTGTTAATAGCAAAGAAAACGAAAAGGATACCAAAAATTTCCTTCAAAGAAAGGAAGGGCTTAGCCCAGCTAGTCCATATATACCAACTGGCTCAGCATGTATCTAGAAACGGCTCTGCAATATAAATTCAATCCACAAAGTAATACAAAGAATAAACAAGTGATATAAAGAAACTGCAGAGAAAAGTAAAGAAGCAACAGTCTAGACATTGTCTCAAGATGTAAGTCTTTAGATCTTTGTGAAACATGGGCACAGATGGCTGTTCTGATTGGAGATAAAAGCTCATTCCACCACTGACTAACCAGAACACTAAAGCAATGAGATTTTGCAATTACAAGCATGCTCAGATTTCAGGGTAATATATGCCAGTCATGCTGTGGTTTGAGGCCCGATTTGGCATGACAGTGTGTCATTCTGATCCAGGGAATGTAGATGATGTGGTGAAGAATCTGTTGATGGTGAGACTGTGAGGACAAGAGTTTTGATTCTTGCTGTAACAGGATGTGGTCCAAGAACTGACCCCTGGGGGAACTCCAGTAGCAAGGCTGTGTACGCTCTAATACCTTTCTCTGTCACTGGGGTACCCTAAAAGGTATGTTTTTTATGTACCTTTAATATATTCCATCTGGAAACATGGAGATTACTGTAATTAATGTAATTAAGGATAAAAGGAAAGCTACAATCTAGTACCATTTTTTTCTGAGAGTGTGAGGTCATGAAACTGAACCTCTCCCTGTCCCCCTATCCTCCCCAAACAGTAGGATCAATCCTGTAGCTATGATGAATATGATATAGCTGTGGATAGCACTTAAGCCATTTTTAGCTTTGGTTAGAGCTTTAAATCACTTTTATTGTAATTAGGGCATGATCTGCTTTTGATTACGGTTATATATGGCTTAAATTCTTAGGCATTAATTGCCTTGTAATGAAGTTTTTTTTGTTTTTTTTTTACGTAATGAACCGCCTGGTGAGATAACACCTTGATCATGCTGCACTTGATTCCTGTTCTTTATAAATCAGAACATGATGTCCCTCACTTCAGTTGTTGCAAACAGGGACCTGAGAAGTGCCAACCTTCTCAAGAAGGAAAATTGAAAACATCAGAATATAGAATGTCACTGCTTCAGTACGGCTTTCCTTCACACACCACCCACACTTGGATCTCCAATGCAACCAGATGGAATCCTGATTCCAAAGCAAAGATGAGAAGAGTAAATCCTTTGAGAACTACATAAAAAAAAAAACAGTTCTTACACAGCCTTCGTTGTGCACCTTGTGCCATATTCAGCAACAAATAATGCAGCTTGTTCTATTTCTTCATAGTATATTGAAATGACAGAGAATGCGTTCTCATGAAAACTGCTTCCTTCTACTGCTTAGTGATTTTGCTGCAATTCCATAAATTAGATGTAGTAAATTCAGCACAGTGGATGTTTGTATGGTTTTTGCTGCCATATGGACTATTTTAATCCCATTTGGCTGGAAAATGGTGTGGGACCAGGAACACAGCCTATAATTTGGCAAAGTCAGGCTTTGGACTGGGTTACAATTAACTGGAAAGCTTTTAAAACTGTGAATGGGTTGGAAACAGTCAATCCAATCTGGAAACCCTGGTGTTGGATATGTTTTGGCCAGGTCTGATTGAGATACAAACAAAACAAGAGTTTACTAAACAAACAAAAGTGCATACTAGAGTACTAAATAGTATGACAAAATTGTACACAACCACAGTATTTTGGTGTCTTACAAACTAGTATTGAAGTATGTAGCTAAAAAGAAAAATTCAGCATTCAATTAATTATTGTGCTGATTTACACCAACTGTGTTTAAATGAATGATATATGGAATTACCAATAATGGTAATGGTTTTAATGGTTGATGGTTTGTAATGGTACTTGTAGTGGAAACCATTAGAATTTATGTGATGGTTTCTATTGTTTTCTGGGGGGTTTTCAGCAGGCTGTCAGAACACATTAATCCTGTGGTTGTGTACTAAATATGAACAGTAAAATACTACACAATCATAGGATTTGTGTGTCCTGATGTACTATTTAGTATGGTGGTATGGGGCTAAAAAGGAAAATGGTGTTCAATTAACTCTTTAACCCACATGTTTAAATGATCATTGTAATTGGACACATTGCAGGAAATTATTTAACACTGAGAATTTTTTTTTCCTTAAGTAATAAATACGTTATACTTTCCAGAAACGTGTCAAATTATAATGTTCATTTAAACACTGTGGTTTTAATCAACACTAAGACTTCATTGAACACTGCATTGTTCTTTTTAGCCGCGTATACCATACTAAATAAGTACATCAGAACACCTAAATCCTGTGGTTGCATACTATGTAGTATGCTAAAACAGTGCACAACCACAGGGTTTGGGTATCACGACGTACTAGTATGCAGAGAAAAAGAAAAAAATGCTGCCTTCAATGAACCCTCAGTGCTGAATCAACATTCAGGGTGTTTAAATGAACATTTTAATTCGAGACTGTGGGATGGGAATTCATTAAACTCTGGGGAATGTGTTGTTTTGCTAAACAACCCCAATTATAGTTTTATACTCAATAGAAAAGCTGTCCAAATAAATAAATAAATAATTAAATATCGTGCCATTTTCATGCAGTGAACGCAGCGTTTGCACAAACTACACGAAGTTAAAAACCAAGAAACTACATACGCAATAATTTGGCAAAGTGTCAGATTTACACTTTACATTTCACAGCTATTACTCAAGTAGAGGCTCAACTTGCATCCCAAACCCAAACCATCCGACTGGCTACAGTAACAATTTAATCCACTTCCTGTAATAAGCGTTTACAGCGTTGAAACAAGTTGCCCGTGTTGTGATCGTTAACAATTTCTCATCTGGCCCGCGGTGGACAGTTATTCTCCACTTCCTGTGCATTTCTTTGCTGAAAAGTGCTGAATGTAGAAAAGCAAAAGGCACTAGCTGACAGCCAAAAGTAGCGCGTGCAACTATATAAAGGCTTGAGATGACTAGAATACACTTACCGAGTGAGTAAAACATAAATGCTGCTGCTCTGTATCCGAAATGAACCATCATTACAGACAGTTAGTTCACCCTGAGAGATCCCCGGTAAACTGCCTTCTCTCCGGTATCAGAGTCAGGATTCAACACCAGGGTGATTCTGCACACGCGCTTCCTGTTAGAAAAAAAATAAATAAATAAATAAAACGTGCCTCAGTGGCGCCCTCTGGCGGAAATCAGAACTGACTCACTGTTACTGTAACAGCTGAAATACTTTGTTGTTGTTGCTGCTGTATTTTGTATGTATGAGTGCTTGTTGTGCTACAGGCTCGCACACACTCTTAGCAAAATGATTTCTCATAGGTCCTTTGGATAAGGGTTTTTAGTTTCCTGAAGAGGTGCTACTTAGACCTATGATACAGAAACACTCTGTTGTAAGGTTTGGCATCTTTAAGGGGTTGCCTACAAGGACAAAACAAGTACTTTAAGGGCTTTAGAGTTTTGTAGGTTAATGCACACAGCATATTTAATGCACTGTTAGTACATGGTTGTTTGATATTATTATTATTATTATTATTATTATTATTATTATTATTATTATTATTATTATCCACAGTCCCGATCAAAGTACAGACTCATTTTATGAACATAATCCAAATATATCGATATTGTATCATATTCATTGGAGGGAGGAATCCCTGCTTAAAAAAAACAATAGAAACCATCACAGGCATTCTAATGGTTTCCACTACAAATACCATTACAATCCATGAGCTAACAATTAAAACCATTATGAGTATCATTAATGGTATCCACTAGACATGACATGCCACCAATAGAAGGCATTAAATGACCATTAGAGACCATTACAGTTTCCATTAAAACCAATACAATTCCCACTGTAACCATTAAAACCATCACATGAGGGTTTCTCTTGTTTTTATTTTTCAGCTGGGATGGTGGTGCAGGTTCAGGGTCCTTGGGTCGATCCTGAGCCGGCTTACTGCCTCTATGCATTTCACATGTACTCCCTGTGTCCACCTGGTGTCCTCCAGATTCTCTAGTTTTCTCCCATCACCTAAATGCATGAAGGTATGTGGAATGGCTAGATAGAGGGTGTAGTCTCCCACCTTGGATCCACTGCACCCTTGACCAGGATAAAGCTCTTATTGAAGAAGAATGAATGAATATTCATTGGAGCCGTTATGAAGCCGTTTTTATTCCATACTTTCCACCCAGAGTTCAACCCAGTTACACTGTGTTAAAAGTGCTTTTCTGGGTTGTTTAGCTTTAGGAAATTAACAACCTCTTACAAGAAACACACTAGTGTTACTGGCATCATTTTAAACCGAATTCAGAGCAAGTAACATATGACAAGACAATTAGGCTTTTAACTATAATTAAATAATTAAAACTTTTAATTCATTCATTCATTCATTCATTCATTCATTCATTCATTCATTATTAATAATAATAATAATAATAATAATAATAATAATAATAATAATAATAATAATTGACTCATGTCTGGAAGAAGGTTGGAAAATCAGAGTGCCTCGTTCCCACAGCAACCCAGGCTCTGGAACTACCTGATTGGTTGTACCAACCGGCTGAATTCCAAACAGCTACCTAATGCATGTCAAGTGCATAAGGGTGCAACTGCTGTCACTCTTTACCTTGTACCATGTGTATTCCGTATCTATGTAGAGCATATATCCATCCATCCATCCATCCATCTATTTTCCATACACAGGATTCATATCCTACACAGGATCACAGGGGAGCCTGGAGACTATCCCAGGGAATTTGGTGGCACAAGGCAGGGTGGTAGTGCATATATGGTGTGAGAGACAGACTTGCTTCCAATTTTCTACTGAAGTCTACCAAAAATAAGTCAATGAATCAATATTATTACTGGTGTTATATTATATTATTATATACTGCATAATATGTTTACTCACATGTCAGAATTCAAACAGTAACACTACTAGCTGATGGAGTGACACTGCTTGATAGATAGATAGATAGATAGATAGATAGATAGATAGATAGATAGATAGATAGATAGATAGATAGATAGATAGATAGATAGATAGATAGATAGATCCTCCTTCATCCCAAATGCCCAGTGGCACATAGGGCAGCAAC
The DNA here is from genome assembly GCA_023630585.1 of Cranoglanis bouderius. Taxonomy (NCBI): domain Eukaryota; kingdom Metazoa; phylum Chordata; class Actinopteri; order Siluriformes; family Cranoglanididae; genus Cranoglanis; species Cranoglanis bouderius. The sequence goes on from CM042540.1 coordinate 9,046,286, forward strand.
GAAGTCTCTCCACTTGCAGCGGTCACGAGCCAGGGCGCCGATCGTTCCCCAGGAGTTGTTGCAGGCCTTCATCTCTGCTTCAACTGTCCGCCTCCAGGTTGTCTTCGGCCTTCCCCTCTTCCTCTTTCCATCAGGGGTCCAGTGTAGCACTGTCTTGATGATGGTGCCGTCTTCTCGTCTGAGCACATGCCCTATCCATTGCCACCTTCTTTTGGTGACGATTGCTTGCATGTCTTCTGAATTGCATCTTCTGAACAGTTCTTCGTTGGAGATTTTGTTGGGCCAAAATATCTTCAATATTCTGCGGAGGTTTTTGGTATGGAAGGTAGAAAGTTTTGTGAGGTCCTGTTGGGTCATTCGCCAGCACTCGGCTCCATAGAGAAGTACTGATAGAACACAGCTGTTGTACAGTCTGAGTTTGGTTCTTGTGTTGTACTGTGTGGACTTCCAGACGTTGTTCATGCTCATGAAGGCACTCCTGGCTTTGTTCAGTCTGTTCTGGATGTCCTTCTTGCTGCCTCCGTCTGGAGTGATGATGCTTCCTAGGTAAGTGAAGTTGTCTGTAAGGGGGAGATCCTCGTTGTTGACCTTGATAGAGGTTGGTGTAGAGGTGTTCAGTGCCATGACTTCCGATTTCTTTTGGCTGATTTTGAGGCCAATCTGAGATCCAAATTGACTCAGTTTGTCCGTCTTTTCTTGTATGTGTCGCTGTGTATGAGACAGGAGCGCCAGATCATCAGCAAAGTTGAGAACTTCGAGGGTGGAGAAAAGCGTCCATCTGATGCCGGTAGATCCTGCTTCTGTCGTGCGCCACATCACCCAGTCTATTGCCATATTGAAGAGCAGCACGGACATTACACAGCCTTGTCTCACTCCGGTTTTCACCTCAAACCAGATGTCGCTTCCTCCCACACAGCAGCTGTAGTTGTTGTAGAATCCCTTGATCAGCTGAACCATGTGTGCTGGAATCCCATAGGCCCTCAAGATTCTCCACAAGCTGTCTCTATGCACACTGTCAAAGGCTTTTTCAAAGTCTATGAAGTTGACGAGGAGTTGTCTTTGCCATTCTGAACTCTGCTCAATGATGTTTCGAAGTGCAAAGATCTGTTCTGTGCACCTTCTGCCTTGTCTGAAACCTGCCTGTTCTTTCCTGAGTGTCTCATCAACTGCTCTCGAAAGTCGCTGGATGATCACTTTGGCAAGGATCTTACTGGGGATTGAAAGAAGGGTAATGCCGCGCCAGTTGTTACAGTCGCTGAGTGCTCCCTTCTTCGGAATCTTGATGATTACTCCCTTGGTCCAGTCCTCTGGTACGTTGGTTGTGGTCCAAACTGTCCTGAAGAGTGGTTCCAATATTTCTGCTGCTACTTTTGGATCTGCTTTGAAAAGTTCTGCGTTCAAGTTGTCTTGTCCTGGAGCTTTGTTGTTCTTGAGTGCTTTGATGGCTACAACAATTTCCTCTTTACTTGGTGGTTCTGTGTTTATATCCAGATCTGCTTCCCTTTCGGGAATATTTGCTTCTTCTTCGGGCGATGGTCTGTTCAGAACTTCCTGAAAATGTTCAGCCCACCGTGAATCTTTTTCTGCTTCTATGGTAAGTAGTTTGCCTTGCTTGTCCTTGATGGGTGGAACTGTAGTAGAGTGGTACTTGCCACACACCTGCCACGTGATTCTGTACAGCTGGCCTTGCTCTCCTCGGGCTGCAGCACCTTCCGCCTCCTCTGCCAACGCATCAGCAAACACTCGGCGGTCAGCGCGCACCATCCTCTTCACTGTCCTGTTTGCTTCACTGTACTGTTGCTTGAATCTTTCTTGCAGTCTTTGTGATCGGGTGCATGACACCTTGTTTTTAAGTTTTCTTCTTTCTTCAGTTGCTTTCCAGGTTTCTTGTGTAATCCATTCTTTTGCCTTTTTCGTTTCCCTGTAGCCCAGACATTCCTCTGCACTTTGCTGATAGGCTTTCTTCATGTTGTCATAGGCTGACTCCATGCTATTGGCGCTGTCTTCTGTATCCAGATCTTGCAGAGCTTGGAATCTGTTTTTCACCTGTGTGACGAAGCTGCGCTTTGTGCGTGGATCTTGCAGTTTCTGGGTGTTGAATCTTCTCGGGGCATGACTCTTGTTTGGCGTTTTCCTTAGTTTCAGCCTCACCATAGCAGTGACCAATTGGTGATCACTGCCTACGTCTGCTCCTCGTTTGACTCTAACATCCAGTAGTGATCTTCTCCACATGCTCTTAATCAGCAGGTGGTCAATCTGGTTCTTGTCTCTGTCTGTGGGTGAGTACCATGTCAGCTTGTGAATGTCTTGATGTGTAAACAAAGTACCTCCCACTACTAGGTTGTTGGTGTTGCAAAGCTCAATCAGTCTTTCTCCATTTTCGTTCATTGTCCCGCAATCGTGTTTGCCCATGGTGCGTTCGTTGTTGGTGTTGTCATTTCCAACCTTGGCGTTGAAATCTCCCATGACAATCAAGAGGTCATGTTGCGGTGTTGACTTAACTTCCGCCTCAAGTTGTTCATAGAAAAGGTCTTTTTCTTCTTCATCGCCATTTTTGGTTGGGCTGTAGCACTGTATGATGGTCATGTTGATCTGTTTTCCTTTCATCCTAATTTTCATCAATCTGTTGTTAATAGACTTCCATTCCATCAGGCTTTTCTCTGTTCCTTTCTTCAAAATGATGGCTACTCCTTCGTAGTGTAGATCGTCATCTCTTCCTGAGTACAAAACTGTTTCTCCTGTTGATGCTATCATTCTGCCTGATCCTGTCCATCTTGCTTCGCTGACGCCAAGAATGTGTAAGTTGTATCGACGCATCTCTGATGTCACTTGCGCCAACTTGCCGGCCTGGAACATTGTTCTTACATTCCAGAATCCTATCCTGGTCTTGGTTTTGGTGCTCAAGACTCCATCTTCCTGTCAGTGGTTCCCGGAGGCCGGCTTTCACTGCTGACATTCATACAAGTCCCTTGTGGAGACTCTGGAGGCCCGTCGCACGTGCTAGTGGATGTAGATTTCGTCACTGTTTCCGTAACCGCCAAAGTTTTCTAGGACAGAGTGGTTAGCCCTGTGCCAAACCCCCAACCTGGAGGACCAGGGACTACTCTTCGTCTGGTCTCTACCTTTCGACCTGTCTGGCATGGGAGGCCCTACCAGGAGCACGAGACTCCAGCCAGCATAGCTTTCCGGGTCAACGAGACACACAAGCCTCTCCACCACAACAAGGTGGCAGCCCTTCGGAGAGGTTTTTGTGTATATCTCATACTAAATTGTTTCAGAAATTAAAACAAAATCTAAGATAAAACCAAGGCAACCCAAGTAAACACAAAATACAGTTTTTAAATGATAATGTTATTTATTGAAGCAAAAAAGTTATCCAATACCAACTGGGCCTCTGTGAAAATGTATTTGCCCCCGTAGTTACTAATTCCCCTAATCTATGAAGCTGCATTCATGAAGGGGTTCAGCGGGACATAACCAGGCCTGATTACCGTTCAATCAAACCCCGTTCAATCAAATCAACACATGAAGTTGGTTAAAATGTCTTACCCAGTAACACATTATGCCAAAATTGAAAGAAATTCCATAAATGATGAGGAAGAAGGTGATTGAAATACATCAGACTGGGAAGGGTTACAAAGCTAACACCTTAGGACAATCACTAACAAGATGTCACAACCATGACATAGTGTGTGTTATGCTGGCATAGCACAGTTATAAAGGATTTTAAACATCTCAGCGTCAACCACAAATAACAGCGGTCCAGCTAACAGCCGTCTTGTGCTCAGATCATGGGGTAAAACAAGGTAAAACAACATAGGTAGGTGCTTCTATAAAATGGATAAGAGTTATACAACAATTAAAAGCCCCAGTAATATCACTGCAATTGAAGCATCATTCATTGCCATTTGAGTGTAACTGACATGCAAAGAAGGAGCCACAACTTAAATAATATGTTGTCATCCCCATTGCTGGGAGAGTGTCTAGGTATAGTTGGAGGCATATTAACAGCATTTTCATTGGTAAGGTTTGACATTTTCCAGTTTCCCATCCATAGATAAATGAGTTTATTAAACAGCTCTGTAATAGCCTGCATTAAAGCCATGCTGTTTCCAATAAATCTGTCAACTAGATGGTGTCTAATGGCTGGGCTGTGTTCCAATCCAGTGGCTGTCAGCCTAATTTGGGACAATTTAATGATCAGAGAAGGAATTATGACTAAGTTAGAGAATTATTGTTCCATGTCAAGGATTATATTCTTACTGTACTTTAATGGTGCCAGAAGTGTTAATGTGTCAGCATAGCTTGCTGTGGGAAACATTAGAACAAGCAACTCTGCAATCCATTCTTATTCAGTTAGCAAACCAAAATTGCTTTTTATAATGAAATAACAGTGGAGAACAACATTTTGTTCTCCAGTTTTGTTCCATGGAAATGTCATCCAAAATAGTAATTTGTGTTTCTACACTTTCTCCACAAACTGCAAGCTGGTGGGCTATAAAAATTAATTAATCATGTGTAGGTTGTGTTTAAATATCAGATTGACTCTCAGCTGAATATCTTTCAGATCTTAGGGCTGTCGGAGAAAAAAAAAAAAAAAAACTCACCAGAGCAATTAATGAGAGCCAAGAAACCATCAGAAACCAATGGAGAACCTTAGCAATCATACAACACCAATCTACCAGCATTTATTCATGAAGAACATGTCATAATTAACCATTTATAGTTATATTTAATGTTGTGTAAGGTCTGTGAGACAGGTTAGTCCCTGTTATCACTTACATTATAGCAGCTAGTCTATAAACAGTTGTTCCCTCGCCACTGCTTGTCATTGAAAAACTGACTTACTGACTGTTACAAAGGACTGACACTGGAGACTCCTTCCTTAAATCCATAAATGTCAGCGGCTATAATAAAAGAAACCATAAACCTAATGATGATGTGCATAATCTTAGAAATGACTTGAAGGATGTACAGATTTCTGAGCATGATTTTTTTTTTTTTTTTTTTTTTTTGTTTGTTTTTTTTTTAAAGCTATGGTCAAATCTGTCAAATTAATTTGGAAATTCTTCAGTGTATGACTCATACTAAGATGTTTGCTGAGGGCAATAAATCTAATCAAGACAATAATAATACAAGAGAAATAACGCCACCTGGTTATTTTCCACTCCAAAGGGGTTTCACCACAGTTAAGTGTTAACTTCCAGAGAGCAAACTGTTAAGTTCATACTAGTTTCACTCACAGTGCATTTACTTCCACTAATGGCATATTCACATTTTAATAGGGATGTTCTGGGTATAAGATCCATGGTTTATTTAAAAATTGACAATTGTCGATGTAAAGTTCAACAAACTCACTAGTAAAGTCACAAGTAAAGAACGAATACTCATCATTGTTATTAATCTGGCTGATAAGTGTGGCAATATCAGCAAGACAGCGTGGAATGAATCTACATAAATGCGAGTATTCATTTTGAGGATTTTTCACCTCCAACAGCTTCACAAGCACTTGGCCTGTCATATTGTTATAGTAACTTCGTGCACTACACTGGAATTTGTGCTAGAAGTGTGCACCAGAACTGAAATCCCACAGAAACCAACAAAAAGGTCGTGGAAGTGAGACATTTTTACTCTTGTGTAGACGGGAGTGGATGGTCGGCTATGATGTTTGGGAGAGAAGCGCATTTCCAATACATTTAGTTAAACTCCACTAAAAGTCTCACTTTAAATAAACAAATGTTAAATAAACAGGTGTGATGTCCTAAAAGGCCATCAGCACTGATTAGTATATTACAGTAAAAAAAAATAAAAAATAATAAAATAAAAATTTTTTTTTTTAAAAAGTTAAAAACACTTGCATACATTTTTAGCATTTTTGAAACCAACAACTGTACACCTGCTCCTTCATGCAATTATCCAATCATGTGCCCGTGCATAAAATCATGCAGATGCAGGTCAAGAGCTTCAGTTAATGTTCACATCAAATAACAGAATAATTGGGAGATTTGATCTCAGTGACTTTGAGCGTGGCATGGTTATTAGTGCCAGAAAGGCTAGTTTGAGTATTTCAGAAACTACTGATCTCTTTGGATTTTCAGACTCAGCAGTCTGTGGAATTTACACAGAACATTGTGAAAAACAAATAACCAAAAAAAACCAAAACAATGAGTTGCAGTTCTGCAGGTGCAAAAAGGCCTTGTTGATGAGAGAGTTAATAAAAACAAAAAAACAGGAATCTAAGTCTACAGTGGGCACAGATTCACCAAAACTGGACAGTTGAACTGGAAAAACATCACCTTGTCTTTTTCTAATCTTCAGGTGACCAGTTTCAGTGTGCCAGTGCCTGTGCCCACTGTTCTTGGCTGACAAGAGTATAACCCAATATGATATTCTGCTGTTGTAGCCCATCCACCTCATTATTTGATGTGTTGTGCATTTTGAGATGCTTTTCTGTTAACCATGGTTGTAAAGAGTAGTTATTTAAGTTGCCATAGCTTTCCTGTGGGAATGGGATTGAAACAGTCCCTCAACCTTTTCAGTTATTGCTCAAGCATATATATATATATATATGTCTATAGAAATATGACATTTTTATGTTTGTTTATGTAGATACAGCACCTGAGTGAGTCATCTCTTCATGATTATATCCAACCATGGCAGAAATGTATGTACTTTTGAAAGACTTCATGGCAGAATGTTCCAGGATCCCATGCTCCAAACAAGAAACTTACCTTATGATTTGGTACTGCTGTGTTATGACAGCAGTGTTGCCAATGTAAACATTCAAAGATGATGTCTAGATCTAGCATAATATTACTGTTTGTTGTTGTTGTTGTTTTTACCGGAAGAGGAAAAAAAGATTCCATGTCTTCTTGTTTTCCTAGTCATACTAGTTCTTACATTTCTTTTAAAATTATTTACAGTATAGTTTATTTAATTCATCACTTCACTTGCTCTTATTTTTTTTTATAGTGGCCTTGAGAATAATAGTGCATAATGAGCTTAATGTGCTGCAAGAGAGGTGTAATTACGTTGCAGTTCTGAAACATGTTTATAGAAGGTACTACATGGTATGTGAATACCACCATTAGATTTAAAAAATAAGTAAATAAAAAAAAAAAAAAAAAAAATATATATATATATATATATATATATATATATATATATATATATATATATATATATATATATATTTTTTTTTTTTTTTTATTACAGCCTACATTTACTGTACCTCACCTCTGACTGAGCCATTCATACAAATTCAACACCTGGAATCAACTTCAGACCTTTTATCTCCTTAATTTGTCATGAATTTTTCAGGAAACAGACCACACCTGTCCATGAAACTGCTTATCAGTCAATTGTCCAATTATTTTTGAGCATGTGAAAATGGAGGGATTATTGAAAATTGGCCATAATTCCTAAACAGTTCATGCAATATTTTTGTTAAACCCCTTGAATTAAAGCTGAAAGTGTACACTTTAATCCCACCTTGATTGTTTCATTTCAAATCCATTGTGGTTGTGTACAGAGGCAAAACTATGAAAATTGTGTTACTGTCCAAATACTTTTGGATCCAACTATAAGTCTTAGTGGAGCTCTTTTCCAGATTCCCACCATAAACCTGTGTTGAATGTTTTAAGCCATTTGATGTCTTAATGAGGCACAGTCAAGTTAATTAACTACAGCATTAACTGGAAAATTGGGATGCAAACATTTGAGCTTCCTAAAAAAGGACAACTGCTGAATTAGACTCAGTTGTTGCAGTAGATTTTAGTAAGAGCTCAACCTTAAATGAACATGAATTTTTTTCATTTAGCAGTGTATAGCCCTGACCCGTTCCTTTCAAGTTAGAATGAATGAGAGGTGTTCTCTATGTTTTATTAGTCACAGCACAATTATGGTCAACACCAAGGAGACCGTCTAGGTTTGTGGGGGATTTTTGTTTTGTTTTGTTTTGTCAATGTTTTTTGTCATGCATAGACCCCTCATTCTTCACTGATTCACAGAGGAGATCTGTGTTGGATGCTGCCAAGATTGGCAGCCTGAACTGCCTCAGGCTGATGAATGACGCTATAGCAGGTATGTTATGGATTTATTACACCCATCCTGCCAGTTATTACTGCCCTCCTCTCAATGTGCATGACTCATGCTGAAGTTCTTGCATCATCTATCTTCCTAGTGGCACTAAATTATGGCATATACAAAGCAAGGTCTCATCAGTCCTGAGGAAAAACCTCAGATTGTCTTCTTTGTCGACATGGGGCATCTGGGTTTTCAAGTGTGTTCCTGTGCATTCAATAATGGAAAGCTGAAGGTGAGATCAATTGTTACAATATTTTCATTTTTAATGCCTATTTACATTCATTCATGGCAGATTATTTTATCTAAAGGGCAGTGGTGGCTCTATGGATGATATATACTGTATGTGACGAATAAAGACTTCTTCTTCTTTAATATAATCCAATTGAAGGAGCATTTGAAGGCTACTAAAGCCTGAGTAGTGTGTGTGTTTTGGTCTTTGGTGCTCTCAACAGGAGGGGTTACGATGGTGATGGTGAGGCTTTGAAAAGAGGCCAGGGAAGCACTTCTGTTAAGTTCAAGGCCACATACAAGCTGGATATAAAGCACAGGGTTTGAGCTTTGTTGCAGCTCCAGCAGGAGTGTGAAGCCGATGAGCAGCAATTCTACAGACATTCCTCTAAACATCAAATGCTTCATGGCCAATAAGCACATGTCAGGGAAAATGAACAGGTCCTAGACACAGTAATCTTACAAATGCTGTCGCAGCCACTGATCGTAGTAATCGAGCTTAGAAACTCCTCAGCTTAAATAAAATTAAAAATAAAACATTTAAGTTCTCTTGTGGGTTCTGAGCTTTGAGTATATTAAAGTTCTCTGAAAACTCTTCCACATTAGAAGAGGAAGCCTTTATTTGTCACATATGCATTACAGCACACTGACATTAATTTTTCTTCACATATCCAAGCTTGTTAGGAAGCTGTGGTCAGAGCACAGGGTCAGCCATGATACAGCACCCCTGGAGCAGAGAGGGTTAAGGGCCTTGCTCAAGAGCCCAATCTTCTGATCAGTAACCCAGAGCCTTAACCTTTGAGCCACCACTGCCCTGAACATTCCAGGTTCAGGTTGATTTACAGCGATTTATAAATATCTTCATGAATATACTGTAACTTATTTTGGTAGTTATTGAGATGTAGACACAATTTATAGAAATACATTTTACAACTGTACTACTGGGGGAAAATGGGCCAAATCAATTAGATATAAATTGTTAAATAAAGAAAATATGAGGTGTATTTCTTCTGTTGAATTATTACCAATAGCTATGGCGAAATTCTTTTCTGACACCCAATAAAGGGATTTATTAGTGAGATGTGTAAGAACTGTTAATGTACAGAAAATGTATCATTGTGCTATGCTTTGGCCCAGGACTGGCCCAAGACAGTCTGTTTACAGAGATCATATATCGACTAACATGAAAAATCACATCTAGATGCTTTAAGCTCTACATTGGAATGAAAAATATGTATACTGTCTTGGGACATAGTCAGAACAAAGGTATTAGTTCTTTGAAAGGTTTTGTCTTGAATTCCCAGGCAACATAGTGTAAAATATTAAAAATGACTGTATGAGCCCAAGCTTTGTCATTATATTAAACACCACTGAAGTGGAAAAAAGACATAACTCCACCAGTAGTGGAATACCAAATGAACTTGACATTCTACTGCCCATTCCCAGCTTGCTAACACTGAACTAAAAATAATGGAGCATAGGGATAACCAGGATTGTTCAAACCTACAGTACAGTACACGCATAAATCTAATGAATAATAGAATTCTAACATGAGGCTATGCTTGCTAAGTTAGCTACTGTCCCTAGTTTGCTTTTTTGCTTGCTGAGTTTCTTAGACTTGGAAATACCATTTAAGCATGAAGATATGGTATTGATTTAAGGTGTGAGGGCAGGATCAGTGACATCAGCTTTGCTTTGTGATGGGCAAGTAAGGCTTACCCAGGATTAGAACAAATAATTGGCACTAAAAGGGCACAAATTCTGAGTAATTATAATTTAAACCTGCTGTAGCATACAGTGGAATGAGGAAGGACTCAGAAGTGTGGGTCAGGATGTAATTTATTTGGGTAAATCCAACAATCATATCCACTGTCCATAGCAGGGGCCAAAACACTTGCAGGCAGAGTGAAACAAGGTTAATCCATAATCATAGATAAATAAAGGAGGCATGGGTCAAAAAACAAAAAAAAACAAAAAAAAAAACACTAATGTACCAGGAGACAAAGAACATGGAAACACAAGGCTCAGAAATGCATAGTACAAGAAATACACATTAAGGGTATAAGTAGACAACACAGGTGAACACAATCAGGTAACAAATCAATGACAGGACAGGGGTGGAAACAGGCCTAGAACCAGAAAAAAACAACAAAAGCGCATGCTGCTTTTCATCATGGGAACCATGAGGTGAAGGGAGAATCCCTGACACGTGCATTTTGTACCCATGAAACCAACATAAACCAAATTAGAAAGCAATTCCAGATTTAGTTTACTTTGGACTTTAATTATCATTGATATATCTTATAGATATAATTAGGTATAGTATGTCACTTTTAAATGTGAAGACATTGAGGACTTGGGGACTCACCCATCTAACTCCTGTTTGGTAGGAAATAAAATTATGTTGCATCACATGAACATGCATTTTTATTTTACAGAATGTATGTACTATCTCTGAAATGCTGCCAAGTGTAATCGATTTTTATCTCTTGTATTTAATGTTGCTAATTAAGATCAAATTTGTGTTTGGTTGTTTGCAGGGACAAATTTGAGGAGTTGTGCACCAACCTGCTTGAGAGTATCTGTTTCTTTATTGGCTTCACTCGTGAAGGCACAGGTGCAGCTGCAGGACATCAGTATGGTGGAAATTGTTGGGGGAGTCACACGTATCCCTGCCCTGAAGGCACAAATCAGCAAGAAAGGAGTAGCCAGCAGTAGCCAGAGGTAGGGCATTTTTGGTAGAGACGTTTTGAGACAAATGGGGAAAGTGTAATAGGTTTTTAATTGATGCCATAAAAAGCATATGTATCCTTTTATATAGAGTTTAATGGCAGTTTGGAGACTAGCTTGGCATTAAAATATCCAAATTATGTTGAATGTTGAAAGAGAAATCATTCATTACCCAGACACAGGGTAATGAGACTGCCAGTTAGATTAAAAACAAGTGTAGGAGTGTGGTGTGATGGGCTTTGAAGCATCAGCTGGTCGTATTGGTACACGCAGCAAACTACAAACAGTACCACAGCATGATGGCATCCTTTTCTTCACAGTGTGGCATTCTGTCCCTTTCATTCAGAGTGCAAGAGTTCTTCATCACAGATGCTATCCCATTTCCCATCTCTCTGTCCTGGAGCAGTGAAGCAAACGAAGCCAAATTGTAAGCCTGCACAGTGCACAAAGCGCCGTCAGCCTTCAGTGAAAACAGTACACGAATGCATATATCTACAGAGATGTCTTAATCATATCTGCAGTGTCACTCTTCTTGAATATTATCTACATTTTATACCATGAGTTGTGCATTATATATCAAGCCCTTGTGTTGTTTTGTGATTGTTTACTTTCTTCAGTTTCCATGTGATATTTGGCAAGAATCACACCTGTCCATAATCCATCATTATCACATTCCACAGCAACAGATTCATTGTTCTAGAAGCATTTTATTTTAGGATTTATTTTATTAATCCTGATGCCAGGATTGGTGAGAATCACACAGTTACCATATTTCCATGAAAATAAGTCAGGAGTAGACGACTAATACAACACATTACAATGTGCACACATTTTTATTTTATAGATTCTGTGTGCACTGTCTTTAAAAGGACACATTCCTGCTGGTGTAGTTTACTTTTTGTCCCTTTAATGTTGCCAGTGAAGCCTTGCTACAAAATTATTTGCTATGAGAAAGAAGGTTTAAATGTAATGGCCAGTTTCCTGGGATTGTGATTCTAGGACAAGTCACAAGAAACAAATGATCATACGCGGGACTCATAAGTCCCACAAGACAGAGAAAACTAGTCCACAGCCGAGTGTTCCCGCTTAGATAAAGAACCCAATCATACTCAATCACTGGCAATAAGAGCTCCATCTCTTAAACCTTAGAGAGATAGAGCTTTGGTTTACAAGTGTGTGACTGTATGAGCATGTCTGTGTGCGCCCATGTGTGTCTATTTCTGATATATACATAATACATTATGTATGCATGTCCTTCACAGAGAGATTAAGATAAACTCTCAGTTTGACTTAGAGATGCTGGACAAGATAATGTGTGTAATCTCTTTTGTCTGTGCAGCTGAACGGAGAAACAAGCAGTCAACCACCTAATGCTAAAAAAGCCAAGATGAAGGTCAAACCTGTGGAACTACTGATTGAGGGGGAAATTGCACTGCAACACCCAAAGGATCATCTTAATATTCTCACAGAGCTCAAGATAATACTTGTTTAAGATCCCTGTTGTTTCCCAAGATTGCTAAAGGCAATGAAAATGAAAGGGTCCCATATATAAGTTCTGGCACCGTCCCAGGTTTTTGTTTGAACTTTAAAGATGACATTTCACTTTTAGATATTGGGATTTGCTAACAAATGGAGCATGAAATGACAAGATCCCAATTTGTCATGATCTTGAAAAGGTTAAAAACAATCAATAGGGTTTTTTTTTCCTTTCAGTGACATAACTAGGCCTTACCTATTAGAGCTAAACTTAAGCCTATAACATTTAATACTAAGACTAATAATGGGTGGCTTAGCATCTTTATATCTTTGGGCCAACACTCATGTAAACTGATTCAACACAGCTTTTCAGGTATGCCAATTATTAAACACAAGTAATAAATTAAATAAAAATAAATAAATAAAACAATAATATTAGTAATAATATTAATAGGAATAATGCTAGTAGAAAACACAAAAATGGAACGGAAATATTTTTGTTTATTTTGTTTACAATGGGAACATACAGCATGAGCGAATCTGAATTATTACACAAGCATAAATTGCTGTAAGCCATTTTTAACCTGGTCTCACTGACTTGCTGGTTATAAATGAACATATTATGTGTGGATGAAGTGGTGAAACACAAGATGTATCACTTGAAATGACCCACATTAGCCAAATGGTATTTCCAACACAGACACCGTGGTGGTATCTTCTTGAATTTCTTGAATTTTTAAACAAAGGCTTTAAATTACTTTCATCTAGCTTACAACCTGGATTGTGGAGATCGCTTCATTTTCTGTAGATAGGCTGCTTCACCTAAATACAATGGACTGAATTATTTAATCCTTAACAAACAGGAAGGAAAATAATTCAGTTGTGGCTGGTAAATGTGAATCAGGCAGTCGATACATCATTTTACTTGCCACATCATTTATTTAACAGAATCAATGGAAATTTAAAAGGTAATTAAATATCAGACTTGCCAAATTGCCATTAGAGTCAAGGAATTAGCTGATACAAACACCCACAAAAGAGCACAATAACAATTACCTTATCTCATCCAGAGAGTTATTTTTGCCACTAAAACATCAGCATCTATAAGTGTAATGGGCTTTTACCTGCATGGGCTTTTATAACGCGATGCAGGTAATCAGCGTAAACGTGCCACACCGAGTTGTACCTCCTTATAAGTGTAACATAATTATTATACACATTATCATAAAAATAACACATGCTTAGTTTTTAAAGGGAATGAGAGGAGGATATTGCAGTAGGACCCCTAACCACACTTTTTTGATAATGTAATAATTCTGATCTAATATCTTCTTATAATCTTACAATCTTCTTTGATAAGTTTAACAGAAATACACAATGGTGACATAAATACAAGAATACTTTTGCTACATGTACATGCACCACCTTTTCTTTTTTTTCTTTTTTTTGCATTTGTCACAAGTAAGTTTACTGGAAGTATCTTGTCTAAATACAACTGTCTATGTAGCATTTAAGAAGAAAAAAAAGGTCTTTGGCAAACCTGCTGCCACAAGATAGCAATCCGTGCCTGTATTGAATTTGCTGCATAGTATATTTCATTCTCTGACTGGCTAATACATCTTGTGTTGGCTAGTACTCATCTACTGAGAATAGCTGCCAAGCATTAGCAGACAAAAGATTTTAAATGAACAGGCTAGAAAAGGTGACTGTCAATGTCCATGATCATCTACTGTGCAGATACAAAATGGACAGACAGATTAGTCGTGGGATTTCCGAGGTTATCAGGATGCACGACAATCATCAGAAAACAATTGTAGTTCAATTTGGAATTGACGTGTAGTTATATGTGTAGCATTTGTAAGTTTAAAGAAAATGTGTGAGGGTTAATCTCACACATTCACCATTCACTATCTCTTGGCACTTCCTTTTTTTCTGCAACACAGAACCAAATGATTCAACAACACCAGCAGGAGAAAGTGAGGAACAATGCCAAAAGTGCAGTGGAGGAGAACGTTTACTTCTGTCAACATAAACTGCAGGGGCCCTATCAATCGTGCCTAAGTGCCAGTGGGAATCTGCACAGCCGTTGTCTGCACCACAACACAAGAGTTTTTCCCAACTAAACTAACGTAGTGAAATTGTTGGTAGCTACTCTTCATACTCTAGCCTCTCTCCAGCTGAAGCAAAAGAAAAGCACATTTGTTGATTTATCTGTTGTCTGCAAAAAGAGTGCTCTGAGTTGCATTAATTCTTGATCTACAATGACTAAAAAATATTTTTCTAAAAACATTCTCTGTATGTGTTTTGCATTTTATTGCAGATTTCTGAATTTTATCTCAACATTCTTTTCTCATGCAGTCTCTTTCTATAACTCTAGCAGATGCACAGTTAGCTTAAAACCAAACCTTATTGCCCACGTTTTGAGATTGCCCTGGGTGCATTATGCACAAGATACACCCATATCATATCAACACACCTGTATGCGCATCTAAGTGAATCAAAAATCGCATGAAATTGGGGATGTGTGTCAATGTAATGATCATATAGGTGAGGTGGGACAAGGGTGCAACATGCAGTCATTAAAGGCAGGATGCAAGTGCCTAAACTTAACAACTCATTTTATTTAGGGCAATCCAAGAATCATTATGAAAGTCAGAACAGAGGTAGGCAACATTAAACAAGGATCATTTATAAGCAGAAAACCAAAACATGAGAATGGAGCATCAAAACCAGGAAACATGGAAGCAGAGAAGAAGGCTCAGAAGGAGAAAAAGGCACCAAAATTTGCCACTAAAATGTCAGCAGGGAATCTATAAGTTCAATATAATCATTTATTAATATGAAAATAACACAGACACATGCTTAGTTAGCGTCTAACCACACTTTTTTTTGATGTAATAATTCTGACCTTGTACCTTTTTATAATTTTGTAGCTCTTCACTTCAAGTTTAAAAAAATACACAATAGTTACATATATAGAAGAATACTTTTGCTACATGCACATGCACCACCTTTTTTCCACTTGTCACAACTAAGTTTACTGGAAGTATCTTGTCTAAACACAACTTGTGCCTATGTAGTGGGCTAAAAAGGCCTTTGGCAAACCCACTGCCACAAGATAGCAATCCATGCCTGTAATGAATTTGCTGGATAGTATATTTAATCCTCTGACTGGCTAATACATCTTGTGTTGGCTAGTATTCATTTGCTGAGAATTGCTGCCAAGCATTGGCAGCTAAAAAAAAAAAAAAAAAAAAAAAAAAAAAAAAATTTAACAGGCTAGAAAAAGTGACTGTCAATCAATGTCCATGATGATCTATCATGTAGATACTAAATGGACAGACAGATTAGTCCTGGGATTTCAGAGGTTATCAGGATGCACGATAAGACTTCACAAAGGGGTAACAGAAACAACAGGGCAGAAATAACCAAATTGATCAAGGTCAGACACAGTACAGGTGAACACATTAGGATAAACACAGGGGTGGAGACAGGACTAGGCTGAAAAAAAAGCACATGGCATAAAAAAGAAAGGCAGACGGAGTGAACTCAAAACAAAGTAACATGATAGCAGCAAATTTGTGACAAGTGGTCAAGGTCTCAAAGGCCCTGTTCACACCTGCTATTAACATCCATCTTGAGTGATCTGATCACAAGTAGACAGCCGAGAAGCATAGCCACTGACACCTGGCATTATCAATAAGTCTCCAGTGAGCACTTGCATTCAGATTTTATACATCGTTTCCATTGGTAGAAGGGTGTTGCGCACATTTATTAAGGCAGCCTTCTGGTGGATTTGTTTTCAGGCAGAAATGTCCAGCAAATACTATTTTATGTACATGTACGGGTTGTTTCAAATGCTTTACTCGTGTGGTCTGCTAACAATACTTTTAAATGAACTGGAGATGAGATGAAAAATGAAGCAACGAAAAGCCACTGCCATTTTCTCTGCTGTTTTAGCCACATGGCCCTGCAGAATACTATGGATGCTTAATAGAAGTGAAGCAGAGAGTTATTATCAGTGGATAGTGGAGAGTTATTATCAGATTGATTACGTATTCTCCAGCTAGAACAATGACGCAGTCAATTAGGCGGTCCTTTGTTGCTCTCCGGGATGCACTGAGATGCATTTGCAATAAGTCGCTCTGGATAAGGGTGTCTGCCAAATGCCATAAATGTAAATGTACTACATATGGGATGTGGCCATGTGCATCCCAGACCACCTCTGAATGTGGTTTGAGTGATCATCTCACAATGCGTCTTTGAGACGCGTTTGACCCCATTTACACCATACTACCGCTGTCCACTTGTGATCCAACCACCTAGAACGCATATTTATGCCAGGTATGAACGGGTCCAAAGTAAAGAGTGTGAGAAAGTAAAAGGATTAAGAATCTAGATCACTTGGAGTTTCTCTGTTTTCTTATGTTATGGTAGCACTTGCCTAACTATACTGTACATTCATGCCTACATTCAGCAACCCTTTTCAGGTCTTTGCAACCCTGTTTAGTGTTAGTGCTTTTCCCATTGTAAACAGTGATGCCTGTGAAGATACTTTCTGTGATGCTTTGCTTGAAGTTTATGAAGATGCGAGGAACCAACATGAATTTTCTCAGCCTGCAGAGATACAGTTCCTTGCAAATGCATTTACCTCACATTTTGTAATGTTACAACCTGGAAATGAAACAGATTTAACCAGGATTATATGTCATGAATTTACACAAAATAGCCCCATAATACTGAATTTGCAAAATTATTTACAAAAGTGTGCAAAAGTCTGCTCTAAATTGGTTCTGGTACAACCAGTTGCCATCAGATGTCTCCTTTAGATTTAACCATGATTGCTTCTCTGACTAATCCCTCCTTACTCGGTCACTGACTTTTGTTGGATGGCCTCCTCTAGGCAGAGTCATGGTTGTGCCAAAATCATTCTATTTATTACTAATGGATTTAATGGAGCTCCACGGGAGGTTCAATGTTCAAAACCAATTTTTCTTAAGCTTACCCTGATTATTACCTTTCCAGAACTTTGTCCCGGATTTCTTGTGATAGCTCCTCGGTCTTCACAGCCTTCCAGGAACAGGTCTATTTATGTTGAGATCATGTGACACTTTGACTCCATTCAGCTAATTCTGTGACTTCTGATGGAAGCTGACTGCACCAGAACTAATTTAGGGGTGTGAATACTTTTACCCAATCACAACTTTTGTGTTTTTTTGCAAACTATATTAATTTCCACATGTCAATATTATGAGTTATTTTGTGTAGATTCATGATACAGTATATAATCCTAATTAAATTCATTTCAGGCTTTCCACTACAAAATGTGGAAAAGTTATCAATTATATTGAGTTAGGGAAAACATTTTTTCACACCATGTACTTTTCCAGGGTACCCGGTCTCAGTTATTTAGTCAGACAATTTCCTTTCCAGGCTCAGCAGAGGTTCTTCCACCTTTTGGATCTGACAGAGAGTTGGCTGTATGATGAAGGAGCAGACCAAGATAGCAAACTGGCAGAGCTCAGTGTGAGTCATAAGTCTCTGTTTATCACCACAAACGTCTGTTTATGCCTCATTTAGTATTTGCTGTGTCACTCTTAAAACATGCACAGTTAATTTGTCTCTTAGACTTTCATAGACTAATTTGTTTTGGGCCCTCAGAGCAAAATGGGCTGTGATGGTCTCTTAAAGTTAATGTCCTATTAGCTTAAAGTGTGAGCACATTGCAGTGTTAAGTGACTACTGAGTGAGGTTTTGAAAGCATGCTGCATTTGACACTTTTTACTCTTGGAGGTTGAAAGGCTAGAGGAATTTGTACTGAATGCTAATTAGTTGCTGTGTAGTACAAACTCAACTCAGGTTTATCATGTCCCCAAAAGCACTGAAGCATAATTCCACATTGTTTTCTGCTCGCTTGAAGCTGGGCATGCCTGTAAAAGATAGATAGCAGAAGTCTATGAAGAGACAGCAGCTCTTTTGAGGAACTCTCAGGCAAAATACAGAGATACAGGGCAGGAATGGAGGAGTATATCCTGGGGGTTGAGCCATCATTCATTTACAGTGCTGCTTCATTTACAGTGCACGCGTAAGCAATGCTCTCTCAAGGTACTGAGCTGAGATATTGCAACTTGAACTTGTGAAAAATTATTTTCATTACTATTGCTGCAGTTATCCCAGCACTTAGATTTCTACATTATACATTCATATCACATACCACACAGGTGAAAATTGCTTTGTGAACATTATAAGGGGGTAGTTTTATAATTTTATCACTGACTGATATTTCAGGTTTCTATATATTTATTGTTTTCTTGTTGAGCTATTATAATTTTCTTCAGATAGTCAGAATCCAAGAACCTACCTACCTACCTGTTTTGAATTAAGAAATAAATATGTAACTAGCTACAGTATGTCCTAAATTTAGACAATTTTTCTACATTAAGTGGCACAAGCACCTTACCTTTTCTTTCTTTCTTTCTTTCTTTCTTTCTTTCTTTCTTTCTTTCTTTCTTTCTTTCTTTCTTTCTTTCTTTCTTTCACTAATATATCTCAGTATGAAATCATGATAAAACAAATATGAGTGTTAGGCCCATTTCTAATGAATTGTAAGCTTGAAACTGCTTGAAATGTATTTATTTTTCTTATTTCAAGCATTTATTCTAGAAAGAAGTAAAAATTATCTGCCAACAGAGCATAATCATTTCAAGCTTTAAATAAGAAGAATGTCTAGAACTAGGCTTAATAATCCTATATTTGTTTTACCATAAAATGGGAAATATTAGAGAAGTTGACTATATTCAAGATATGTGTCATTTTTTTGTATTACCCGAACAATGTCAACAAGACATAAATACAAATATTAAAAACAACCAATACTATGTTCTATGTGAATTAATAGTAACAGTACAGAAAATATTGTATTTGCCAGCATAAACCAAATAGATTTTTTGAAGAGAGAGAGAAAAAAGAAAGAAATCATTTGCTCAGCTATGGTTAGATCTGAAACTGCTGATTATTTTAGTCTCTAATTAAGAACCATTGTAAAGCTTTGGTGTAACTGTATAGCTTTGTTCAAATTATAGCGTAGTTCAAACCATAGCATTTAAATTATAGCTCTGCTCTAAAAGGAGATTAAAGGAATCAGTCCTAATCTAACAATCTCGATAGCTGGAGAACTGTGACAGTAATGTAGACAAGCCTTAGAATCTAATTTGTACCCATCAGTAATGCTGGATTTGTGTTCTTATTTTTCGTTTCAGACAGACTAACCCGAGCCTAGAATGACTCCTTGACTGAGGACAGCAAATAAAGAGTCCACAAGATGTCCCCATGGAGTGTACCAAAATTCTTCAAATAAATAAATAAATAAATAAATAAATACATAAATAAATAAATGAAAAAAGGAAAAGCAGTAGCAATGGAGAAACAGGGGAAAATGTTTTAAAACATCATGGTTCTATGCTTGTGTAGTATGTTAAGAGTAGTGCTCAGTATTTACATTTCTATTTTTGCCATTTTTTAAAGTAGAAAATGAAGTACATACTTAAATGACTGTTTATTGCATTTTGTTTTCATAAATCTTCTAAAATGCATGTTTTATGCAGAGCAAAACAACTACAAACAAGACAAAAATAAATAAATCAGAAATAAAATAGCAATTCTTGCATTTTTGTGACATTTTGTATAAACAACGAAAAGTGCACTCTGAGGGTGTGCAATTTTTAAAGTAGCTTTAAAACATTATTAATTTGGGATTAATACTGCGCCTCACAGCTCCAGGGTTCTGCTTAGTACGTGAGCTCGGGTTAGTGTCTGTGTAGAGTTTTACATTTTCTCCCCATGTTTGTGTGGTTACTGTGTCTTTTAGAATAATCCATGTTGTAATCTCATTGTTTCACGAGCTGTCTTGAATCTCCTGCGGTCTTCTCATCCACTGAGCTGCTTCTGAAGGGGTCGATCCCTGCAAGCGAGAGGTCTGGCTTCTCACAAGTAGTAGGGAGATTAACAATCTCGAAATACCTCAGATTGTGGTAGGTTTTAAGGCCCCCGTGGTTCAGGGGCTTGTTAGAGTGCTTGAATATTTCATGTCGCAGTCTGCAAAGCCAGAGGGGGAAAACAGTTTACAGAACATTGGGTCATGTTTCACCATAGTGGAATGGTAACATGTATTTTAAAGACTAAGAAACAAGCTCACCGCTTCCCACATTCAGGATAAAAAGAGATGTTAATCTCTTCCCTGATGTCTTGGTCGCTGGAGCTTGGCAATGGGGATCTGATTTTGGTGAGAGTACCCAACTGCAAAGATACCAAAACTTCAGTAAAGATATACACAGAATCATGAAACACACCATAACATATCACTGAGAACATGTAATGGGATAATCAAATACATTTAAACCCACATACATTTATATTTAGTCATATAGCATCCTATATTATTAGTATTGTAGGTACCTCACTGCTTGTGTCTTCAGCATTTGCAGAGCTGGGATCATATAATGGAGTTGTCTTGCCATCGAGCATGGTGTGTGCAGGCATGCTCAGTGGATCTACAAGAACCTCATAGGGAACAGCAGGGTGCTGCCATGATGATGCAGTATGGAGGCTCCATTGCTCAGGCTGCCCAAAGGTTCCTGTCGTGTTTAGATATAGTATATGTCAAATACATATGTATGTGACATACATTACAATATTATCAGACTTCCATATAAGTAACATTTCTAAAACTTCATATTAATCATTTTAGTCCAATATAAGACATGCAAATCCTACACAGTGCTGAGAAACTAGTTCATGCCTCCTTAAAGTCTAGTTTGGAATATTGTAATGTTTTGCTGGCTGGCTTCCCTGCTGAGTAAATTTCCTCTCAGCATTGAATGCACCACTGAAAACAAATTATGAATTACATACTGTAATTACATAGTCATACATTCCATATGTCCATTTCTGATGTCAGTGTTGAATGTTTTTCACACATTCAGTTTGTATTTTCCATCTCACTTAATGTATGTTCAGATTTGGCATGCAGCTTTGCCAGTTTGTGGCTGAATTATGTTAAACATTTTGTGTCAGTCCTGCCCTCTGATCCATGAATGTAGCATAAACATTGTAAATATGCGTGAGTCATAATTATAACATGATAATTATAAAGACATAAATTAGGATTTGCACTTGTACTATAAACACTGTACTTACAAAACCTAGAGTGTAATTGCAGTTGAAGATTTATGAATCTGACTATAGATTTGAGAGTCAAAACTACGACCTCATTGTTGTATTTACATAAACTGTGTTTACAGGAAAATACACTATATAGCCAAAAATTTCTGGACAAATGACCATCAAACCCGTATGTGATTGTTGAACATCCCATTCTGGATTTAGCCCCCTCTTTGCTGTTATAATAACCTCCACTCTTCTGGGAAGGCTTTTCACTACTTTTTGAGACATGGCTGTGAGGATTTGACCATTCAGCCACAAGAGCATCAGTGAGATCGGGCAATAATGTCAGGTGAGAAGGCCTGAGGAGTAGTTTGCATTCTTTTTCATCCCAAAGGTGTTCAGTGGGGTTGAGGTCAGGGCTCCATGCAATCCACTCGATTTCTTACCCTCCAGTCTTGGCAAACCTTGTCTTCATGGAGCTCGCTTTGTGCACAGGGCCATTGTCATGCTGGAACATGTTTGGGCCCCTTAGTTCCATTGAAAGGAAATTGTAATTCTACAGCATACTAAGACATTCTATACAATTGTGTGCTTCAAATTGTGTGGCAACACTTTGGGGAAGGAACACACTTGGCCATATAGTGTAGGTCTATACCTATGGCTTTACCCTGAAAGGTCAGGAGATACTACCCCAATCTTATTTAAGCATACTGGCTACTAATTTTGTATTGTTTGACTCCAATGTCCTGCTTTTTGTGTTTAAAGCCCTGGCATAACTTGCTGATCTTCTGATGTAGTACAACCCCTCTCTGGCTTCTCCACTTTAGTTTGACAGAATGTTTCTGTTCTGTCAAATGAGTAATCACTCACAGCTCAGCCTGGTGAAGATGTTTTTTTCGTATATTGCCAATACATTCTGCAATATTCATAATAGTGGTCTAATTGAAAGGTTTTAAACTGTGACTGGACAGGAAACAATCAATCCAATCTGGCAACCCTGATTTCTACATAACCACATCCTTTGCAGGTGTGTGTATGCTTTACACCATTCCTAACTTTGCTGTTTTTTCAAGACAGAATCCCAAGTCATCAATGGCAGACTGATATATTAAAATAACTATAATAGTGATGTTGAATAACAAAAGTGATCCAGAGATAAGGGAGGATGAGGAAGGCAGTTTTACAAGTTGGGCTATGTTTATTAGATATTAAATATACCTATAAACTCCCCATGGATGCTCCATAAGCGCACAGTGCAATCCAGAGAGGACGTGAGCAGAACTTGGTCATTCTCAATGATCTGCAAGCTTGAATAGAAGCATAAATCAGTACAGCTCATGAAAGAACATGATCAATGAGAACTGAATACAATGTCCAACTTCCTACCCAGTGATGCTGCTAATGTGTGCTCGCCAAAAGTTCATGGCTGGAATGAAAGTAGAGTGATTAAATCAAATAATGTCAATGAAGTCAACTACATGATTCAATATTGCAGAATTTCTAAGCAAGAAGAAAAGAGCATTACTTTTTGGAGGCTTTTGTTCATGGATGATGGCACACTCCTTAATCTCGTAAACACAGACATAGCCGACATGATCAGCAGCAAAGAGGAGATGGTCATCCTGTGTGACAACCAATTTTGTGACCTGCTGCTGGTGTCTAGACTGAAAAAAAACAAAACAAATCTGTTGACATTTATTTTTCTCATTCGCTTATAAGAACATTTAAGGTGAAAAAATATGATGAAACATACCGCCTTAAAAGATGTAAAAAATTTCCCCCCATTCAACACGTTCCAGAAATGAACATAACCTATAGAATATGAAATATGCTTCAAAATACTGATGCAATCTACATACCAGTATTATAGTCTAGTATAAACATTTTATATTTAAAAAAGTTGCCTGTTCATCTAATAATTTATGAGTTAAATGTGTCTTTTACGTGAAATCTTACAACAGCCATTACACATTCTATATTTTACCGAATGGAAAGGAAATTACTAAAATTATGCATGCAAAAAAGTAAATTTATAACATACAGAGGCATCAAATCTACAGACAAGTTACAAATTAAAGGAAAACCCAAAGGGGAATTTTGCTGGTAGGTTTTTATAATCAATACCAAGGAGCATTGAAGCTGTTCTGCTGGCTTGTGACCTTACCAACACACTTTATATTGTTTTTTGCTTTAACGTATCACCTTTGCTTCTATGTGATCATTAAAGAAAATATATCTTTTGGAACTCTTGACTTTTATTCATGCCTAGTTATAGCCCCAGTGCTTTCATGTGCATTGTATAGCATGCTACAGTACACTATATGGCTAAAGGTTTTTGGATACCTGAACATCACACCCATATGTAGGCCTTCCCTAAACTGTTGCCACAAAGCTGGAAGCACACAATTGTGTAGAATGTCTTTGTATGCTGTAGCATTACAATTTTCCTTCACTGGAACTAAGAGGCTCAAACTTGTTCCCGCATGACATTGCCCCTGTTCACAAAGTGAGCTCCATGAAGACATGGTTTGCCAATGTTGGAGAGGAAGAACTCTAATGGTCTGAACAGAGCCCTGACCTCAACCCCACTGAACACCTTTGGGACGAACTGGAATGCCGACTGCACTCCAGGCTTCCTCACCTGACATCAGTGCCAGCATCACTAATGCTCTTGTGACTGAATGGAAAAATCCCTATATTTTCAACAAGCATATATGCGTTTTATGGCCAGGTGTCCACAAATATTTGGCAATATAGTGCACATACGGTGTATCCGAAAGAGTGTCTTTTCTTGAAGGAAATACCAATCCAATACATAATTTTACAATGACAGTGCACTAGCTGAGCTAGTAATTTACATTTTTTTTAAAGGACATGCAATATTTTACAGGAGAACTCAGAAACATTGTTCGTATTCATCAGTAAGCAACTATAACTCTTCAGTGAATTTCACCTTCAGCCCCAGAGGATACGAGAGATGCAGCTGAGTTGAAGGCAGAATCTAATGCCCGGGTTTTTAAGAAGACGAGACTCAGCACACTTCTGTTCACAACTACACATAAAGAGAAAAATCAATATATGAATATTACAATTTTTCAGTATGACAGTTCTTAGTATGTTCATTTAAAGGAAAATAAGTTATCTCCTAAAAATGGAAATTTAGCTCTGATTATAGAACTTAATGTATAGAGTGCATGCAACAATAGGATGCTAAAAGATGTTTGTGTTTTTTTTTTCTGATATTGTTTGTGCTTCTCATTTATTTTTGCATACTGCACCACTGTAATGAAAATATGCTTCTATATTTTCTGGTTGAGTGCCCCTCCCATCATTCCTGATACACAAAATTTGTATGAAACAACAGGGTATAAACAGGGTCTATGTGAAAATTGAGCCCTAGCTTCAACTTCACAAAATGGCATTGTGTATTCATTAATTTCAACCCCTGTGGAGGAGAGTTCTCACTGTGAAGGACTGAGGCATGGGAGGAACCAAAGCACAGCCATGATCACTTCAATATAGACTACACAAAGGGATTCATTAAAAACAACTCTGTGTGAGAAGGAGCCTGTCTGGAGAGCAGAGACTGAGAGACAGAGCTAAAGAACTTCAAGCAACCTATTATACATGTACTTTCTGTTTCCATAATGTTTGGTCCCTGTGTGTGACTCCCTGCTTGATTCTTGGTTAAACTCACAGCTTGTTCCCTTGCCCCTGTAATCATATCCTGTTTCTAAATAAATAACTTCAGTCTCATGCTGAAAAAAATAAGAAGATATCTTAGTGAGTGCAAATATCTTAAATATTGGTAAACATATCTAATATTTCTTGGGAGTATTATAAATCAAATAGATTATTCAGCCTTTTTAGATGCTTTTATACATTACAAACTTATTTTTTTCTTATTCTACTGGCAGATAATTTGGCTTCTTTTGAGAACTAAAAGCTTCAACATAGAAAAAATATCTGCCAATAGAACAAAACTTGAAATTAGTCAAATAAATAAAAAAATAAAATTAAAAAATCAGAAATAGATTTAATGATCATATATTTATTTTACTATAATCTTACCATTGGAAATACCAGGTACATTTGAGTATATTCAAGATATTTTCACTTGCTGTTAGCACACAGAATCAGAGCGGGATGCAAGTGCATGGAAAATGTCACTTTATTAGGAACTCTGTAAGTAACGGAACAGGCAAGGTTAAATCGCTTAGGCAAAGGCAGAAACAATGAACAGTCCAGGGTCGTGCGAACTACAGTGTCCAAAGGGCAAGGCAATAATCCAAAGTCAAAAACAGGGCAATGATCAAAAAAAACAGTTTAAACAGTCCAGAGTATAAAGGCTTGGTATTGACAGAGAACAACGTAACTGGGCAAATACTTCACAGTGACTGTGAAAACAAAAGGTCCTTAAATAGTGTGGCTGTGAATGTGCTGTGAAATTGAAGACAGGCGTGTGCTCAAAATGAAGTTGAATGTGAATGTGGAAGTGTGAGAGTGTCGTGGGAAGTGTAGTCCGTGGCGGCCATATTTGTAGGCCGCTGTGCATTCTGGGAACTGGAGTCAGTGTCATGGCGTGAACATGAATGTGGCAGTATGTGAGTGTTGTGGGAAGTGGAGTCCGTGGCAGCCATATTTGTGGGCGGCTGTGAATTCTGGGAGATAGAGTCGTGGCGTGACCTAACACTTGCTAAGATGTGATTTTTGCAGTGCTCAAAGTCATATAACAATAAAACATTAAAATATAGTATGTTCTCAATATATGCTAAATTTTAAACAAAATATATTGTCTTTTTTTGTACATGTTGGAACTGTGGAAATAGCCAAAAATAAAGAAAAATCAGGTATTGGCCAAAATAGAGTTTTTCAGCAATTAATATACTTTGACATCTCTACTTAAAGAAAACAAATATATTTTGCTTTCTAATCTTTATATCATGTCAAGTAAAGAGACAGTTTAACAAATGCAGCATTAAATGAGGTCTAAAACCTCGCTACTTAAGTGTGCTTTTCTTACAAGTTGTTGCATACCCGTCACATCATTATCAAAACAGGGGAGAGCACTTACACACTCTGTACAGATGAAATTTAGTCAGTAGAACTGAATTGACTAAATTAATTAACCGTAAACAGAGATCAGCGAAGTGAAGAGATGACAACGAGGCTTGTGTTTAAATGCCGCGAGTGACTTTTACCTCAGGTGACCAGACAGAGACTGATGAGGATGATCAACTCATTTTCCATGGTAAACATAGAATTCTTTAACATTTTGTAATAATGTTGTTGTTTTTTTCTCTCTCCATAAATAGAGTAGGTTATACAATAAATGTGTTGGTAGTCTGTTGGGGTTAACCAGATTTTAAAATTTTAGAACTTACTATACATGCAAAAGTGAAACCCTTTCAGTTCAGGAAAGCCTGTATTTTTCATAAATATAGTCAAAAATGTCAAATTTAGACCATGTTTCCTCAGACCACCACACATATTACACATTACAACAGACTGTTAAACAAAAAAAGACAAAAATACCTTGAGCGTGGTCTGTGTGTGGAGGCAGAGGTGTAAGAAAGCGGCACAGGATGTGTCCAGATACCACATTCCACACAATGATTTCTCCGTCATAGCTGCCGGTAGCAATCAGAGCAGGAGAACACTGGG
Organism: Cranoglanis bouderius; assembly: GCA_023630585.1. NCBI lineage: Eukaryota > Metazoa > Chordata > Actinopteri > Siluriformes > Cranoglanididae > Cranoglanis > Cranoglanis bouderius. The sequence goes on from CM042540.1 coordinate 9,073,631, forward strand.
CTATACACAAAATGTCCTCTTTATGTCCCTTTTTCTATTGAACAATTAAATGTGAATCAAACATTTCAGGGATTCTATAAATCAAACAAGTCAATACATATATTTCTTAATCAATGACATTTTAAGACAGTGGAATAGTGATTTTTCAAATGTGTGTGTGTGTGTGTGTGTGTGTGTGTGTGTGTGTGTGTGTACATTACCAGATCTTCTTGCCATGAGGGTTGTGGCCTATGAATATGATGAGTGTCATCCAGTATGTCCTAAAAACCACAACTGATTATACATTTTGAGGTGAAGAAATCTACAACAACTTCACTGAAACCTGAATTTATGTCATTATACCTAGGTTGTAGTATGAATGGGAAGAAGTGAGAATTAAGAGAATCTTTTCTAGCATACTTGACACTGTCATTGACAGCGTAGTTCTGAATACTCTACAGTTTTAAATTTAGAGAATTAACAAATCATCAAGAAGCGATGAAAAGAAAATTAGATTCTTGTTTACCTGGAAAACATTTAAGACCTTTTGTACAAAATCCACTTCTGGACAACTCTGATGCACATATTCTTCAATATTATCACCCTCACATGCTCTAAGCTGAGTTTTTTTTTTTCTAATTTGTGGAGTATGTTTTGAATAATGCATTATCATACACATGAAAATGAAGAGAGAGTGCAGAGTGAAGGCGCGAGAGATTCAGTAAATGAAAAATGGAAATGCGCTGCACAGCGATAAACAGGAGAATGGTGAAGGGAAGCAGGTCACAGCAGTCAGTCTTTTATGAGAGCCATCTGGGGAATTACGCTGATATGAAATGGGAAGGCTGGTCTGCCTTGGGCCTTTATACTCACTAAGTAAACGTCAATCCTTCGACCCCAGCCAACCGACATCACAAATCTGCCAGGATAAATGTGAACCATGATTCAGCTAAAAATGTGAAAAACAAATAAGAGGGAGAAAAAAAAGAAATATGGGCTGTGCTGAAGTGTAGGCTCACGTGTTCCTGTGCACTTGCAGATAGGAGCAGTCACAGATCTCAGTGCTTTCATCCTCTGCAGAGAAACACAGAACGTTCTCTTTAATTTACATTCAACAAGTTATAGGAAGCTGGTTCGCTGATCGTAGTGGTCTCCCTGCCAAGCTGGTCTACCTAACTATCCATCTGACTCTTCCCTTACAGTCACCTTTCCCCAGGTAATTATGTATATGATATGTGATCACATATTAGCACAATGTTATGCCCTGAAATTACACTTGTGAATTCAAATAAACTCATGCAACAGCTTGTGAATAATATGGAAAATGTACATGAGAAATGATAAAACATGCCCAACATAAAAAATTAACATGTGAATATACATTTACTGTCCACCTGTACACCTGCACCATGATGCAGTATTTCAGAAACTGCTGAAATTTGAGTAACTGCTGAAATCCTGGAATTTTCACATACACCAGTTTCTAGCACAGAATAGAGCAGAAAAAAAAAAAAAAAAAAAACATCCAGTGAGGAGCACCTCTGTCAGCAAAAATGTCTTGTTGATGAGAAAGGTCAGATAGGTTCAAGCTGATACAAAGGGGTAATTCACACAACCACTCTTTACAAGTGTGGTGAGCAGAAAAGCATCTCAGAACTCAAAACACCTCATACTTTGAGGTAGATGGGCTACAACAGCTGAAGACTGCATCAGATTCCAAGCCTGTCAGTCAAGAACAGGTATCTAAGACTACTAAGAGCACAGGTTCACCAAAACTGGGTAGTTGAAGACTGGAAAACAGTGCCTGGCAATGATGTGCAGGGATACTGGTGTTCACTAATAAAGTGGACAGCAAGTGTATATTTATTTCAGATCTAGTAATTGAGTGTTCAGCCATTTTCCTGAAGACATACCTTCCTTTGGAATTCAGTTTATCAGCTAATTCAGCTAAGTAAACACATTTGCTTCAGATAATCAGTGTACTTGATTAGCCAGATTAGCTCTATTGGATTAGGGCTGAATTAGGATGCAGTTAATAACATTACTCAAACACACAGCTTGTCTTTGTTGTAAAAACATGTTCCAGAATGAAGAATTAAGAGTAAGAGTGAGATTATAAATGCTCTTTTTTTCTGCACTCATGCTGCACTATGACCTCTAGTACTTTATATTTTCTTGCATGTCTACAAACATACAAATGATTTAGCCTACCGCACCTCGTCTCAGTATCTTCAGGCAGTGGCCATTGTGGAAGTTCCAGATTTTGAGACAGCCATCTCTGCCACCTGTTACAAGTCTTTAAAATAAAAGTAGTGTTAAAGAAAGTGGAAAGAATCAAAGAAAAAAAAAGGAAAATGTGATTTCATGTACATGCAGTGCTACATGGAAAAAAAAAGACCTTCTTCCTTTTGGATCAAACGCCATGCAGGTTATGGCAGAGACTCCATGAGCGCCTCCAAACTCAAAGAGCTGACTTCCTGTGTCCACATCCCAGACTTTAACAGTCTAAAATAGAGCAAATCATGTTTGAAAGCCCTAGTCAAAAAGGTCTACAACAACCAAAAAGGCTAAATTGAGCTTCCATGCTGTTATCAAACTCATACTGTAGCTAGTAAGGATTTAAGCATTGTTGTGGAGTAGCTACACAGTAGCATGATAACTAGGTATTACAGTATGTTTGTTGTTTTCAAAAGAATGTAGCTGTTTTTTTTTTTCAACAAGTTGTAATGTAGCATTTTATATTTTTTCCTTTTTTAATCAAACAAGTAACAATGTTAAAACTGTTGTATGATCAGGAACCATCAAGAACCAAGTTCAATAATTCTCATTATTGTAGAAAGCATATACAGCTGTGGCCAAAAGTTTTGAGAATGACACAAATATTAATTTTTACAAAGTCTGCTGCCTCAGTTTTTATGATGGCAATTTGCATATACTCCAGAATGTTATGAAGCGTGATCAGATGAATTGCAATTAATTTCAAAGACCCTCTTTGCCATGAAAATGAACTTAATCCCAAAAAAACATGTCCACTGCATTTCAGCCCTTCCACAAAAGGACCAGCTGACATCATGTCAGTGATTCTCTCGTTAACACAGGTGAGAGTGTTAACGAGGACAAGGCTGGAGATCACCCTGTCATGCTGATTGAGTTAGAGTAACAGACTGGAAGCTTTAAAAGGAGGGTGGTGCTTGAAATTGTTGTTCTTCCTCTGTTAACTATGGTTACCTGCAAGGAAACACATGCAGCCATCACTGCTTTGCACAGAAAGGGATTCACAGGCAAGGATATTGCTGCTAGTAAGATTGCACCTAAATCAACCATTTATCGGATCATCAAGACCTTCAAGGAGAGAGGTTCAACTGTTGTGAAGAAGGCTTCAGGGAGCCCAAGAAAGTCCAGCAAGCGCCAGGACCATCTCCTAAAGTTGATTCAGCTGCGGGATCGGGGCACCACCAGTGCAGAGCTTGCTCAGGAATGGCAGCAGGCAGGTGTGAGTGCGTCTGCACGCACAGTAAGGCAAAGACTTTTGGAGGATGGCCTGGTGTCAAGAAGGGCAGCAAAGAAGCCACTTCTCTCCAGGAAAAACATCAGGGACAGACTGCTATTCTGCAAAAAGTACAGGGATTGGACTGCTGAGGACTGAGGTAATGTTATTTTCTCTGATGAATCCCCTTTCTGATTGTTTGGGGCATCTGGAAAAAAGCTTGTCCGGAGAAGAAAAGGTGAGCGCTACCATCAGTCCTGTGTCATGCTAAGAGTAAAGCATCCTGAGACCACTCACTCTGTGTGGGGTTGCTTCTCAGCCAAGGGAGTGGGCTCACTCACAATTTTGCCTAAGAACACAGCCATGAATAAAGAATGGTACAGAAACATCCTCAGAGAGCAACTTCTCCCAACCATCCAAGAACAGTTTGGTGACGAACAATGCCTTTTCCAGCATGATAGGGCACCTTGCCACAAGGCAAAAGTGATAACGAAGTGGCTCGGGGAACAAAACATCGACATTTTGGGTCCATGGCCAGGAAACTCCCCAGACCTTAATCCCATTGAGAATTTGTGGTCTATCCTCAAGAGGCGGGTGGACAAACAAAAACCCACAAACTCTGACAAACTCCAAGCATTGATTATGCAAGAATGGGCTGCCATCAGTCAGGATGTGGCCCAGAAGTTGATTGACAGCATGCCAGGTTGAATTGCAGAGGTCTTGAATAAGAAGGGTCAACACTGCAAATATTGACTCTTTGCATAAACTTCAATAAAAGCCATTGACACTTATGAAATACTTGTGATTATACTTCAGTAACAGTTAGTAACATCTGACAAAAAGATCTAAAAACACTGAAGCAGTAGACTTTGTGAAAATTAATATTTGTGTAATTCTCAAAACTTTTGGCCACGGCTGTAGGTGCAAAGCCAAAAATGAAAATACTGTCAACTAGTGAACTAGCCCTAGCCAGTACAATTCAAATTCAAGACAGATTTTCATCAACACTATACACTACATGACTTTGTATTGCAGTTGTTCTCAAAGTGGAGTCCAGGGACACCCAGGGGTCTGTGATGCATAGCCAGGGGGTCCATGTTTTTTTTTTTTTTTTTTTTTTCCCCCAACACTATACACTACATGACTTTGTATTGCAGTTGTTCTCAAAGTGGAGTCCAGGGACACCCAGGGGTCTGTGATGCATAGCCAGGGGGTCCATGTTTTTTTTTTTGTTTTTTTTTATAGTGGTGGAAAATATAACCTAGCATTATTTATTATTAAGTTCTTATAGTTATTAGCCAGTTTGACTGATCACTTGAATTTAATGGGTTCAATCCCAGCCTCAAAAACAAGTATGCCTATAAATAATCACAACTTGGACCTAATGTGTTCTGTCAGTGAAAAGTTCAGGAAAAAAAAAAACTATGACTCATAAAAGTAGCAGTGTTATTACTGTACACATTTAAATACTGAGTGAAGTATTTGTATATTTGGATTATTCTCAGAAATCTGTACCGAGAGGGTCTGTGGAGTTTATGTTACGGTTAAAGGTCCCTGGCTTCGAAAGGTACTGCCTTATTGGTATGTGTGCTCAAACTCTTTAAAAGTCTCAGAATAAACAGCCTTGTTCACACAGAGCACACCATCAAACACACTGCTGTTCATATACAGTGCGTCATCAAACACACTGCTGTTCACACACAGTGCGTCAAACATACTGCTATTCTCACACAGTGCATGGCAACACCTCATCGCATCAGCAGAGGAATGTATGCTTTATACAGGTGTTTCTGAAAGCTCATTTGTACTCACTGATGCTTCAGTGCAGCTCACCACCTGCCGAAATTCCTGACTGTATCCGCAGCACAGCACTGCCTCCTTATGGGAAATGATATGGCTTCCTTCAGGCTGTGATGATCTGATACCCACATAAAAAAATGGAAGCAGACTGAAGAATAATACATTTTATTTAACTCCATATGTATCAACAAGCCAGGTTCGACTCTCACAAACTTGCTATTCTCACACACTAGCTATTTCTTTCCCATCACATGAATGCTACCAATCAGCAAGTTATGAAGCCAGATATCACATCTTCTCAAATTACTGCTCATCACAGGGCAGTTGAACATGCTTTGCAGCCTTCTTCTATATACAGGTGCATACAGACATCCGTAATTGGATATCATTATTTTTCTTGTACTTTTATCAATTTTATCGATTTATAGTTCTATTAACATTGCTGAATGTGCACAAAGGAAGTTAGTTCCTGCTATCACTCATGTGATGGCAGCTATAAACCGTTGATCCCTCACTTTATCCTGTCCAATGGCAGAAAAATTACAGGAACAGCTTACTGTTACAAAGAGCTCACGTTGAAGACCCCTTCCAAAACTTTTTAAAATCTGTTTAGTATTAACATGTAATTATGTGGAGCATCTGCCATATAGTAAGTCCCTGTGAAGGAGTTGCTACTATAGAAAAAATAACAGATTAGAACAAACGCATTAAGATAAACTTGTGATCTGCCTTGCAGCAAGAAACTTTTGTCAGAGTTGCTCTTACAGAAAATGAATCAAAAGCATCTGGTGAATCAGAATTGAGAATTCAGCAGAGCTGTGGTATAAATTGATATAATTGTGGTATAAACTGATGTATACTGTAAGCTAATATCTGCTGATATCTGATAAATAATGTAAGAATTCATTGAACTGGTTTTGGGGGGGAAAAGTCATTTAGGGGTTAAAAGAATCTTCTCTTATCAATTGATTTTTCCTCACTGAAAAGAGACAGAATTCCCATCACTACTGTTTAAATGAGCTAACAGAGGTCCACAATTGGCTAGCAGTGCTCTGATCCACAAAGGAGAAATACATTCTTTCCACCCAGAGAGCAGGGCCAATTAGGCTCTCTTGGGTTCCCGGCCACATATGACATTGGCATCGTCAGGAGAAGTGGATGATTGTTATTGTTATTAAATAAATAAATGACTTTTTTAATATAAGGAACTTGCTTTGACATATTACAGGCAAGTAGGTAATAAAAAACAATAAAAAACGAATGATAATCTGTTCAACAATATTGTGTAGACAGACAGCAAAAGACAAAAAGCCTTCACATGGTCAAATTTGGACATTTTCTGCTCTGTGGTGTTCTGAAATGTACAGGTTTCCTGAACAGAAATATGTTTCTCTTTTACATTTATCTCAACCACAAGTAATCTTCTAGCAAGTCTGATTACTCCCAAAAGTGAAGAGAAAAAATTGCATTTAAACATTTCATTCCAATTCCACATCAGCACACTGACTATCTAAAATCAAAAGCTTTTTTAGTGATTTGAATTTAACTTAACATGTAATAAAACATAACAATCATAAATATGTCTATGTAAACAATGTATTTTTATATCCACCTTTATTCACAGCCTACAGTTGTTTTGTTAAACCAAAACATGAATTCTTTAGAACGCCTACGCAATTTTAAAAATGTAATAAAAAACATTTGTCTTTCATAGACAGCTTTTCATAGACATAAATATACAGAGTTTTCCTCATTATAGGCTGTTTCTTTTAATAAATGTATTTTATATTTAGCTTAGTTGAAAGCATATTGTACACCAGAACCTACTTGGATTTGAGGGAGAGGAAGGAGAGTGAATCAGTGGCTACATAAAGGCTCTTCACTGCAGTGAAGTACAGGCAGGCCGACAGCTCTCCACGCAGACAGCTTGCTTTTGGGTGGGCATCAAATAGACAGCACTGATCTTGGATGTCCCATATCTAAAAACAAACAACAACAAAATAAAATTACAAATTAAAAAAAACACTTCAATCTTCCACATGTCCAAATCCAGTGTAGATCAATATTTTTTCTGTTTTTTTCTAAATGCCAATACACACTGGTTTCAGTCCACACGTTATATCCATGTAAAACTCGAGCTTACACTATTTCTTAATTTGCTTGTGTGATTGTGAAACACGTGAAAAGTCCACGTGTGAAAATGTGTGAAACATGACATGTGAATTTATCTAAAATACCTAGTATGTAAAACTAATATGTGAATCATTTTGTTCGTGTGACTTTTCTGTATGGGGACACTCCATATAAATCCATTATAATAACAACAATTGTACAGTATATATTATATGTATTTATAATTTTTGAATGTATTTACTTTAATATTTACCTTATGAATGGACTCATTAATTTCTTAATTTGTGAGAAGCTGGACCTACTCAATGAGGCACTTGGTCATGCTAAAATCTACAAGCCCAGGTTTTTGAAACATTTTTGAGCCATTTATATTCTTTTCTTATTAGTTTATTATTAGATATTATTATTTGGTTTCTTTGACTCAAAATTTTTATGTCTGTTCAATCATCATAGGAGTAAACATTTGCAACTCTAATTGTGCTTTGTATTTCATGTCAAAACAGAATTTCCCATTTTTCACTCACCTTGGCAGTGCTGTCTGTGGAAACAGAGAAAATACGGCTGTCCTCTGAGGAGATACAGAGATAGAAGATGGGTGCAGTATGACCTTTCAGAATGCCTGTGGGCCTCCTATCATTGGCAGAGCATTAAACATAGATGTGCCACCAGTATTAAGAACAGAGAAAGATCAAACACATTGCTGCCACGCCTGAGAACAGGGAGGTCGCACAAACACATTTAAAATTAAAAACATCTGTAGAAAGCCCTCCTGTGCTCTGGGATGCAAATGAACAATTTCTGACACTATATGGATATTTGGAATATTAAGAGATACAGTACTGTGTAAAAGTTTTAGGCACCCTATTATTTTTTAGTACAAACTTTGTTATAGATTTTTTATTTTATGACTTCTACATTATCAAGTCAGTACAAAAAACATTTTAGATTCCCAAACATTAGTTTTCTAGCACAAAATTAAATGTTACAGAACATTTTTTGTATGTCATTAAAGAAAGCAGCATATTACGTAAGAGACACTTTTCAGGCAAAAACCACAATGAAGGCTGCTGGGTTTTGCTGCAAAAATAAGAAGCAAGTGAGAAAGTCAAAGTCTCCAGAAGAACTGTGGCTGGTTCTGCAAGATGCTCAATAAAACTTACCAGCTCATTTCCTTATAAAACTGCACAAATTGTACTGAAGACTACTATTTAACATTTTTTATTTATTTATTTTTTGTCACACCAAATATTGACTTTGTTTCATTTACTACTGTTTATTGCTCTTTGCAGTATTTTTTTTTTTTTTTTTTTACGTAGAAACATTTAATTTCATTATTTTTAAGGCATCTTTGCTCTACAGCATTTCTTTGCAAGTGCCTAAAACTTTTGCACAGTACTGTACGTATACTGATATTGCCATTGTGTTACACCCCAACTATATTGTGTTTGTCCAATATGGAAGCTCTTACTCTCAATTCTTTTATGTTGCCATTTAATATCCTAGTTATTCTTTTTTTTTTTTTTTTTTTTTTTTTAATTTCAAATCCATTGTGCACCATGCAGTATAACAACATGGGTCCAGTTACTTGTATAGCTTGGGATAGGAGAGCTACATGTTAGTCAAAAGAAGGAGCCATTATTATTTACTGCAAAACTCATGAGCTCACCCTGGAACATGAGGATTCCACATGCGTATTATTCTGTCCATCCCGCCTGTAACCAGGAGATTGTGCCTCTTGCACAGGTCAAAAGTCTTTACTCCTTTATATATGGAAAAGGTGGTCTGGTCACAGGGTGCTCTTGGCTGAGGGCTGCTGATGCTAAGTGCCACTTTTTTGGGTTTACCCTCACACATCTCCTTAATCTCCTTTAACTGCTGTTCAACATTGGTGGATGGTCGAATGCAACCTCGGAAAAAAATGAGTAAAATAATTTTATATGTAATATACCTAAAAGTAACAAAATTAAGTTCTATAATTAGTATTAAACCCTGACACATATACTTGTATGTGCAGAATTCCCAACATGCACAGAGGACCAGGTGACAGGTAACTCATAGCCCCTTTTCTGTGTTATGGCATGCTATTCAAATGAGATTAACTGGAATTTCATTACATCAAGGTCCCTGACAGATTCCTCAACTGGCAATAAATAAAATGGATTAATTGCAGAGTAAGTGCAGAGACCTATCCTCTAATGCCAGGCTGGAAGAAAAAAAACATTATATTTTCAGACTTTAATGAGGATTAAAGAGAGATAATAATCACTCTGTTCCCTCAGGCAGTGTGTTGAAAAGCAACCTTTTGTCTGTGATAGATTCTGTCTGATCCACTCAAAGTCAAAGCTCATAGAAATGATCATTACGGATGAACAATACAGCACAGAGGTTCATTTTATATCTTACCAATAACGAGAGCGGAGGCTTCATGGTTTGACGTGGATACAATAGAAGGAATGTTCTTAATGTATTTCAGCTGAAATGACAGGTTGAATAAAAAAATCTGATATTTTTTAATAAGTATCATTTTATCATGTAATCCCAGTTTCCAATTATTTTAAAAAATCCACAATGTTTCCACCAAATTAACATTATAAATTACTATTAAGTTGCTGCAATAGGCTTGAAGATGATGCTACATAAAAGACTTCAATGAAATCTCTTTATAGTATTATAGAAAAAAAAAAGTCTTACCTCTGTTACCCAGTCTTGATGGACTTTCCATCTAATATACGTTACGTTTGGAGACTGGGCTGCATAATCAATGCCAATGCTTGGCACATTTTCAACCTTTGTCAATTTCTTCCACATCCTATAGGGAAATTTATTATAAAGTATTACTTAAAGGGGCAGTTTGTAATTTTAGCACCCTCTACTGCCTGTGAGATGAACTGCAATTACAACTGAAAAAAACCCTGACAACATTTCTTTTCTTAATCCTAACCAATCCCAGCTAATGTTGAAAATACAGATGTTGCCTTTTAAAGAAAGTGGCGGACCTGAGCTACTCTGTTATAGCTGGGGTGGGGCTTATTCCTGGGCCAGAAAAATATACAAAAACAGAAAACTAAAACAGAAAAACAAGCCAAATCTATAGCATGACCTTACTGTGAATGTCTTTTTCGAAAGTGTCTTTACAGTTATGTATTACAGGTCTAGAAACTCAAACTGCAACCTCTACCTTTAAAGAAAATATGAAAAAAATCATGCTGTACTCAGATCATCATCACAAAAAAGTGTCTTTCCTACTAGAAAATTATTATTTAAATTGTTTATAAGTTAGTATATCCAGATTTATTTTGCCTATTTTGATTGATTCATTCATTATGTTGGTCTTACCTACAACCCAGCCACTTTAATGGGAACACCTGTACACCTGCTCACCTAACCCTAGCCCCAGGTCGAAACAGCCTAGTTCTCTGAACGAGTCTATTTCGGCTCACTGTTGCTGCTCACTTGTTTTTCGCATCATTCTGTATAAACTCTAGAGACTGTTGTGTTTGAAAATCCCATTAGATCAGAAGCCTGCCTGGCACCAGTAACCATGCCATTAAAGTCACTGAGATTGCATTTTCCCCATTCTGATATTTGATGTGAGCATTAACTGAAGTTCTTGACCAACATCTGCATGATTTTATGCTTTGTGCTGCTGCATGACTAAGCAGCTGTTCCTAATAAAGAAGCTGGTGAGTGTATATGACCATATTTTATGTACATTATTTTTTAAATAATTTATTCATATGGTATATCTATCTTAAAACACATGTTTATGATTATGAGACCAGACATGACTTACTTAAGTCTTTAAAAGCAAGCATGAGCCAAATGAGGATAATTAATGTGTGTTTACCTCAGTGTCTCCCCCACAGATGTCATTAGTATGATATTCACACAGCCCTAGGATGAAAAAGCAATATAATTATTCAAACTAATGCCATGAACTTCACTGCTCATCTGCCTAAATGTGTATTCATTAGGACTGTGCTTACCTGAGTATCACCGTATATGATAGCACATTCATCAGGGCCAGTATAGCTAAAGAGAGACAAGAATAAAGTCACTATTCTCACAGAAAGTGTAAGGTTTTCATTAAAAGAACATTGAGCTAGAGAACTGCTTTACAAAGCGAGTATTTCATTATGGGCTATTTTAATAACGTTTTAATTTGGGTTCTTGACTGCATTTTCTCATAATGTATATGCTTCTGAAAGTGCTCTCACCAGTAATCTAATTTCAGAGGAATGGTTTCCAGGGAGTTTATCTGACAGTAAGGTTCGAGTGAAGAAAGTTCATACAGCTGGATTTCTCTGTCCCTAAGACACAGAAAATGATATGAACATTTCAAGCACATCAAGAACACGGTATAAAGGTATAAACTGGCCTTTCTGGGACATCCTCAAGAAACTAGATACATGTTAATCAATGCTAAGGGCAATAAGATAGCTTTTGCCACTGACCTAATTTTAACCACACCTGAAGCAGGTAAAGTTCTGATGGAGTATTTAAAGGAATCAATAATAAATGAGTATTACATCGCATTTTGTTGTCCACCCCACCTGATAATCATCAGGGCTTAAGATAAGTTTTATACAACAAATAAACATGTAGACGAACATAACAGAAATAACTCACCCTGTTCCAATAATCAGCTTGTTGTACTGCGGCATTGTTATAAAATCCGTGGCCCACTTTGGTGTCCGTCCAATGGGTCTTTCATACTTGATATAATAGGAATAAATAAAATAGCAGAGAACATACAATTTTATTTGTTCAATTTATATACTACATTTCTAACAGCCAATAGCCATGCAATCTCCATAGACAAACACTGGCAGTAGAATAAGTCATAATGAAGTGCTCAGTGACTTTAAACATGGCACTGTCATAGGATGCCATCTTTGCTACAAGTCAGCTTGTGAAATCTCTGCCCTGCTAGATCTGCCCTGGTCAAATGTTAGTGCAATTATTGTGAAATGGTGGCATCTAGGAGCAACAACAGCTCAGCCACGAAGCAGTAAAGCACACACACTCACAGAGCTGGAACACCGAGTGCTGAAGCATGTAATGCATAAAAATCACCTATCCTCTCTTCTGTCACCCATTACAGAGTTCTAGACTGCCTCTGGAAGCAAAATCAGCACAAGAACTGTTAACCGGGAGCTTCATGAAATGGGTTTCAATGGCCGAGCAGCTGCATACAAGCCTAATATCAATTTACGCAATGCCAACTGTTGGATGGAGTGGTGTAAAGCATGCCGCCTATGGACTCTGGAGTTTGGGCTAGGCTCCTTAGTTTCGGTGAAGGGTAACATTAATGCTTCAGCATTTTGACAACTTTGTGGCAAACAGAGCACAGAGGTCTGTTTCACGAAGCGAGTTGAAAAAACTCAGAATTGCTGAGTAAGTTTTGAGTTGATAAAACCACACTAATCCAACCAGGCTTAACAGGTTTTGTTAGAAGGCAGAAAGAGGGGCTGGATGCATGTGCAGGGGGAAAAAGTCACTTTATTAGGTACACGCTCAAAAATAACGGAAAAGGGAAAAACGTAACGTAAATAGCAAAGTCGAAAGGCACACAATATCCTGACAGGGGCAAGGCAGTAATCCGAAATCTGAGGGGCATAGCAAAGTTCCAATATCCAGTGATCACAGTCCAAAATAATCCGCTTGGTAATAGACAAGAAACAAAGTAACTCAGCTAGTCTAATACTTCGCGTCCAGGCGAAGACACAAAAGGGCTTAAATAACATGAATGAAACGAGGCTTAACAGAAAACACGCGAAACTCATAATGACACATGATTGCCGAACCAATGAGAACACAGGGGCGGAGACAAGACATAAAGCAAAACAAAGAACCAATAACCATACAGGGTTTGGAGACATGACATGAAGCAAAACAACGAAACACATGGCAACGTAAACAGAACAAGAGTCTATGAAAGCAGAAGTGCGCTACTCGCTAGCCTCAGCGAGCAGCGCGGAGGGGGAAACCCTAACAGGTTTCATGATGCTGGTTATCAATATTCTCAGTCAACCCAGGTTTTAACCCTGAATCCAAGTTTACTCAGCATATGTGTGCACATACAGTGCTGTGAAAAAGTATATGTCCCATCCTGATTTCTTCTGTTTTTGTGTGTATCTCATACTAAATTAAAACAAAATCTAAGATAGAACAAAGGCAACCTGAGTAAAAACAAAATACAGTTTTTAAATGATAATGTTGTATATTGTTATATAAGGACAACACCAAAGGAACAACAGGCCTCTCTTGCATCAATCCCAGTCCTAGAAGCAAGCGAAAGACTGATCTCCAGTTATTAGAAGCGTTTGGTTGCAGTTATTGCTGCTAAAGGTGGCACAATCAGATTTTAAGTTTATGGGGGGCAATTAGTTTTTCACATTGGTGATAGGTATGGTAGGTAGCCACTAAAACCCGCTTTGTGAAACAGGCCTCTGACCTCATCCCCATTAATCACCTTTGTTATGAACTAGAATGTTGATTGCGAACCAGGCCTTCTTGTACAGAATCAGAGCCTGAACTCACAAATACTCTTTTGACTGAATGGGCACAAATTCCTACAGACACCCGCCAAAATCTTGTAGAAAGAATTCAAAGAAGAGCAATGTAAGCAACATAAATTTTTAAGAAAAAGTTTTTAAGGAATAGAAAAGTCTTCTCTACCTCTTTCATTCCTACTATTAGATCTAATCATTTATTTATTTGTTTTCTTTTTATTTTCCTTAGATTTTTCTTTTCTTTTCATGATCAAAACCTTGAAGCCAAGGTTATGTATAACTCTGGACTTCTTGATGTAGGACAGGACTGTGGTATGTGATATCTGACAGTACACAATACCAGGAAGCCAGTTCATTTCAAGGCAACATACTGTCATGGCTAGGGGCAATTTACATTTTGGGGGGGTTGGAGAAAACCCAAAGAACCCAGAGGAAACCAATGCAGACATTGGGAGAACATGTGAAACTCCACACAGATAGTAACCTGAACTTAGGAATAAACCCTGAAACTGTGAAGTGTCAACGGGTGCAGGTACAGAATAGCCTGCTTTAATAGGAATAACTGAATAATAATCTGGAAAATTAAGAGGTTAACTTAATGTATATACCTTATGTGTGATTTCCATGTGTGATAAGTTCATGCAAAAGAAATGGAAAACCTGTTAAACCTTAAAACTTACTTATAATGTAAGAGTAAGTACAGGTTTTGACATGTTGATGAATATTTATGCAAGACACATTTCAGACTTTTTTTTTCAGTGAGATGTATGACTAAATGTCAGTCAAATCTGTGACTAAAAGTCTAAATTTATTTAATTTGTACAATTTGTCCTTTCAAAAGGGCATTCATTTGTGGCATTACCACATAAACAAGAACATGCCTTAGTTTAGGTCCAGTCTGTCTCATCTTAACATTTTTTAACATTACAGTATATTGGTTGTAGTTTTTAAATTTGCTTTATATAGTAATTTCCCCCCGTGTTTATTGATGGAATTCAACAAATGGTCATGTTTTGAGTGAACAGATTTTCTGGTCTTTTCTCAATATAGGGAAATTATTCTTGCCTGTGATAATCACACATATGCTACACATACTGTAAGCCAAAAAATACCCTAAAATCCTTTTGAATGTGATTTTATATAAAGAACATTTTAGGCACAAATTATAGTAAATGGTATATCTATTTTGTTTTAATAATAAATAAATAAATAAAAGCTTATAGGAATATTTATGAAAACAAATATTCAGTTTGCCAAATCATATAGTTTAATACTTCTACTGCTGCAATATTATGCCACTGAATATTATCTTCTTTGTAAATGTGAACTTGTTCACTGATATTTTGATGTACTGAAAACTGTGAGGTCAGGTTGTATGGTTAGCATAAAGAGAAATGTTCAAACCTCTAATTCATGAGATCCCAGTTTCTCAAAAAGAGAGCGTCTTTTAGTTAAGGCAGCTGGATATGTCGTACAAACTTGGACACGTTTTGTCATTCAGCAGTGAGCTTCCTTTATAACATCTAAGAGGGTTCTTGATGAAGTTCTTTAGTGAGTGCCAGAATAGGTTCAAGACATTGTTCACATTGTTTTATTATTACTAGTCATATAAAATCACAGCAAAAGTGTTACTCACAAACACACTTTTGTTCTTCCTCATCTGAAGTTTGGAGCTCCAGTAGTTGACTGTCCCATCTTCTCTAACAGTCACTATGGCTCCATCAGAGGTGGGATGGATCCTCAGAATTGGCTCACCATGCATCAGGGGCTTTATGCTGGCTGGCAACATGAAGGCCGCCTGCTTACCTCGGACCACCGACTCCTCTTTTTCTGTGTACTCCAGCTGCATGTACGTGCAGAACTCATCCTAAATGCACACAAAATATATTCAGTTCAATTATTTTTTATTAGTTTAGCACTTTAACAAGAGGCATTGTTGCAAAGAAATTTTATACATGAATGATTTAGATTCAAAATGACAAGGAGAACCTCCCTGAGACAAGAAACCTTGACAGCATCCAGACTCAAAGGGGAGCCATGAGGTAGTGCAGTTATAAATCATTACCGGGATGAAAAATAGTTTTGTAATATTATGTTGTTACTGTACATAAGTACTATTTTGAAAAATGTATACTTTACTCAGGTATTATTTAATTTGAATACTTGAAATCTTATTCAAGCACATTTTCAAGAGAAAGAACAAGCTTTCTTCTTCTTACAGTTTCGTTCTGACCTTTTAAAAGAAATTAATGCAAGTTTCAAATGGCATGATATATATTTTTTCTTTTTTCTATATTTTTAAATAGGATGTCTTTTGCTGGAGTTACCAAGGATGAGATGCATCCTTGTATTTAAAAATACTGCCCTTTAAAAGTGGTCATTAAATCTAAAGAAGTATGTTAATTTAACTTTAGCTTTGTTAAATTAGCTAGTAAAGTTTTCTAATTTAGTTAGTCAGATTCACTAGATATTTACATTTTGCAATTATCTAGCTAGTTAAGTTTTGTAAATTAGCTAGTTAAATTAGTTAGCTAGTTAAGTTTTGGTTTTGTTGCTAATAGGTCATAGCATTCATTCCAAAGGGGTTACCAAACATTAACCAACCAGCAATCCAAGTTCTAGGTTTGTCTTAGTTAACATACAGGTGCATCTCAATAAATTAGAATGGAAAAGTTCATTTATTTCAGTAATTCAACTCAAATTGTGAAACTCGTGTATTAAATAAATTCAGTGCACACAGACTGAAGTAGTTTAAGTCTTTGGTTCTTTTAATTGTGATGATTTTGGCTCACATTTAACAAAAACCCACCAATTCACTATCTCAACAAATTAGAATATGGTGACATGCCAATCAGCTAATCAACTCAAAACACCTGCAAAGGTTTTCTGAGCCTTCAAAATGGTCTCTCAGTTTGGTTCACTAGGCTACACAATCATGGGGAAGACTGCTGATCTGACAGTTGTCCAGAAGGCAATCATTGACACCCTTCACAAGGAGGGTAAGCCACAAACATTCATTGCCAAAGAAGCTGGCTGTTCACAGAGTGCTGTATCCAAGCATGTTAACAGAAAGTTGAGTGGAAGGAAAAAGTGTGGAAGAAAAAAATGCACAACCAGCTGAGAGAACCGCAGCCTTTTTGAGGATTGTCAAGCAAAATCGATTCAAGAATTTGAGTGAACTTCACAAGGAATGGACTGAGGCTGGGGTCAAGGCATCAAGAGCCACCACACACAGACGTGTCAAGGAATTTGGCTACAGTTGTCGTATTCCTCTTGTTAAGCCACTCCTGAACCACAGACAACGTCAGGGGCGTCTTATCTGGGCTAAGGAGAAGAAGAACTGGACTGTTGCCCAGTGGTCAAAAGTCCTCTTTTCAGATGAGAGCAAGTTTTGTATTTCATTTGGAAACCAAGGTCCTAGAGTCTGGAGGAAGGGTGGAGAAGCTCATAGCCCAAGTTGCTTGAAGTCCAGTGTTAAGTTTCCACAGTCTGTGATGATTTGGGGTGCAATGTCATCTGCTGGTGTTGGTCCATTGTGCTTTTTGAAAACCAAAGTCACTGCACCCGTTTACCAAGAAATTTTGGAGTGCTTCATGCTTCCTTCTGTTGACAAGCTTTTTGAAGATGCTGATTTCATTTTCCAGCAGGATTTGGCACCTGCCCACACTGCCAAAAGCACCAAAAGTTGGTTAAATGACCATGGTGTTGGTGTGCTTGACTGGCCAGCAAACTCACCACACCTGAACCCCATAGAGAATCTATGGGGTATTGTCAAGAGGAAAATGAGAAACAAGAGACCAAGAAATGCAGATGAGCTGAAGGCCACTGTCAAAGAAACCTGGGCTTCCATACCACCTCAGCAGTGCTACAAACTGATCACCTCCATGAAATGCCGAATTGAGGCAGTAATTAAAGCAAAAGGAGCCCCTACCAAGTATTGAGTACATGTTCATTTACTGTACATACTTTCCAGAAGGCCAACAATTCACTAAGTAGTTTTTTTTATATTTTTTTTAAATTTATTTTATTTTATTGGTCTTATGAAGTATTCTAATTTGTTGAGATAGTGAATTGGTGGGTTTTTGTTAAATGTGAGCCAAAATCATCACAGTTAAAAGAACCAAAGACTTAAACTACTTCAGTCTGTGTGCATTGAATTTATTTAATACACGAGTTTCACAATTTGAGTTGAATTACTGAAATAAATGAACTTTTCCATGACATTCTAATTTATTGAGATGCACCTGTAATATTTTCTTTATGACTGATTGCTTAGTAAAATAGTTAGTCATGTAGGATCAGGCATGAACCCTCCCTTGATGAACCAGCTCCTTTAATCTGTCATAATGCAGGTATGGACGCAAGTGCAGGTGTTGAATGTTTTATTAAAAAGTAGCAAACAAAACAGATGTAATCCAAAGGCAGGGTCAATATTCAGGCAAGGGTTAGGAGATGAACAAACAATGTGAACTAGGGCAGGCATGAGCAAAATGAAAGACCAGAATTTATATCAAAAACCAAAAAGACAATCAATGACTCAAAGGCTTGGTATGAGCTGGTACAAAGAACACAGGGCATATACTTTAAAGTGAGTGCATAGAGTGAGAGTCCTTTTATACTGTCAGTATAGCTGTGATGGTAATTGAGTCCAAGTGTGTGTCATCAGTTATCAGTTGAATGTGAAGATCAGAGGGTCTGTGGTGACTGGGTGTTGTAGTCCTTGGCGGCCATGTTTGTAGGCCGCGCTGTATTCTGGGAATTGTACTTGGATGCCAATTCAGGCGTAGACGTAACATAATCCTTTAAAAATATTTATTTTTACTCTTGAATACATTTGTATGTTTAATTGTAGATATTTTTTAAGTTTCATTCGAGAGGCATTTTTTGCCTCTACTTTTAACTAAGATTTTGACAGCAATCATAAATCTACTTTAGTTCAGTTTCTCTGTTCTCTTGCCACCTCTGATCATAACAGTATACATGTGTAGAAGTACTAAGTGCATTGAAAGAATGTTCCATTTGAGAAGATTGTGAATAACAGTCATGGGATGAGCACAGGACATTATAATTATAGTAGTTACAAATCTACAGTATCTCGGTGAGATACTCGACTAAAGCAAAGGTTAGACTTGAACATAAACTGTTTTTTTTTTTGTTTTTTTAAAAATACAAAATATACGTATACATGGCAGCATTAATTGAAAATCTTTCAGAAATGTGTTTATGTGTGTAAAAACTGCATGCAGGCATAAAAAGACCACCATGAAGGAGCAGATGGGGCAATAGCTTTACACGTGCATAAAGTGTGAAAAATGTTTTTTTTTTTTTTTTTTATTTAATTGCTTTTATTCATAAGAACTCAACACTTAATGTGCAGATTTCTATAGATTTTTAACACTTGGTAAAACTAATTCAATGACTACTCCTTTTCAGTTGTACCAGATGTTTTGCAATGGAGGCATTGTTTCATCTGAATTTACTTGTATTGCTTTGATAGATTATTAGTTCTTTCGTGTCATTTTCAGTCCTTGATATTCCTTCATTATGAGGGTGTGTGAAGAATATGCAATGGTACATTAGGTAAAAATATCCCTTCTTTGACTGTGTAAGCTGGCGTGAATTGCATATAATAGTATTATTCATACCCATCCAATGCTGCTTCGTCCAGTGTAATCAATCTTCATGAAGAGCTCATGGATTTGTGCATCATTCTGTGGCATTTGGAAAGGGGTCAGAGCGGAACAGAGGGTGAGAGAGCAGATACAATGCAAAAGGTTTTGTTATATGGAAAATAATTTAATTGTTATCTGCATACACAAACAAGACACTTTAGGAAAAAAATGACTGGATGAGAATGATATTATCTTTCAGCAGTAATTGCACTGTGACTTACAATGGTACACAAACCGAAACACTTCTTAATTACAAGACGAAAGTGCGGGAGATCCAGAAATCTGGTGCCAGCCTTTTCAAACTCCTGCTCAAAGAGATGCCTGGGTCACTTCGACTGTAATACTAAAACATTACACACAATATGATGATATTTTATCCAGCTTACCTCAAATGCCAATTTCAGCTTTGTGAGACTTTCAAGGGACACCTTCTGCTCTATCTGCAGTGAAGAAATAAATCTTATATTTTCTCATTGATTATGCGATTTCACTAAACAGCACTAACATAAGACTTAATTCATAAGTGACATAAGACTTAATTCAAAATCAACATCTTAAGTGTTCCTTCATCATTGCAGATTTTCCTGAGTAACCTTAAAAAAAAACAGAGTTGTGCAGAAGCTCACTCAGCATGCACACATTCATGTCTGTGATCTCAGCCAATTTTTTTTTTTCTCTGCCTTAACAAGCTGTATTTTAAGTTATTTTAAGCCAAAGGTGAGTGGGACCAGAATGCTGCAGAGAAATAAAATACACACACTTCAATTTGGCACAGAGAGCAAAAAATCTGTGCTTACCAGCCAATTAATGAATTCTGAGCACTATTTAACAAGAAAGAATAAGAGATGAAGAAAAAAAAACAACAACATGAGAGATGCATTCACATTCGAGAGTAATTTACTCTGGGTGGATGACCACTGGGTGGACCACTGGGTGGATGAATTGGTTAAAATGTGAAGGCAGCAGCTCAAGGATTTTGGTAGTTATGGAAGCAGCCACCACAAGCAAAAAAGACAATATTTCTGTTAATGGGATTTTTAAAATTTGGCATGGTTACCTAGCAACAAGGCATTTCAATTTACTTGTAAGAAACATTTAGACAGCAAAGAATGGACTGTAGCATACCGTATGTCTCTCTCATCTCTCTAACAAAGCATCAACAATGAAACTAGTTTGATAAAAGGACAGAGTGGCCTGCCATAATCAGTTCTGTCTTTCTACATCAACCTGTCTATTAGCAGGAATTTAAAAAAGAAATGGAAGAATAGCACAGATGGTTCAGACAGGTTCATGGTATGAATTATTAAGAATGTAACAGCACAAATGACACGGTCACATGTCTGACATTCTTCACTGATATTTGAATTCTTGTCCATGGCATTACTACAGAGTCAAATTGACATCTTAAATGGTGGAAAAAATAATATTACAAAGATGAGGCCTCAGTAAGTGGCTAAAATATTTCAATATTCCAAGGAAAAACAATCAATTTCCTGATTATTTCTGCCTATTTTTTTTCTTTGCAGTATTTTTTTCTTTAAATATTTCACTTAAATATTTCACATTTTTTATTTGCTATAGGGGCTAAGGAAATAGAAGTGATGTATGACTAGTGCACACACCATCACCTCATTGACCTGAGATCACAGGAATGTGTAGTTCATAAATTTATGTTAATTTTCTAATTAGCTTTATAGGCATACAGTCCCTCCAAAAGTATTGGAAAGGCATAGCCAATTCATTTGGTTTTGCTATATGCCATTTGGGTTATAAGGCATTTGGGTTTGAGATAAAAAGATGAATATGAATAGATAGATTCAGAATTTCAGCATTTATTTTAGGATATTTACATCTAGATTTGTTAAATAACTTAGAATATGGCACCTTTGGTGGCAGACTACCATATTTTTAGATGAGCAAAATATTGGAACATATAGTCTTAAGGTAAAGCAAAGCTGATAACACTTAATATTTAGTTGCATATCCCTTGCTTGCAATAACAGCATCAAGCCGGCGATCCAATGACATCACAAAACAGTTGGATTCTTCTTTTGTGATGCTTTTCCAGACTTGTACTGCAGCTTCTTTCAGTTGAAGTTTGTTTTGGGTTTTTTTTCCTTTCAGTCTCCTCTTCAGGAGGTGAAATGCTGCTCCTTTGGGTTAAGGTCTTGGCCAGTCTAAAACCTTCTAATTTATCCCTGATTATGTCCTTTGTTCTGTTGGCAGTGTGTTTTGGGTCATTGTCTTGCTGCATGATGAACTTCCTCCAAATTGGATTGGATGCATTTCTCTGTAAATTAGCAGACAGAATGATTGTGTAGACTTCTGAATTCATTCTGCTGCTAGTATCATATGTTACATCATCAAGAAAAATTACTGAGCCCATTCCAGAAGCAGCCATGAAAGCCCAAGCCATGACACTACCTCCACCATGCTTGACCGATGAGCTCATATGTTTTGGATCATGAGCAGATCCTTTTTTTCTTTCTTTCTCCACAATTTGGCCTTTCCATCACTTTGTTAGTGGTTAATCTTGGTTCCAGAACTTTTGTGGCTTGTCTCTGTATTTCTTTGCAAATTCCAATCGGGCCTTCTGATTCTTACTGCTGATGCGTGGTTTGCATCTTGTGATACGGCCTCTACTGTATATTTCTGTTATCAAAGTATTCTTCAAATGGTGGATTGTGATACCTTCACCCCTTTTGTATACAGTTCCAACAGTATTATATAATTACATTACATATACAGTCAAGTGCAAAAGTTTGCATATTTTTAGATAAAGACAAAGAAATTTTGTTTATAGCAACAGGACATTTAGTGTGTTAGGTTTTACAGACCTTCCAATAACCAAAATGATACATGTTTAAAAGCTGTAATGTGATATAAATATTGTCACATCACTGACAGCCTCGCTCAAAAACATGAACTTCGTTTCCCAAGATCTTCAGCCAACTAATGAAATATAGACCATAGACCATGTAACCTCTGTGCAAATCACCAGTATAACCGCACAAGTTAATTGACTTACATAATTCAAATTAACATATATGTCAACATATTACTGAGCGCATATTCTGGGATTATTCTAGGATTATTCTGGCACACTGATTATGTGCTTACAATACTGGGTTTACTTCAAAACCTATTTCAGTTAGGTGAGAATTTGCCTCTAAAATAATAAAACAAAATTGACAAACAATTTGGCATGTTACAAGCAAAAGCACTCTGTAAAATAAATTACATAAATATATTATGTCCACCATTCCAGTCAGTGGTCATGATGGATTAACCCCGTTGGCTTTCTGACCTGTCAGATGATAAATTAATGGATTTCTAACTAGATTCAAAATGGTATTTCTAACCATTGCATTTGAGGATGATTGAATGGATGCTCTTTTAACTCATGCAGGCTATATCTAGCATCTAGTGATACCCTGAGAATTTAAAATAAAATTATTAATACATAAAATATTTCTGTTGTTATAACAATAAGAGGGGATTGGAAATTGTTCCAATCAATAAAATGACTTTTTGGCAACAAAGTATTTAATATTTATTATATTTCTTTATTAATTTATGATTTATTTCTCCTCTTCACATTTTAAACTTCAAGCAGATTCACTATACAAGATAAAGGTTAAGGCGTTAAATCTTGGTTATACATTACATGCTATTAAGAAAGCTGTTGCAGGCTCTATTTTTTCCTTTTCATTTTTTTTCGACCTGGTCCACAGCCACATAGAAAACTGGAATAAACAATGCTCTAAGAAACAAAAAAAACAGCTATGAAGCTGCTGGAGTTGAAAATGTACTTTATATGTAAAATCCAATCTGTTCTGTTTGGCATTAATTCAACAAGTACTCAGTGGCATATTTCATAGGAAAAACTCTTGAATAAATAAACAACACTGTCCAATTCTTGTTCTGGAAGGCTTCAGTTGCAGAAACTCCCATTAAAAAATAATTTTATTTGTTTTAATGCCTACCAAGTGATCACTACAATATGTAAGAGAAGCTTGCACCATATCAGTGTACAAGGTCTGCTTCACCAAAAAGACCTTTGTATTACATGGTTCTACCTGGTTGGAGAGGCCATATATAATATTATAATAATAAAAGGCAAGACATCTCAAAGTTATGGAACAGATAACCTACTTTACAATGCACACTGGTTGAAAAATACAGGCAAGCATAAAGAGACTGGCTACAGAAAACAATGTAAACAACTTTACCTTGAATTTAGAGATGCAAGGACTACGGACACAATGCTGGGTGAATTTCTCATTGTCTCCAAAAGTGATTGAATGTCGTCTGTGCTTTTGCCTTAGAAGTTCCCTTTCCAGCCACTCTGGCTTTGGGCTTTTCTCAGAACGTGTTTCACTCAGGCCAGATCTTCCACTCAGGACTACAACACTTCCACCCCTACATCGGGATTGCCTTGACAAGCTGTAGGCAGTGGCTCCACGCACAGGTCTGAGCTCAGCCAGAAGACTGCAGAGGAAGAGACAGTACAACTGCATCAAGCATGAGCGAACATATTAGTCGTGAGGCAATGTGATAATAAACAATAAAGAACTGTAACGAAGTGGAATGAAAATGGACTTAATTGGGAATACATGTCATGAATCTTCATAGATAAGAGAAGCTGTTCAAAGGACAACCATAGCTTCAATACTACACAAAGCTTCTTTTTTTTATGTTAGAGTGGCGAGAAGAAAGCCTTTATTAAAAACCACATATGAAATCCCATTTGGAGACTCAGCAAACAGGCGGAAAAATGGTCCTCTGGTCTGATGAGACTAAAAACAATTTTTGCATGGGGACAAAGCTCAACGTTTGGTGCAATCACCTCTCATCACCCTGAGAACACGATCCCTACAATGAAGCATGGTGGTGGTAGCTTCATGGTGTGGGGATGCTTTTCATTAACAGGGACTAAGAACAAGATGGATGGAGCCAAATAGAGAGCAATTCTAGTAGAGAATCTGGATCTCTGAATGTACCATTGATGAAAGAAAAAGATGAACAAAGAAGAAATGTCCTGCTTTACATACTATGTACACTGAATCATAGATTATATATTCTGTTATTGCTGAGATTAAATACTCTGTTATTCATTTAAGAAGAATCCAAGCAGATTAATATTGGGAGCTATTATATCCTGATGACATTTTTAAATACAGCTTTTACATTTGAGCTTCTTAATTTAAGTGTGCCAGACTGACAGAGAAAATTTGAAACCTCCCAGATTAGATTTGCTCAACCAGTGACATCAGGGGGCCAAGGCTAATCAAATGAAAGTCAGCTGAAACCTCAAAACTCATTCGTCAAAACGCAAAATAATTAGTCCTCAAGGACAAACACTGATGTGGTTAGTGCTCATTTTATAAGCATCTTCAAGCGTGATGCCACCGTGCCCTACTGCTTTGCTCTCCTGGCAACAGCAAACAATCACTAAACACCAGAGGAGGTAGAGCACAAGAAGACATGTTTAGTAATACCTGAATACAGTAAAACTCTGGTCCTTACTCTGAGGTAAAAGCAAAGGAGCAAATCAGCAGAACAAATGGCAGCAAGGGCTGTTGAGAAACAGCGCTGAGAGCCTGACCTGCCTGAAGATGGGAATGAGGATCCCTGTACTACGAAGGCAAGTATAGCAAATCAGAGTACCTGGGTACATTTTGGGTCTCGATTTTGCCTGCAGCAGAGGTGGGACGAGTTTTATTTCCCAGCAGCATCTCTGGAAGAATTTTGAAGAACTTGCTCAGAGGTTTTTCTCGGTCTGCACTGCTTCTTCGCTTGTGTTGTTTGCTAAGAGCTGAGCAGCAGCTATGGTTGCACACAGTCCAACCCACATCTCACCTGAGTCTCGTGTTACCTGATATTTGAGCCTCACTTCTGAAACAGCATGGTGGTCCCCTGCGTGCTCCATTGTGTATTCAAAAGCTTTTAGCAGGTGCTTTGTCTTGTTACAAGAATAATTATAGGTTACAATTTTTGAAAAAGAAACAAAAAAACCCAAAGGTAAACTCTATTTTACTATTTTACATACAGTCTATTTTCAAGGGTAGGTTCAGTAATTCTTGATTAAATTATTTCCATTAGTGGAATTCTCTTGTTCATTTCCAACAATTTCTATCATTGCTGTCAAGACTCAATATTAAATCCAAGTGCATGACCTCAATGTTGCACAGGTGGTCAAAGTCCTCAAAATGTAGCCTCAGGTGTCCAGTTTAAAACCAGAATGCATTTTAGAGGCATCGTTCATAATTTAAGATTACATATACAAAATCTGTGTACCAGAGTAAATATATTTTTAAAATATTCCATTTTGTGAAGATTTAAGGTTGGCTTGAGCAAACCAAAAGAGCTGTTCATAACTGCTAACATCATTGTATATATTATTGGGTTAAAAAATATTTCCCATATGTATTATAAAAGGTATAAAATGAGTGAGGCATGGTGGCTTAGTGGTTAGCACATTTGCCTCGCACCTCCAGGATTGGGGGTTCGATTACTGCCTCAGCCCTGTGTGTGTGGAGTATGCATGTTCTATCTGTGTTTTGGGGATTTTCTCTGTGTACTCCGGTCTCCTCCCCCAGTCCCAAGACATGCGTTGTTGGCTTATTGGCATCTCTAAATTGTCTGTAGTGTGTGAATGGGTGTGTGTGATTGTGCCCTGCGATGGGTTGGTACACCATCCAGGGTGACCCCTGCCTTGTGCTCCGAGTCCCCTGGGATAGGCTCCAGGCTCCCTGCAGCTGTAGGATAAGCAGTACAAAAAAATGGATGGATGGAAAATGCGACTAGTCATCAAATATATATTATGGGAAATTTGCAAAAATTTGCTAAGAATTAAAAATTTTTATTGATCAATGAACACATTCTACATTTTATCCATTTAAACAGTGCTGTGAAAAAAAAGTATTTGCCCCATCCTGATTTCTTCTGTCTTCTGACACAACCAGGCCTGATTACTGCCAGTCCTGTTCAATCAAATCAACACTTAAATAAAACTTTTTCAACAGCATGAAGTTGGTTAAATGGTCTTACCCAAGTAACACACTATACCAAAATTGAAAGAAATTCCAGAAATGATGAGGAGGAAGGTGATTGAAAAATCAGTCTGGGACTTCAAAGGACCACAGTGAGAGCCATTATTTCCAAATGGAAAAACTCGGCACAGTAGTGAACCTTCCCAGATGTGGCCGACCTTCCAAAATTCCTCCAAGAGCACAGCAACTACTCATCCAGGAAGTCACAAAAGAGCCAAGAACAACATCAAAGGAACACTGTTCATGACTCCACTATCAGAAAGACACTGGGCAAAAATGGCATCCATGGAAGACTGCCAAGGCGAAAACAACTGCTACACCCAGAAGAACATTAAGGCTTGTCTGAATTTTGCCAAAACACACCTTGATGATCCTCAAACCTTTCGCAAGAATGTTGAAAGTGGAACTGTTTGGAAGACAGGGGTCCCGTTACATCTGGTGTAAACCAAATACAGAATTCCACAAAAAGAACATCATACCTACAATTAAGCATGGTGGTGGAAGTGTGATGGTATGGGGATGCTTTGCTGCTTCAGGGCCTGGGCAACTTGCAATAATTGAGGGAAACATGAATTCTGCTCTCTACCAGAAAATCCTAAAGGAGAATGTCTGGTCTTCAGCCCGAAGTTGAAACTCAAGTGCAACCGGATTATGCAGCAAGACAATGATCTAAAGCATAGGACTAAGTCCTAGTTCTAGAAGTAAGTGAAAGACTGATCTCCAAGTATTGGAAGCATTTGGTTGCAGTTATTTCTGTTAAAGATTTTAATTTTAAGGGGGCAATTAGTTTTTCACATGGGTGATAGGTGCTGGATAACTTTTTTTTGCTTCAATAAAAACATTGTAAGGTTGCCTTTGTTTTATGTTGTATTTCATTTGAAGATCTGAAACTATTTATTATGAGATATACACACAAAAGAAATCAATCAGAAACAAATACTTTTTCACAGCACTGTAGTTACATTTAATGTTGTAGAACATATATAAACAGTTGTTCCCTCACCAGCCTCTCTTTTCTTTCTCTTGAAATTAATAATATAAAACAAAAATGCAGCTTCTAACATTAACAAGAAATTGCAAATCCTGATTTCTTTTTCCCAAGGCTTTCCCATGTAGGAAAACTTAAAATTATAGCTTTACCTCTGACTGTTACGAAACACTGACACTGGAGACTCCTTCCATAAATGTTAAATAAATGTCCCCTCACAGAAACATCACAATATCAAAGATTGCACATGTTTTGTTAATATGTTTGTGTGGAATGTTATGCATTAACATAAACCCAGAACTACTGCCAGAGCAGATGTTACGGAAAATGAATCAACACCTTCTGACCAATCAAGATACATTAAACTGGTTGACTCAGATGTTAAAATGGCTACTACCTGGCAAGGAACTGACTAGTACAGTGGGTATAGAAAAGAATCACCCCCCTTTAAAATAATCTCATTTTGTTGCTTTTCAGCCTGAAATGAAGACAGACATGGTTTTTGTTTTATCCAGCTGTATTTACTCAGTGCAACTTATAACATTCAAGTGAAAGCTATAACACCATCATGTCAGAAAAAAAATAAAATAAAATAAAAACCCAGAATCACTGAGTTGGAAAAAGGATCATCCCCAACCTAAAAATGACTTGTAAACTCAATAAGGTGTAGCTAATCACCTTCTCAATGGCACACAAAGCCATTTGACTTTCAGCTGTGATCAGCTGTGGTCATTTTGATTAGTTCAGCATGAAAAGAGCTTTCCTGGAGCATTTTGTAGTGCAACTGAAGCAAACAATCAACTATGGGTGGCAAGGCACTGTCAAAAGATCTCCGGGATAAAGTTGTGGACAGGAACAAGTCAGGAGATGGATACAAAAAATTTCAAAGGCTTTATCAATGCCTAGAAGCACAATGAAGTCTATTATTAAGAAGTGGAAGACATTTGGTACAACACAGACCCTCCCTGGATCAGGACATCGCTCCAAACTGGATGAAAGAAACAGGATTAAACTGGTCAGAGAGGCTACCAAGAGGCCTACAGCAACTCTGAAGCAGTTGCAGGAATTTATGACAAAGAGTGGCCATTGTGTGCATGTGACAACAATATCACAAATTCTCCACAAATGTGGCTTGTATGGGAGGGTTGCAAGAAAAAAGCCACTCCTCAAGAAAGGCCACATGAACGCACCTTGAAGATTCTGAGGCCACATGGAAAAAGATGTTATGGTCAGATGAGACTAAAATGTAATTATTTGGCCTCAACACCAAACAATATGTCTGGCGGAAATCCAATACAGCTCACCATCCAAATAACACCATTCCTACAGTAAAGCATGGAGGTGGTAATATCCTGTTATGGGGGTGTTTCTCTGCAGCAGGGACTGGAGCACTTGTCAGGATAGAAGGAAAATGGATGGGGCAAAATACCATCAAACTCTTGAGGAAAATCTGCTGCCCTCTGCCAGAAAGTTGTCAAGGGGAAGAAGGTTTATCTTCCAACATGACAATGACCCAAAGCACATAGCAAAACTGACCACACAGTGGTTGAAGGAAAAAAAGGTGAATGTCCTTGCATGGCCTTGTCAGAGCCCAGACTTAAACCCCATTGAAAATCTGTGGAATGACTTGAAGACTGCAGTCCATAAACGGTCACCATCAAATTTAACTGAATTTTTTTCTGACATGTTGGTGTTATATCTTTCACTTGGATGTTATACGTTGCACTGAGTAAATACAGCTGGATAAAACAAAAACTGTCTGTCTTCATTTCAGGCTGAAAAGCAACAAAATGTGATTATTTTAAAGGGGGGTGATTCTTTTCTATACCCATTGTATGTATTTCTGATGTATGTTATATGTGATGTAATGTGCCAGCAAAAACTTAATCCTTAACATCTATCTGAACAGCATGATCCATTGCAATAGAAACCATTTATTATTTTCTAGCACACACACACATACACATCATGGGAATCGGTCACAGAGGCCCAGGCCAGACGGATATCCTGTCTAGTGCTGCAGGAGGTTGCATGAATTCCACTGGCTCCATTATTTTCTTTCCTTGACCAGGGGGACTTGTTTTTTTTTGCAAAAATGTTTGCACCACCATTTTTTCTGTTGGAAGGAAAATGAAAGAAATCAAGCCCGGTTTTCAATTATAGCCATTTTTACCCATTATAGATTACTACACATAACATTTTGAATATCATATTACATTTTGGAATAACCATATAAGGGTCTCAAACCCAGCAGGCTACACCGTATTACATATGACAGTGTGATTTACTCATTATTTTATATATTGCTCACCCTTTTCAGGTAAATGCTTGTAGAGGTGCTGGATTTCCTCAGGCTGGAGAGAACTGAGCACTGAAGCAAAGTCTGTGGATTTACCACTGAAATGTCTGTCATAGGTGGTCAAGGGCTTCGTGCTTTCCGGGTTAGTGATATGCTTCGGAACTACTGTAGGGACTAAAACATAAAAAGGAAAGACAGTTGAGTTCTATAGTAAGTATATAACTTTAAAATGAAGACCTAGGCTGTGTCCGAGTATCCCTACTACCCTACTATAAAGTAGGCAAAAAGCAGTATGACAAATGAGTAGTATGCCCGAATTCTCAGTATTCATAAAACAGTAATACCTGGATGACCTACTGCTTCCACTGAGATTCTGCAGTATGGAAGCAGTGGACACTGCTATCCAATAAGGCAACAGGAATGGCGCAGAAGAGCTGTCAAAATCAAAAATGTCGGAAGGCAGCGTGTCGGCACTTTTTAAATTTGTAGGTCACATGACAATGCCAACATGGTGGAGGTAGTACGTCCAGATTGTATTCATACTACACACATATACAGATCAGTACGTACTGTATCAGAGGCTGAGAAGTAGGTACTGAATCGAATGCAGAAGGTACTATCACAGTACGTGATTTCGGATGCAGCCCTAATGATGAATAAACAACACAAAATCTAGCTACTGAATGTAAAACAGTAATAATGATCTATGTCTATATCTATGCTTTGCAAATAAAGATTAAACAAAGTATATATGATAAGCTCTTTAATGAAATGCACGGTCATAAAAGGGATAACAGTACATCTAGGAATATTACTACAAATTGTGAAAAGTCCAATAAAACAAAATAATAATTACATGTTAAAATAATGCACATGCTTACCACAT
This sequence comes from Cranoglanis bouderius, assembly GCA_023630585.1. Classification (NCBI taxonomy): domain Eukaryota; kingdom Metazoa; phylum Chordata; class Actinopteri; order Siluriformes; family Cranoglanididae; genus Cranoglanis; species Cranoglanis bouderius. The sequence continues at coordinate 9,104,445 of CM042540.1, forward strand.
CTTTACATATTTATACTGCAATGCTGTTGAAATCTCAATTCTGATTGGTCAAAAGGTGAATAATTTCCTATAACATCAGCTCTGACAGTTTACCTTAATGCACAAATTCTAATATGTTATCATTTTTATAGTAACAACTTATACTGGGAGTTGTATGCCAGATGTACCACATAATCTAATAATAAATGGATTAAAAATGTGTTGTTATTTAAAAAACGTACAGGTGCATCTAAAAAAATTAAAATGTCGTGGAAAAGTACATTTTTTCCCATAATTTAATTTTTAAAAAGTGGAACCTTCATATAACCTTGGAGGAAGAGTGGAGAGGCACAGAATCCAAGTTGCTTGAAGTCCAGTGTGTCCAGTGGTCCACTGTGTTTTCTCAAATTGAGAGTCAGTGCAGCGTCTACCAGGAGATTTTAGAGCACTTCAAGCTTCCATCTGCTGACAAGCTTTATGGAGATGCTGATTTCCTTTTCCAGCAGGACTTGGCACCTGCCCACAGTGCCAAAACTACTAGTAACTGGTTTGATGACCATGGTATTACTGTGCTTGATTGGCCAGCCAACTCGCCTGACCTGAATTTTGTCAAGAGGAAGATGAGAGACACCAGACCCAACAATACAGAAGAGCTAAAGGCTGCTATCAAAGCAATCTGGGCTTCCAAAACACCTCAGCACTGCCTCAGGCTGATTGCCTCCATGCCATGCCGCGTTGATGCAGTAATTCATGCAGAAGGAGTTCCGATGGAGTATTGAGTGCATAAATTAACATACTTTTCAGAAGGCCGACATTTCTGTATTATACATAGTTTATTCTAATATTTTGAGATACTGGATTTTTGCTTTCCATGAGCAGTAAGCTGTAATAATCAAGATTATAACAAAAAAGGCTTGAAATATTTCACTGTATGTGTAATGAATCTAGAATATATGAAACTTTTCTTATATATATATATATATATATATATATATATATATATATATATATATATATATATATATATATATATATATAAAAACACTTTTTGAATTAAATTACGGGAAAAAATTAACTTTTCCACGATATTCTGATTTTTTGAGATGCACCTATATAATTGTTCATATGTTGACACTTATGTAACATTTATGGAAGGAGTCTCTATGCTTTGTAACAGTCAGTACATTTTCTACCATGGGAAAGGCTTCGCACAGAGGAGTTTTTGCTTTCGGTTACTCTGTAACAAGACAAGCTGTGTGTGTGTGTGTGTGTGTGTGTGTGTGTGTGTGTGTGTGTGTGTGTGTGTGTGTGTGTGTGTGTGTGTGTGTTTTTTTCCTATTAGCTGCAAGAGAGAGAGAGAGAGAAAAAAGAGATTTTTTTTAGATGCTATAATGTACGTACAATTGGAACTAACTTGTTTGGAGGTTCCACAACGTTAACCCTAAATGTAAATGGATAAAATGTGTCATTCTTTAATTATTAAAAAAAAAAACTTTCAATTGATATGCTTCAACAGGAAGAAAACACTTTAGGCCATGCTGTTATAGGAAAACAATCAATTGGATGATATGAGGATGTTAGCAGTAATTCCTCTTCATGTCGGGCCTTCTTGTTGATTATTTTCTTATAACAGCACACTCCCGTGTGTTTTATTCCTTAATTATTAATAGTACATTTTTAATTTTGAAAAAAAAAAAAGGCTAATGTTTTTGGGAACACTATTTCAGAATGCATTTTTCATGGCATTAGTTGCTAAAGCTTACCTATACCCTTTGATGCCTCATGGCGGGATATATTTCCCCGAAATTCAGGTCTCTGAACAGGCTTACGGTAGTTGTATCTCATCTCAGTCTCGATGCATTGAGGAACCTCAGGGATGTGCTTAACAGGATCTAGGGCTCTATGGTTAATCATGACCCCTGCAGATGAGAGAAAATATGGCACCTAAGACCGCATAGATGCTGGGTGATAGACAAGATGATATGATGAACCAATGAGAGATATGATATATATAATACTGTATAATACAGAGATGTTTTGTCAAACTACAGACCAATGTGCTGGTTTTGAAGAAAGATGACATTTCAGCATGTCTCTTTTAGTATAGTAAGTATTCCTACCTTGAGGGATGCCCAAAAAATCAGTTCTGTATGTTGACTTGTACTGAGCAGACAGAGCATTTTTGACTTCATCCTCAGGTGGGGGGTTTTCACAAAGTTTCAGTCCAGGGGGAAGCCTCCATACCATAAAACCCTGGAGATGATAACATTTTTGTTGTACTAATGTTGCATTCGACTAAAATTCATAATTTGAATTTCTGACGTAGGAAAAAAACAAAGAAAACACCCCCTCAACTCTCCTCAGCCCTGAGTTTAGCACGACATCAAATCACTATGGCTGCTCACATCAATAGTAAACAACGAAGCACTTGCTTTAGATCAATCAACATACAGATATATTATTTTTTAAATCTATAACATTAACTCTACAGATTGCTGTTTTGAGGCAGTACATATACATCACAATTAGCTGGCTATATTGTTGCTAATAAAAGATGAACATGGAAGCATCTATGTTTTCCCACTTTTTTGTAGATCGAACACATGGAGGTAGAAAATGAAGTTACTCTGAGCTCCAACTTCCAGCTTCCCACTTTAAGTTAAGTCGAACACAGCATAAGAAAAACAAGAGTATATAGATTTCCATACACTCAGTAGTCATTTTATCAGCTCTCTCAATGTTGGTCCTTTCTCAACATAGCAGGAACACTCACATAGCGCTATATGATATGTAGATGCTAGAATGAGTGAATGAAACACAATAGCGTTTTAGGGTTCTTAGTGTGGGTGTTGGCGCTAACACATTGTGCATAGCAACAGATCATCTATGTAAAATGTGCACCTGTACTCAATAAATTAACTGATAGAATAACCGCTGAGTATACATACATTAGGTGTAGGTAACCGGCAAGTCATACGTATTGTTATAAATACTTATAGATAAATATGAGCAAACATAGAAAAACTTGGTTTTCAATTCATCGAGGACTTCAATGTATTTTGTTTCACGAGAAATTTTCTGTGTTACCAGGTTTTCAGAAATTCCTACATTTATTACTGCAGTATGCTGTAGTTACCCCCTGGAGCTGTACTATACATGCAAATGTACTCATGTAATGACTGCAAACAGGTAAATACATTCTTGTCACCTGGCTTGGGTGTGGGTTATTTCTCCTGTTGCCAGAGGCTGTCCCGGTTCGGATACACTCAGGCTTAGATGGAGGTTTCCAGCAAAAGTCTTCGCTATATGCAGTTACACCAATGGGATCGGCCAAATCATATGGACTTCTATAGGCCCTGGATGTAGGAGGTCTAATATAATGAGAAAACAGAAACACTTATTGAATCCTATGCAATATTTATAATAGCAACAAAACACTCACTCTCCATTTATACAGTGCAAAAAGTATTTGCCCTGAATTCTTCTGTTTTGTGTATATCTCATACTAAATTGTTTCAGAAATGAAAACAAAATCTAAGACAAAACAAAGGTGACCTGAATAAATACAAAATACAGTTTTTAAATGATAATGTTATTTATTGAAGCAAAAAAGTTATCCAATCCCAACTGGGCCTGTGTGAAAATGTATTTGCCCCCATAGTTACTAATTCCCCATATCTATGAAACTGCATTCATAATGGGGTTCAGCTGGACGACACAACCAGGTCTGATTACTGCAAACCCTGTTCAATCAAATCAACACTTTCAACAGCATGAAGGTAGATAAAAGGTCTTACCCAGTAACACACTATGTCAAAGTTGAAAGATATTCCAGACATGATTAGGAAGAAGGTGATTGAAATACATCAGTCTGTGAAGGGTTACAAAGCTATTTCAAAGGCTCTGGGACTCCAAAGGACCACAATGAAAGCCATTATCTCCAAATAGAAAAACTCAGCACAGTAGTGAACCTTCCCAGAAGTGGCCGACATTCCAAAAATGTCTCCAAAAGCACAGCAACTACTCATCCAGCTAGTCACAAAAGAGCCAAGGACAACATCAAAGGACCTACAGGCCATGGAAGCCTAGCGAGGCGAAAACCACTACTAATCCAGAAGAACATTAAATAAAGATCTAAAACTATTTAGTATGAGATATACACAAAAACAGAAGAAATCAAAGCAAATACTTTTTCACAGCACTGTAAGTGTTTCATGTCTGAGACGTCTCTGAAATTTTCATTTTTGCAACATCCACAATCATAATATTTTATGAAGTAGCTCTGCAATTATGTTTGTGTACTTCCTATTTCCAAATGGTAGGCCTACCGTAAAACTGGACTTGGTGAACTGGGTCTGCTGACAAAATCCCTTTTCTGCGAGGTCTCATATGGGTCCCATTTTCTGTCATCTTAAAAATGATAATCAGTACAATGCTGTTAACTGAGGCCACCAGATATCAAAAGTCAGAGGTCAAGTGTTACTAAATGTGCCTTTAACTAACCCAGCAATACTTTCTGATATAAAGGTATCAGAATGTTACAAAAGGTACAGCTTTTGCATCTTTTGTACCTTCATGTATCTTTATGTCTGTAAAAATTAAGGTACATAATAAGACCTCTAATTACACTTCATGCAGCTTCCCGGGTGAAAGATACATACTAAACATTGTGCCTTGATGGTACCGAGTAAAAATACAGTTTGATACCTTTATTTCTGAGAATGAACATGACAAAATTTTAAAAGTGTGTAAAATTAATAAAAAAAGAACTTTAAAAAACTAACCACAGCTGGCCATATCTTTTGTTCTCGATTGGGTTGTCTGGTCACCTCTGGATCCTCGTCTGTAACAGATGACTTAAAGAATTCTGGTCAGTTGATAGCATCCAGTTTCTGGTACATGCATGGTCTAAGAGAAAAAAAGAAACAAAAATGGCAATATAACAAAAGATTTCATAATTATCACAGATGTTTGCACTTTTTTCTCCAGGGATTCTTTACCTTTTATAATGAATTCAAACAAGATGTGTGCTGGTGCAGTGGAGTGAGAGTGTGGTTGTTATAGGAGACTAACAACAACAACAACAACAGAGAGGGTGCTGAGAGATTGGTGGACTGCAGGGTTGCCAGATTGTATGGTTGGATGTCCATGTTTCAAAGTATAGGTCTATCTACACAGCAATTTAAACATATTTATAAGTAAAATCCCATTTTATTGCAATGTGGTTAAAAAGTGTACCGAACATCTGGCAAAGCTGAGTCAGGCCTTTTAAACATTCAACAAGCAACAAAAATAAAGTTAATAAAACGTTATTTAAAATAAAAATGAAAAAATTATCATTAAAATGTTTAGTTCATTTAGGATCAACTAAAACATGTCCCAGAACAAACAAACAAAAACACACTGTGTTTACTTTGGATTTTAGGATTTGTCTCCACCTGGATACTGCTCTGCTAGACATTCATAACCAAGAGTTTGATTCTCTTTCAGGAAAATATTTTCTTTGATATTTATTAATAGGTTTAATTCAACATGATATATTCAAGTTCAATTTGACAAGAATTTATAATCCCATCACAATTTAATGACTAAGGACCCCCCCCCCGCAGGAATCACCCCACACCCCACACAAAAGGGTGTCTACTATAAACGTCTACCACAAATGACTGACTGGCCTACAAAACGAAAATAACTATAATCTAGGTTTCTACATTCAATTGTTTGAACGTGGCTCCACCACGTGGTCAGCACTGAGAATTACATATGCATTACTCTACTAACGGTGAGGACTCGTCAAAATAAAATGACCGCCTGTTTCTTCACATCAGTATTTGCCATGTAAAAAATGACATTAAAAAATAGACCTATAGACAGACTTATAGTGTTTCTCGAACCTGCTCAATTTAATTGCTAGCTAGTAACAATTTTACATGTTCTGACATAGACTACATACACTATACAGCCAAAAGTATGTGGACACATGACCATAACACTCATATGTGGGCCTCCCAAAACTGTCGCCACAAAGTAGGAAGCATATATAAGATGTCTTTATATGCTGTACCATTAAGATTTCCCTTCAGTTGAACTAAGAGGCCCAAACATGTTCCAACATGACAATGCCCCTGTGCACAAAGCGAGGTCCATGAAGACATGGTTTGCCAAGGTTGGTGTAGAAGAAATCGAGTGGCCTGCACAGAGCCCTGACCTCAACCCCACTTAACACCTTTGTGATGAACTGGAATGCTGATTATGTGCCAGGCAACCTCACCCAACAACAGTATCTGACCTCACTAATGCTCTTGTAGCTGAATGAGCAAATCCCCACAACCATGCTCCAAATTCTAGTGGAAAGCCTTCCCAGAAGAGTGGAGATTATTATAACAGTAAAGGGGGACAAATCTGGAATAGGATGTTCAACAAGCACATATGGGTGTGATTGGTCTTGTGTCCACATACTTTTGGCTTTATAATGCATTAGAAACAGAAAAAAGTGCTTTGAGGTGCTGGCTTGTCATTGGTGCGTCCAGGATTTTAGATATTGAGTGTCAAAGGGGTGTGTGTAATATGTATGGAGCAAGGTTGTATTTGCATATCTGATTTGTTGCTTAATGCAAAATGTCCAGCAACATAATGACCAACAACATAATGATTGGCTACATTCTTGATAGTAGGGGTTCTCAAACTTTTAACTTCAAAATAAATTCCATGAACCACTGCAAAACTTTTTTTTAAATGAATGGAATACAGCTGTGCAAATATTACTTTATTTAAACTTTTTTTTTTTTTTTTTAAATTCAAGCATGTTTGCCTCACACCTCCTGGGTCAAGGGTTCGATTCCCACCGTGGCCATGTGTGTGCGAAGTTTGCATGTTCTCCCTGTGCTTCTGGGGTTTCCTCTGGGTACTCCAGTTTCCTCCCCCAGTTCAAAGACATGCATTGTAGGCTGATTGCCATGTTCAAAAGTGGCACCCTGTCCAGGGTGTCCCCCACCTGTGCCCCATGCTCCCTGGGATAGGCTCCAGGTTCCCCACAACCTAGTAAGGATAAGCGGTATAGAAAATGGATGGATATTTTTGAGTTATTGAGTTTGGTTCAAACCCATTCAAATGACCCAGTTAAATAGATTAGATTAGATTAGATTAGAGATTAGGTTAATAAGAGCTATAATATTGTTAATATTCCTGGGTTGTGATTTGCATCACTATAACAACAAACAAATCACTGACACACTGCCTATATGCTTCAGGGAGCCGCTGCTCTTTATAATATGTTATGTAATAATATACAATATATTAACATATTAATATATATAATACAGTTGCTCTACATAATACTCAAGAGATTTGGTCAAAATATGTACGATTATTTAAATCAACAATCTAGATATGATTCATTATATTTTCATGAAAACAGTAAATCATGTCTAGAGACGTAATTTGAAGTCGGGCTGGCCAGGCTTATTTCAAGGATGGCAGCAGCCACCCAGTAGAACCCATGTGGCCACACCCTTGCACTTTTATGCTAGTCTTGAGGTGAAAATTCTGCAAGCCTGTAGCTTTTATATTTATTAAAGCTGTAAATATAACTATAACTGTATGTTTATAGTACAAATCAAACCTACAGCTATGATATTAAAGATTCAATAGTCTATTTGTTTTATTTCTTACTTGTACAGATAACCTGAAATATGTCGAACATGATTAAAATAATAATAATTAAGCCATGGATTAAGCCATGGCCTTATGCACCTTTAACTGAAGAAAATCACATTGTCAGCTTGTGTGTAACCAGACACACCAAGGTCTGTTGCTATGGTCATCACAAGCCACGCCCCCTGTCAATATCTTTAAACCTGGGGGCAGTGGCATTTCTTTCTTTATTTATTTATTAATAAATATTTACCATAAACATGCATTTACTATTGGGTATTGTTTTGTGAAGTTCATAAATAATCTCACTAGAATATGTGTATCAAAGTATATGAATATTAAATGTTTCATTTTTACCACTTTTAAGCCGCGAGTAAACAATAAGCCGTTTTGCTATCTGGTAGTGAGAGACCTGTTTAGCCATTTTGTCTTTAAATCCAACACACTCCATCACAAAGGACTCTACTGTGAGCTCTTTATTTTTCAAAATGAATAATGTCAAATATCTTCTCATATCTCCTTCATATCGATTATTATTTATATAACATACTTCTTATAACTGTGTGTGTGTATGTATGTAGTAGGCTACCGCTACTACAAATCTGTATGTAGGCTAGCACTGGACTGGAGACTTTTTCAAGTTAACCCGCCATTCACAAAATTATGACGTGTCTTCGAATAACCAACCAATCATGGCTTGCCCCTGCTATGGCCTATAGGCCGCTCGCAGCCAATCGGAAGCTGCTCGGACTTGGCGGTAGCCAATAGAAACTCTCCACTGTATTCCGTATTCTCTTGGGCAGAAGGACACAGACACGCGCACTTGGGAAGAGCGCGCGACGCTGTTGTATTGTACTTCAATCTACTAATACACACAGAATATCTACGGATAGAGGAGCCAGTTTTCCCCTTGGTGAGTTTGTAAAAAAAAACAACAACAACAACAACATATATATATATATATATTTATATATTCGACACGAGTTCGTTTGTATATTCTCTAATTATCATGGCGTTTTCCGAAGATTTCCTTTGTTAGGAGGATGTTTGGTATTCAAATAGCCGGCCCATCTTTTGTCAGATTCAATTTGCCGTTAACCAGCTATCCAGTCTGCCAGTCAGTTTATAGCTATAACGTTGCTCTATATTTATTAAACGCACAAGAATTTGCTGCAGCCTGTGACGTCGTGGGTATTTATACGATTTTCCCCAGCGTATCTAGCTCAAAGTAAGTTTTCTGCGTTTTTTTTCCGATAGCGCATTAGCATAGCCTGCTAGCCTGAACGTTACTCACCGCCGGCCATTTCAGTTAGCTGCTAAGCTACTGGCTGCATCCCAAATGGCTCCTTGCTCCCTCTATAACCGCACTACATACGCTGTGAAATAATGGTTTATGCACCCTAGATAGTACAAATCGTGTTTAGTGGGGAGCCATTTGAGATTGAGCCATTGTGTGAGACGGGGAATTACAGCTTTTAATATTTTAATATCACCGTGCTGCAAGGGCGGTATATATATATATATATATATATATATATATATATATATATATATATATATATATATATAAAATATGTGAAAAAGGGAAGTATGTAGAATTACATGGTTAATTAAAAAAAAAAAAGCAAAAATATTTTTCCACCTTGACCAAATGGAAATGTGTGTTGTAAGTCAATAACGTAATATGGCAGATATTATTCAGCGCGTCATTGCGTTTTAATGAGAGTGGCGGGGGATGGGAGCGCCCAATACAAAAAGAAATTGTTTATTACAGAATTTCTTTAAACCTAAATCAAGACTTGTTTGCATTTTTAACATTGAAAATATTTTTTTTTACCCAGATATATATATAATTTTTTTTTTTTTTTCCAAATTTTTTTAAAGGAAATAATACAATGATTAAATCTTTAGAGCAGCCAGATGTGTGGATTTATTTGCTTTGCAGACATAAAGACAAGAAGCCATATTAGTATTAGTATGATACTTGTGATGTGTCTGTGAAGCCCTCCTCTCATTAAAATGATCCAGCAGCACCACATCTCAAGTCCACCAGCTTTGTCTTTCCACTTCTAGCTGGATAATATTGATCCAAGCTAGGATGCTGAAACACCCCCACTTCTCCCTCTCTCACACACACATGCACACACACACACACGCATGCACCACCCCCTTCCCCCAACGGAGCCAGTGTGTGGCAGGCAGCCATCTAGAGACTGCAGACGGCTAAACACTTCTCATTGAAAACTGTGCTTATTACATGAGATGGACAACAAGATGCTTATAGTACACCGATATGGACGACACAGGCTTCTCGATTTCTGCCTGCCTCTGTTACACACATTCCTTGTCTATCTTTCTTGTCCTGAATCTTCACACGTGAACCCGATCAACAAAACCATCGAAGACACCAGAATGATCTTGGTACACAAGATTCGACAGTTAAGGGGGGCTTTCTTTCATGAACAATGCATTTTCAAAGAATGTGTAGAAATGTTGTTTAATCATACTACCTAGTCTGCCCATCTTTGCATGCTTAGATTTAATGGATTACCCTGAATATTATGCATAGCTAAATGACTGAAATAAAAGACATTTAATATTCAGCTGGAATTTAAGTGTACATGAATTAGAGGTCATTCTTATCTTTCACCCTGAGCTCAAGACTGTCTTTATGCCTTGTGCATTACTGGAATTGAAAAGCAGCCTTTATTGTGAGAGACGTGATATTTAAATAAAGAGTATTACTAATAACTCCTCTGTGCTTGAATGATGTTCCATTTGTTCTATGTGTGATGTCTGGTAAAATATAAAAGGGGGGAAAAATGATTGATGCTTCAATCATAATCATTTTATCCTGTAAAAATGGCCAGCTAATATCAATGATCTTTAAGGGTTTTAACTTTCCAGATGATTGTATTTAAACATTTCACTTTCTGCCCTAATAATGTCCTTACAAATGTTCTTTCGAAGATTAGTCAAGATGGTGAAGGATCCAAGGAAGCCTAGAGGAAAAATGTCCTCTTATGCATATTTTGTGCAAACCTGTCGTGAGGAGCACAAGAAAAAGCACCCAGAAGCTTCTGTCAACTTCTCTGAATTCTCCAAGAAGTGCTCAGAGCGATGGAAGGTACATGATGGATGCCAAAAACCTTTTAATTTGAACATCAATTGTAGATTTATACATATTCTTACTCGGTTTTGATAAGCTGAGATGCCTTTTTATTATAACAGAGTACTTTCCTTCACAGACCATGTCACCCAAAGAGAAGAGCAAGTTTGAGGACATGGCAAAGCAGGATAAGGTCCGTTATGAGAGAGAGATGAAGAACTACATCCCTCCCAAGGGGGAGAAGAAGAAGCGCTTTAAGGACCCTAATGCCCCCAAGAGACCTCCGTATGTGCAATTCACCTAGCACTGCTTTTGCACATAAAATAAATAAATAAATTGTTTTAGAAAAATGTATGTTCTCTTACCATCTAGGTCAGCATTCTTCATTTTTTGTGGCGACTATCGCCCCAAGATCAAGGGTGAGAATCCGGGCCTGACTATTGGAGACATAGCCAAGAAGCTTGGGGAGATGTGGAACAGCTCATCAGCAGAGGTGAAGCAGCCTTATGAGAAGAAAGCTGCCAAACTGAAGGAGAAGTATGACAAGGTGAGGTTTCCTCTCTGAGATTGGCATTTGACACGTGACTATTTTCCCTTAACTAAGAATATGAATTAAAATATTTTCTAGGATATTGCTGCATACCGCACAAAGGGAATTGCAGGCCTGTCCAAGTCAGATCCCGGTGATGATGATGATGAGGAAGAGGACGAGGAAGATGACGATGAGGAAGATGACGATGAGGAAGACGATGAGTAGATAATGATGGAGCCTAGATTTTCGTTCATGCCATAAACCCAACTGTACACGATTCACATCTTCAAACATAATACAACAGAACAAGTTGTTAGGCGTGTATATGGGACGTTTTTAAGATGTACAGTGTTATTCTCCTTTTGTAAAGTTAACACTATGTGTCTTCAGTCTGTTTTTTGTTTTTTGTTTTTGTTTCGTTTTTGGTTAGTGGTAGCTCTTGTCTGAAGCAGTTTAAGGGGGAGGAGAACTGTTTGTCTGAAGGTGCATAGCACAATTATACAATTTCCGTAGATCTGTAGTGCATTATCATATTAGTTTTTAAACTATTTTCTTTTTGTATTTGCTGTCATAAGGTCCTTTAACTGTACTTTGAATACCACTCTAATTACAAGAATGCAGCTTTGTTTGACATTCAAGAATGTGTCCAAAATAAACATTTTCTTTTTTTAGAAAAATGTTTCACTGGTGTCTTATTGTTTACCATGCTGCATGTTTAACACATGACCTCTTGTGAGCTGATTTTAGATGGATTGTGATTTTGTGAGATGTGCAAACCATAACCATTTAAATTTATATTTAAATAATCCTTAGAAACCGTTCCAGTAATCACACACTTATCATTTCTTACTCCACCCACAGAAGTAGTAAAGATAAAGTATTTATTTGTTTTTAAACATAAACACCTCAAGCAACTGCTCTCAAATATGCAATTTCTAGTTGCCTCTTGTCTTTTGTTTAAGTGTCGGTGCCTGCTGCAAATTCGATTGTACTTTATGCATAAAATGCTAATTGCAGTTCTGGGTAATGATTCAGTGGGAGGCATAGTCTTGGAAAAAGGGAACAAACTACTTAGGGTGTCATTTATGTATTTTATTTTATTTAAAAAGGCAATTATGGGATAAATTTGTAGCTTGGAGAATAATTGACTATTCTGTAACTGTTTTTATAATAAACATTATTGAATCAAGAAAAGATACTACAGATGAATAGGTTAAAAAAACAACAGATATCAACAATAGATTGCTGCAAGTCAATTTCTGATATAAATTATTGCTTGCATTGGAAATTAATCATGTTTATGCAAATTAGGCTTTGTCTATATATGCATGAATTTGCATAATTAAGCAGCTAAAAATCTAGTCTTGTGATGTTAGAATTAAAATATTTTGTATTTATTACAGAAAAGTTTGTTGGGATATAATTTCTTTACTGTTTAGTCCAGAAAATCTTTTCCTTTCGGCTGTTCCCTTCAGGGGTCGCCACAGTGAATCATCTGCCTCTATCTAGCCTTATCCCCTGCATCCTCTTCGCTCAGACCGACTACCTTCATGTCCTCCTTCACTACATCCATAAACCTCCTCTTTGGTCTTCCTCTCGGCCTCCTGCCTGGCAGCTCTAACCTCAGCATCCTTTTACCGATATATTCACTCTCCCTCCTCTGAACATGTCCAAACCATCTCAACCTGGCCTCTCTAACTTTGTCTCCAAAACATCTCACATGTGCCGTCCCTCTGATGTACTCATTCCTGATCCTATCCATCCTCGTCACTCCCAAAGAGAAACTCAACATCTTTAGCTCTGCTACCTCTAACTCTTCCTCCTGTCTTTTCCTCAGTGCAACTGTCTCCAAACCATACAACATCGCTGGTCTCACTACTGTCCTGTACACCTTTCCTTTCATTCTTGCTGGTACTCTTTTATCACACAACAGACCTGACACTTTTCTCCACCCATTCCAACCTGCCTGCACATGCTTCTTCACTTCTTTTCCACACTCCCCGTTGCTCTGGACTGTTGACCCTAAGTACTTAAAATCCTGCACCTTCTTTATCTCTTCTCCCTGTAACCTCACTGTTCCACTTGGATCCCTCTCATTCACACACATGTCTTCTGTCTTACTGCGACTTACCTTCATTCCTCTTCTCTCCAGAGCAAACCTCCACCTCTCTAGAGTTTCCTCCACCTGCTCCCTGCTCTCACTACAGATCACAATGTCATTCGCAAACAGCATAGTCCATGGAGATTCCTGTCTGACCTCATCTGTCAGCCTGTCCATCACCACCGCAAACAAGAAGGGGCTCAGAGCCGATCCTTGATGCAGTCCCACCTTCACCGTGAACTCCTCTGTCACACCTACCACACACCTTACCACTGTCCTACTGCTCTCATACATATCCTGCACCACTCTAACATACTTCTCTGCCACTCCAGACCTCCTCATACAATACCACAGCTCCTCTCTTGGCACCCTGTCATACGCTTTCTCTAAATCTACAAAGACACAATGCAGCTCTTTCTGACCCTCTCTGTACTTCTCCATCAACTTTCTCAAAGCAAATATTGCATCTGTAGTGCTCCTTCTTGGCATGAAACCATACTGCTGCTCACAAATGCTCACTTCTCCCCTTAGCCTTGCTTCCACTACTCTTTCCCACAACTTCATTGTATGGCTCATCAGCTTAATACCTCTGTAGTTTCCACAACTCTGCACATCTCCCTTGTTCTTAAAAATTGGCACCAAAACACTTCTCCACCATTCCTCAGGCATCCTCTCACTCTCTAAGACCTCGTTGAACAACCTAGTTAAAAACTCTACTGCCATCACTCCTAGACGCTTCCATACCTCCACTGGTATGTCATCAGGACCAACCGCCTTCCCTCTCTTCATCCTCTTCAAAGCTCTCCTAACTTCACCCTTGCTAATCCTTTATACTTCCTTCTCAACAATATTTGCCTCTACTACTCTTCTCTCTGTCATTTTCCTCATTCATCAGTTCCTCAAAGTACTCCTTCCATCTTTCCCTCACCCTCCTGTCACCTGTCAACACATTTCCATCTCTATATTTAATCACTCTAACCTGCTGCACATCCTTACCATCTCTACCCCTCTGCCTCACCAACCGATACAAATCCCTCTCACCTTCCTTACTATCTAACCTTGCATACATGTCCTCATAAGCTTTCTGTTTGGCCTTTGCCACTGTAGCGTATGACGATGCCCAAACTGATTTCTAAAGTAACCCAAACGAAACATAGAAAGTTTCACCAGTCAGGTGACCTAGAGTAACCCCGAGAGGCCTCCTTTGACCAGATGCACCTTTGGGATGCAAAAGACTCTTTGGAACCCACACTGGACTTACCCCTGCAGTAAAAGAAACCTTTGATGACTGAACGTCTGGGAAACTTCATTAGTTCGTCAGCAGGGGTCCACCAAAACTCCGACCAAGGACCTGTAAATCTCTGATATAATCTCTGTTTACGAGCAAATGATTTAGCCTCAAAGTCGCAAAGGCCAGAGGAGAAATGCCCTCCCTAAAGGTCACCCTGAGGTGACCAAGGACCAGTGGGACATTAGAAGAACGCCAGCTCCCTCTTCTGGACATACACACACGCGCACGCGCACACACACACACACACACACACACACACACACGCAAGCTTACCTTACACACACACAAGCTTACCATACACACACAATGGAGAAATCTCTCTCTCTTCAATGTAACGTGTAATTATATGTAATTATTCGATGTCTAAATAGTGTGATGTTATCTTGTTTACATATATTGTGTGTTTATGTAACTAACCTTAATGACTTTAGATAGTTTTAATTTAGCATATCATTTTAAATGTCTGTAACCAGGTTTTATTTGTAATATTCTTTACAAGTCCATCGAATTTGGTATGTAGTTAATCGTCTCAAGATACCGGGATTGATTATGCATATCATATTGCAATGGGATACATCATTTCATGTTTTCTCTTAATTTCATTTATAACACGGTATAAACCGGCCCCTCCCTGGACATTTAAATTAGGGTCCGAGACCAGACAAAGAGAGTTCATCCGGACATGCAAATCCAACTTCCTGATTGGCCCATAGCCCAAAGAGGCGTGTGCATTGGTGTTGTCTTTAAAATAACACCACACACTTCAACTCGAGTTAGACTTCACTTCTCTTCGTCTCTTCAACTCCACTCCTTCCGGTTTCTCTCCCCCGGGGCCACGTGCCCCGGGAAGAGGAAGCCAGGACATCTCTCTCCCGGACAAAGGATGCAACTACCTCAGGGCTCACGCCTTTTCAAACAACAACGAACCAGCAAACTCTACACGACCTCGCGCAAACTCTCAACCTTGAGGCTATGCAAGTATAGTTAATGACCTATATCTGCGTTTAAGATTGGACCCCTGTGTTACAGGAGAATTAAGTTCGTGCTCGTTCTGAAAAAGGCTAATTAGTTGTGTTTTTGTCTGCTTCCCTTTCTTTCATTACTTTCTCTCTATCCCTTTTCTCTCCCTGTATATAGATGTGTATATATGTATGTTTTGCTTAGAGTTAGTTGTGTGTATCCATAGTTACATCTAGCTATTAAAATCTATTATCCCACGCTTGATTTTCTCTGTCTTGTTCACGGGATGAGTCAATTAAATGCTGCATAAGATCTCGATTACCCGCTCAAATCTTTAATAATAAACTTCGTGAGTTAATTCTTCCTGGCCAGAAGGATAAACTCACTCTTTAGAGTTCATAAAGCTGATCTAGGCCACATACATAGTCCTAATTAATTATAATCCATTGTAGTTAATTATCTATATGTATATGTGCACCTATATAAATTCCCTTTTATGGCTGATGTATATTTATAACTGGTCAAAACACGCGTTGATTAGATATATAGATATATTTCACGCCATTCGAGCTAATTCCTTACATAAATTGGAGAATACATTTAAACGTGTTAAACATCTTTTAATTTGTTACATAAATTGTAACTGGTGGAGAATATTATTTTAAACGTTGCAGATTCATCCGAGTCACTACACAATCTGGTAGATAATGCGGGCACGCTTTAAAACTCTTCTCCTTTAAAAAAGGTGCGTTGAATCCAAGCGTGCGCTTCTGTTTCGTTTCATGTTTAAAGTTGATCCTTTTCATTATTCTGGTGAAAGAGAATAATGCTAGTAATGACTTTTTAATTCGTTACACCACCTTTATCTTAACCTCATGCTGCATCTCCCTATATTCCTGTCTACTTTCCTCCGTCCTCTCACTGTCCCACTTCTTCCTAGCTAACCTCTTCCTCTGGATACTCTCCTGAACTTCCTCATTCCACCACCAAGTCTCCTTGTCTTCTTTCCTCCTTCCAGATGACACACGTAGCACCTTCCTACCTGTCTCCCTGATCACTTTGGCTGTAGTAGTCCAGTCATCTGGAAGCACCTCCTGACCACCTAAAGCCTGTCTCAACTCCTCCCTGAAAACCGCACAGCATTCTTCCTTTTCCAACTTCCACCACTTTGTCTTCTGCTCTGCCTTTGCTCTCTTCATCTTCCTCACCACCAGAGTCATCTTACACACTACCATCCTATGCTGTCTAGCTACACTCTCTCCTACCACTACTTTGCAATCGCTAATCTCCATCAGATTACAGTGTCTACATAAAATATAGTCCACCTGTGTGCTCCTGCCTCCACTCTTATATGTCACCCTGTGTTCCTGCCTCTTCTGAAAGTACGTGTTCACCACAGCCATCTCCATACTTTTAGCAAAGTCTACCAACCTCTGTCCTTCTGGGTTCCTTACCTGAAGACTTGTTTAGTCCAGAAAATATGGTATAAAAATATTTTATGCTTTTTTTCAGTATAAAATCCAACAATAAGCAACATTTTAGGAAATTCATTTTTCACCCTTGCTTACAAGGTTTATATATATACTGAACAAAATTATAAACGCAACACTTTTGTTTTTGCCCCCATTTTTCATGAGCTGAACTCAAAGATCTAAGACTTTTTCTATGTACACAAAAGGCCTATTTCTCTCAGATATTGTTCACAAATCTGTCTAAATCTGTGTTAGTGAGCACTTCTCCTTTGCCGAGATAATCCATCCACCTCACAGGTGTGGCATATCAAGATGCTGATTAGACAGCATGATTATTGCACAGGTGTGCCTTAGGCTGGCCACAATAAAAGGCCACTCTAAAATGTGCAGTTTTACTGTACTGGGGGGTCCAGGGGGTCCGAAAACCAGTCAGTATCTGGTGTGACCACCATTTGCCTCACGCAGTGCTTCATCTTCTTCGCATAGAGTTGATCAGGTTGTTGATTGTGGCCTGTGGAATGTTGGTCCACTCCTCTTCAATGGCTGTGCGAAGTTGCTGGATATTGGCAGGAACTGGAACACGCTGTCATATACGCCGATCCAGAGCATCCCAAACATGCTCAATGGGTGACATGTCCGGTGAGTATGCTGGCCATGCAAGAACTGGGATGTTTTCAGCTTCCTGGAATTGTGTACAGATCCTTGCAACATGGGGCCGTGCATTATCATGCTGCAACATGAGGTGATGGTTGTGGATGAATGGCACAACAATGGGCCTCAGGATCTCGTCACGGTATGTCTGTGCATTCAAAATGCCATCAATAAAATGCACCTGTGTTCATTGTCCATAACATATGCCTGCCCATACCATAACCCCACCGCCACCATGGGCCACTTGATCCACAATGTTGACATCAGCAAACCGCTCACCCACACGACGCCATACACGCTGTCTGCCATCTGCCCTGTACAGTGAAAACCGGGATTCAACATTCTCCAGAGTGCCAGACACCATCGAATGTGAGCATTTGCCCACTCAAGTCGGTTACGACGACGAACTGCAGTCAGGTTGAGACCCCGATGAGGACGACGAGCATGCAGATGAGCTTCCCTGAGACGGTTTCTGACAGTTTGTGCAGAAATTCTTTGATTATGCAAACCAATTGTTGCAGCAGCTGTCCGGGTGGCTGGTCACAGACGATCTTGGAGGTGAAGATGCTGGATGTGGAGGTCCTGGGCTGGTGTGGTTACACATGGTCTGCGGTTGTGAGGCCGGTTGGATGTACTGCCAAATTCTCTGAAACGCCTTTGGAGATGGCTTATGGTAGAGAAATGAACATTCAATTCATGGGCAACAGCTCTGGTGGACATTCCTGCAGTCAGCATGCCAATTGCACGCTCCCTCAAAACTTGCGACATCTGTGGCATTGTGCTGTGTGATAAAACTGCACATTTTAGAGTGGCCTTTTATTGTGGCCAGCCTAAGGCACACCTGTGCGATAATCATGCTGTCTAATCAGCATCTTGATATACCACACCTGTGAGGTGGATGGATTATCTCGGCAAAGGAGAAGTGCTCACTAACACAGATTTAGACAGATTTGTGAACAATATCTGAGAGAAATAGGCCTTTTGTGTACATAGAAAAAGTCTTAGATCTTTGAGTTCAGCTCATGAAAAATGGGGGCAAAAACAAAAGTGTTGCGTTTATAATTTTGTTCAGTATATATATATATATATATATATATATATATATATATATATATATATATATATATATATATATATATATATATATAATCATAATGACAGATTGAGATACACCAATCAGCCGTAACATTAAAACCACTGACAGGTGAAGTGAATGGGGGTGGGATATATAGGACAAATGGGCAAGTGTAAGGATCTGAGCGACTTTGACAAGGGTTGAATTGTGATGGCTAGACAACTTGATCAGAGCATCTTCAAAACAGCAGGTCTTGTGAGGTGTTCCCAGTATGCAGTGGTTAGTACCTACCAAAAGTGGTCCAAAAAGGACAACCAGTAACAGGGTCATGGGTACCCAAGGCTCACTGATGTGTGTGGGGAGCAAAGGCTAGCCTGTCTGGTCTGATCCCACAGAAGAGCTACTGTAGCACAAATTGCTGAAAAACAAATTGCTGGCTATGATAGAAAGATGTCCAAACACACAGTGAATCACAGCTTGCTGTGTATGGGGCTGTGTAGCCCATATGCTGACCCCTGTCCACCGTCGATCGGCATGTGCACATCAGAACTGGATCATGGAACAATGGAAGAAGGTGGTCTGGTCTGATGAATCACATTTTCTTTTACTTCATGTGGACGGTCGGGTGCGTGTACGTCTCTTACCTGGGGAAGATGGATGCACTATGGGAAGAAGGCAAGCTGGTGGAGGCAGTGTGATGCTCTGGGCAATGTTCTTCTGGTTAACCTTGGGTCCTGGCATTCATGTGGGTGTTACTTTGACACGTACCACCTACCTAAACATTGTTGCAGACCAAGTACACCTCTTCATGGCAACACTATTCCCTAGTGGTAGTGGCCTCTTTCAGCAGGATAATGCACCCTGTGCCATGGAGTCCATGTCTCGACGGGTCAGAGATGTTTTGGTGGCACAAGTGGGACCTACACAATATTAGGCAGGTGGTTTAAATGTTATGGCTAATTGGTGTATTTGTATATATATACACATATAAACACAATTAAATCAAATTAAATTAATATTTTTCTCTTGAGTTTTCATAAAAAAATGTCAACAGTTTAAGAGGAGACATTATAGATGCAAATTATCCAAAAATATGAAAAATGATTGACATGACCAAAAATGATCGTTTCTACCTGTAATGTTATGCCTTATTAAATGAATTATGCTTATCTTGTAATTTAGAAGGTGACATTTATCTATCTATCTATCTATCTATCTATCTATTAAATTCTAGAGAAATAGCAGTTAAAACCTGGTTGAGGCTATTCATTTACAGTGACATCTAGTGGATGTCATTTGTAATAACATCAAGCCTTTAGTAAAAGTGTCATCACACAATGTTGAGTACAATTTAAAAGAAAATTTAAGATAAGGTTTTCATACATTCACTGTAACTGGTTTATTTGGACACAGGAAATGAATTAGGATGGTGCAGGGTGTTGATGCTGGCATTATTTATTTATTTATTTATGTTTAATATTCACTTTGGGAATGCACTGTAGGCCTACATGATGAGCTGTTGTTGTAGGAAAGTATACGTATATGCAGAGAACTGCTTATTTATTTTCAACCAAAACACTTGTTAAAAATAAGCATTTATAGTTTTTGGTTTCAAATATTTTGCCAGTGTAAAAATATATCCTCTTTATCATGCTTCTATTAGCCAGGCTTCTATTAAGATGTCAAATTCATCCCTCCCTTTTGTTGAACGCTTGCCCCCAGAAAAGTAAAACAAACCTCACGTGTTGGGAGTGACAAGCAGCTGTAAATAAGCAGCAAAGCAGAAGAATATGAGAGCATGTCTATAAAAACCGTCTTCTGTTGATACAACACGGACTAATATTCTCTGCCATTGTGTTCCTGTTTTGGAGAACTGTCTAAAGCCCATCTGCCGAGTCTCTTTTCACACATCGTCCTCTCTATTCACCTTCTGGGTGAGCGCCATGCTGGTGCCCAGTGAATTGAATCCTCTAAAAGGAGGGGGCAGAGGGGGAGGGAAATGATTTAAATAGATCATTGTCAACTTGACAACAAAGGTGGGCAGACACACGGAGACAGTGACCACAGCAATAAATATGCAGGAGTAAATACAACGCTGGTGTTTGTGAGTGTGAATTATAAAATGTGTGGGTAAGCCTAAATAAACAATACTTTTAGTTTTAAGACTTTTATTTATATAAGGCATTTCATGAAAAAAGTCATTTGCCTGTTAGAGGAGAATGACAAACAGCAGTGATGCTCAGCAGTGGAAAGGCTCTATTACTGTATATTCATGATGAACTTACTTATGCACTGAGTAAATATTAAACGAAATGACCAATTAAAAGACATTGACCAAAGAGTTTGTCAGAAAAAAAGTAGTTACTTTAAAAAGTATTTAAAGCTCAGTTATGTGTATTTTTAAACTGAAAAATTACTAATGATTGAATCTTCTGATATTTAAATAAAAACTAGTCAGTTTTACCGCAAGCATTTTAACTCAAGTGCATTTTTGATTGCATACATTTTAACACATTTTATTACATTTATACTTTTAACTATGTAAAAATTGTACTTTAGACTGACATTATAGTATAGATATTAATTAAGCAGGCTAAAACTATTATGCTTCTTTTAATTAGGTAAAGGTTTCGGATTTCGCCCAACAGTTGCCAGATAATTACACTCCATCAAGTTTACTTGCTCACCAGGGGTGGACTCCAAAGTCCCCCACCCCCCACCCACCCCCTCTTCATTCCTACATAGCTCTACAGCAGAGCCCTTCGTATCACAGCCTTCTTTCCTCTGGACTTGCATCAGTTTTAAGGATGTTAAACTTCGAGTGCACAGCAGTAATCTCTCATATTTCACTTCTGAAGACTTTCACTATCTGCATAGAGAGGTAAATGGATGCACACAACCAATGGCTCCTTTAGGATTGATGAGCCTCATGTTCCTTGTGCTCTCTTTGGTGAGTACATTCATCAGGTAACTTCAGTGATGTGCTCTGAATATCAGTAGTGTTGCAGCATAGTTTCGGCTGCTTTACCATTAACCCACAGTTTGGGTTTTTCAAGATTTCAGAATGATATATTTCAACTAAGTAATTTCTGGGCTGTCCTTGATTTGTTCTCATTTAGGAGTGTTACCAACTAATAAAGGACTAATAAGGGACACTATGTTTCTATTTTAAATAAAAACTAAATAATTAAATAACTCTGACATTTGTTTTGAATAATTTGTACTCCAGTAATTCTGCATTATGGCAGTGTAACTTGGAATTCATTCATTTATTTATTTATTTTTTAGCTTTGTAAAATCACAAAATCACTTTCCATTTCCATATGATTTATAAAAGATGCCTGAATATGTTGGAATGTCTCAAAGTGCTTGTTGGTATATTATCTTTGAATCTTGATATACTTTAATGGTTCCTTGGGAAAACAAGTGGTACTTTATTTCTATTTTAAATAAATAAATAAATAAATAAATAAATAAATAAATAAATAAAAAAAAATATTATTTAAGTTATTCATATAATTTGTCCTCCAGTAACTTTGTATTATGGTAATGCACTTTTTATTTTATTTTATTTTATTTTATTTTGTTTTATTTTATTTTATTTTAATTTATATTTTTTAACCTTTTCAATTTACTTCCAAATTGACATTTCAAAGTTTATAAAAATATGTTGGTTAATGTCCCAGTGTACCTGCAGTTATATGATCTTTGAATCTCTGTATACTTGCCCAGTACCTTGGGGACAACAACACACTGAGGTTGGTGAAGGATACTGCGAAGGGCAGAAAAACAAGGACTCACAAAGAAGAGACCTTAGAAATGAAGGGATAGTGTTTCTGCTTTTAGAAAAGGTCCCTCTACAAAGAGCCTTTTTCTGCACGTCTTGGGGGAACTGGTTATAAATGTCACAATATGCAGTGGTTCCCACGGTAGTAATGTCAGTTTTACAATTAACAAAATGCATTTAACCATGGCTCCAACCATTTCTTCTTGGTTCTACAGATTCTCTACACACTGGCTGTATATGGGGTGAATTGCACAATTATGTTAGAAAGTCAGGCTTCTCCCTCTAATTACTGGTTGAACATATCCATTCCTCTGAACAGAGCCAGCAATCATTTATTCTTCTCCAAGTCTGTATATTCTTTTGAAGTGAAAGAAGATACACAGCCAGGTGGGTTTAACTTGAGATTATGTTCCTTTATACAACTGCACTGTTCTCAAATCTGATTGATCAGAACGTGCTGATTAATTTTCAGTAGTTCTGACAGTAGTGGTGGTTGTAATTCAAATCACAGGTTTATATTAATGCTTATTCTAATATATTATTGTTTCTACTGTAACAACTTAAACACAAACTTGACTGGCAGATGCTCCACACAGACAAATTAAAAAAAGTGGTGTTGATCTGAAGTTTTCTGTTAGGAGGCAGAATGTTTTGGAATGAGTCTCCAGTGTCAGTGCTTTGTAACAATCAGAGGTAGAGCTATAACTTTAAGTTTTGTGACATAGGAAAATCCTTGGGACGCGGCTTTGCAGTTACTAGCTGTTTTTTTTATAGCTGCTATAACATAAATGACAACAAGAACTAACTTGTTTCTCAGACGTTCCACAACATTATATGTAACTATAAATGGTAAAAAAAAATGACGTCGCACATTTACGATATACGTAACTATAAATGGATAAAAAATGATGCTGCACATTATAATGAAAATAATTGTTAGTGATGGCAAATTGTTGTGGTATAAGAGGAATAAAATACTTTGGGACATGCTGTTTTAGGAAAATTAATCAACTTCAAGGTGGTAGCTGCTTTATTTATTTATTTATATATTTTTTATTCCTTTCTTAAAACCACAGCCCGTGTCTGTAACCTGGGTTACGTATAAAGTCTTATGTGTATGTGGTGTGCAGCATTCCACAAACACAACCTATTGTTTTCCCATGAGATTGAGTGCCACCTCCTACTGAGCATGATCCTTATTAATTTAACTAATTCACCACCAAATTCCCTCTACAACATGCAAGAAACTTGACAATATAACACTGAAACCTTTGGCATATGACATGAGATTTTTGAATTTCTACATCAGTCAAAATAATTATGTAAAGCAAGACCATCTAAAAGGGACTCCTTCTGTGTCCTTGATCTGTCCTCTGACACAGGAACAATTGTGGGACATCTGGAAGCAGTGCATAAAGAAGGATACAGGAGCCTAATGTATTCAGTGCTGGAGGATGATGGAGATGGCCTTTTTCTTCTCAACCCGCATTCTGGAGAGTTCCTTTTATCCCGCGCTTTGGATTTTGAGGCAGAACAATTCTACATCCTAACAGCAGCAGCACAGTACAGGGATAGTCAGCTTACTAGGGTCAGGGTGTATTTCAATGTGGCTGATGTCAATGATAACCCACCGGTATTTAAACTGAATGTCTACTCTGTCTCCCTGCAAGAAGATGCACGTATTGGCCTGTGTTTCTTCAACCTGAATGTCTCAGATGCTGATGATGGTTAGTACAAATGGTGCAGCATTGCAAATGTTGCATTCTTATTGGTTCTTATATCAAAATGATATATTTCATGGCTTTCAATGAGCTCTTTTAGTCTACTGGAGTACCACCTAGATCTTTAAAAAATAAAATAAATACAATCTGCCTTATGCAGCTGACTCACTCTGTTGTCTGTTTGCTTCACGGTGTTAAGGATCACGCATTTAGTTTGAAAGGCTTAACCCAGCTGGTATGGTGGAAGCAGTCTCATTAAGTCTTACGTCATAGATCTTTTGTAGCCTCCCACAGAAGATGAATAGAGGAGCTGTCTCAGGGGAACTGCCTGCCTGTGCTAACAATGAAAAAACCCCTCTGCTTGCTTTGTGTGGTGTTGAGGATGGCAGACTTTACTGTAGACTCAATATAATTTTTTGGACACATGAAATGCTCATAGAGTTGAAATAAATAGACATTTTACATGGTGAAGGCTTAAACAGAGGACTCTGTCTAGCATTCTGGGTAAAAAAAGAAAACACAAGCCAGATAATGTTACAGACATATGGAACATACATCTGTCAGCAATCTGGGAACTTATTTCTTCTAATAATTTTTTTCTCACTTTTGTCTTAATTTGCAGGAATAAATGGAGAATTTGTTATAGCTGTAATATCAGGAGACAACGAAAACATGTTTTCAGTAAACCAAATGGATAATTTGTGTCTAAAACAAGAGTTAGACAGAGAGAAATGTGCAATGTACAGTCTTTTAATTCAGGCCAATGATTGTGCACTACCTGAAGACACACGTCTCACAAGCACTGTGCGTCTTTCTGTTTATGTTGAGGACATTAATGACAATGCTCCACTCTTCATCTCAGACAATACTGTTTCCTGTCCAGAGGATATCCCTCTTCAGTCTGTTGTTACAGTTATACAAGCAGTCGATGCAGACTCTGGAGCCAATGGGGATGTTCTATACAGTCTAGAGAATTTAGGAAGGAGATCATTCAGCATCAGTCGCACAACTGGAGTCATATACCTGCAGAAACAATTGGACAGGGAGCTTGAAGAGGTAATTACGGTAACGGTAACAGTCAGAGATAAAGGATTTCCTCAGTTGTCCAGCTCTATGAACCTGACAGTGCTTGTTGAGGACATCAATGACCATGACCCAGTGTTCTCAAAGGCCTCATATAGTGTGCTTATATATGAAGACACTCCTCGTGGAACAAGCCTGCTAACCGTTCAAGCAAATGATATTGACATTGGGCATAACGGAGAGGTACGGTATGAGATCTCTGAGAGTGGCTTTGTAGTGGACTCAGTCCTGGGTGTCATCTCAGTAATACACCAGTTGGACAGAGAGAGGAATTCTTTCTATTCTTTCATCGTTATAGCAATGGACAAGGGGGATATTCAAAGATCTTCAACAGCCACCATCACTATCACTCTACTGGATGTAAATGACTGTGTTCCTGTTTTCTCCCAAGAATTACTCACTTTACATGTATTAGAGAATGAGGAAGAGCCTTCACAAACCACTCATCAGGTTTCTATTCTTTTACAAATCCATGGAAATAAAACTAGCATTTAATAGTTTTAGTAATTTAGTAGAATTCACAATAACAATACCTACATAATTTATAAACACTGTATGTCTTTTCCAGATAACTGCATTTGATGAAGACCTGGGAGTAAACAGCCATTTAACATACTTTATAGAGAATGGAAATTCAGAGTTGTTCATATTACATCCAAATGGAACATTCCAGATAATACAAAATCTTGACAGGGAGGTACAAAGTCACCACATATTAACAATTATCGCTGTGGACTCAGGTAATAAAATATTTTATTTACACCTTGACTTACTGACTGACTTAAAATATGCCTACTGTGTTGTGTATAGTGTGCATGCCATTATATGATTCTCATCAAAACTATAAAAAAAAAATATGGACAGTGAATGCCTACAAGACACATGAATGACTTGTTGCTTACTAGTATGAACACAGAATCAAAGGATTCTGATTTAGATTTTATGCCTTGAATCAGGTGTAAAAAATGAGTAAAATGTGAAACATGAATTAAAATGGACCTTATGGCAGTTCAGGTAAATCCTGGTCAATATGTTTTTTTCTTTTTAGGTTTCCCACCACTGACAGGAACAGGAACTATATATGTTCTTGTTGATGATGTCAATGACAATGAGCCTGTATTTGATGATGATGAATTTAGTACATTTATATCAGAAGATGACCCAATTGGAACGATATTTGCAACAATTACAGCCACAGACAAAGATATTGGTGTAAATGGACAAATAAGGTAAGTGGTTGAACTGTCTCCAAGTATGGCCTATTAAAGATCAGTGTGTATTAATGGTCCTAATAGAGGCCTGTGAAACTTTCACATGGTGAAATTCTGACATTTCCTTCTATACTGTATATACGTAGTTATGAAAACTACAGGACTTCCTGACATAAAACGTGTTTCTCTTTTGCTTACATCTCAACCAGAATTTAAGGATGTAGCATTTTAAATCCTGTTTACCCCCAAAAGTGAAAATTAAAAATCTTTGAAAGTGAGTGCATTTAAAGATTTAATTTCAACTGCAGCACAGGAGCATTACAGACATTTTGACAGCCAACATTTGATTACAAACAGTATTGATCACGTCACTTAATCAGTTGATTATGTTGTTTCCCTATAACAACTTGATCAAACTATGACATTCACTATGTGAGGAAATAATTCTTAGCTAGCTTAGCTTAGTTACCTTTTTAGACATACTCACTGTTTTTACCACTTTGTTTGTTAAACTGGCTCATCATGTTAAACAGGCAACATCTCTATCATTTTGGTGAAATATATTCATGGTTTCTTATTTGGCTGTTGTAACAAAGTAGTAGAGTGAGATGAACCAAACAGCTTGGTATAAACTGGTACAAGAGCCACAGCTCATATACTTCACAATGAATGAGAGTACTGAGAGTCCTTATATAGTGTGAGTGTGGCAGTGCAGGTGATTGAGTGCAGGTGTGTGTAATCAGTAAACAGGAGAGTGTGAATGTGAGACGGTCTGGGTGTTGTAGTCTTCAGCAGCTATGTTTGTAGGCCATGCTGAATACTGGGATGTGTAGTTAGACACCGATTCCAGTGTCGACATGACAGCTGTTCACCAGAATTCAGCCACGATGACATCCGACGGGCTTTCCCAGACTTAGACATATACTGTATGTCTTAAATAAATTAACTCAAATGTATTGCAAACTGACTCCCATATTTTATTCAGGTATTCTTTTGAAGGATCCAATGCACCGTTTGCCATAAATGAAACAAATGGAGAGCTATTCAACACTGGTGCCCTGGACAGAGAGACAATGGACTCTTACAGTTTGACTATAGTTGCACATGACGGGAACGCCAGGAATTCTCTCTCAAGTTCGGCTACTGTACAAGTGATAGTAGGAGATGTGAATGATAACTCACCCCAGATACTCTATGGACCATATGTGGCCAATGTTCCTACTGAGCTGGCCAAAGGTAAGAGTCACCTGTAAGAATGGGCATAGTCATGTAATCATGGTGATTATACTTAACATCTAGTTGTAAATGGATAGTTTTGGTTCTATTATAGTGATTGTAGCATGGCTAAGGGGATCTTAGGCACTCCACTTCCTTTTGTTCTGCTTTGCATTGTGCCTAAGAGCACCCTTACCCCAGAGGAAAATCACTGAAGCATATGCCCTTGTGTGGCTTATTTCTTTATTTTTGACAATGGAAAAATGGAATTTACTGACTTTGCTGTGATTCAGTCAGAGGTAGGTTTATTTTATTAGAAAAGCATCATATGATGACAGATATAAAACACATTTTGGGTAGTGATTGTGTACACAATAAAAATGTTTAAACTATTTAATATTTGTACATTATATTCTATACATCTGATTTTTAAATCTGTATTTTATGAACACTCTTGCAGGATCAGTAGTGTGTGCAGTGATGGCCAAGGATGCAGATGAAGGAAAGAATGGACAGCTGAATTTTTCTCTATATGGACAACATGCCCATCTCTTTACTATCAGTTCTGACAGGGGAACCGTGTTCACCATGGAGGCCCTCAAAAGAACAAGAGACATTACAGTCAATGTTCATGTACAGGATGGAGGTGCCAATCCTAAAATGGACACTACCACCTTGACTGTGCGATTTCAAAATGCTTCAGATTTTCCCAATATTGTAATGCATGTTAATCAGCATTTGCTCTCTGAGGACACACTTCATGGAACCATGGTGGCAGTAGCTACAGCAGACACACATAGATTTGGACCTATATCTTTTTATTTGGTAACTGGAAACATTGGAAACGTATTTGAGCTGCATGAGAAGACTGGTGAGATGAAGGTTAAAGGATCTTTGGATTTTGAAAGCAACAAAGATTTCCATCTTTTAGTTGAGGCTAGAGACTCAGGTGTCCCGCCATTTTCCACTTACGCTGAAATTTATTTGAATGTCAGTGATGTGAATGATAACCCACCTCTCTTCACGAAGGAAGTGTATAGGTGCGAGGTGTTTGAGAACTTACCCGTGGGTTGGGTATGTGATGTGGTAGCTACTGATGCTGACTCTTATGCATATGGACAAGTACAATATACTATTTTGTCTGGTAACATAGATGGTGCATTTACAATAGATAAAACTCATGGCGTTCTTAGAACAAAAAGGAGTTTAGACAGAGAGAACATACCAGAGTACAAACTCATTATTAAAGCTGTAGATGAAGATGACAGTAGGTACACTTCTACTGCAGTAGTAAATATAGTTGTTCTGGACACAAATGACCATGCACCCCGTTTCTCTGAGATCTTCTTTATAGAGGTTTCTGAGGATGCATTAATTGGTTTTCCAGTGATTCATGTAACAGCCATGGATGAAGATATTGGTGTTAATGCTATCATTTCTTATTCTATTGAAGACCAAACTGAGCAAATACCTTTCAGTATTGATAGAAATAGTGGAACAATATTTGTGGTGGGGCCTTTGGATAGAGAGCACCAAGACCATTATATTGTGAGAGTTAATGCCAACGATTCAGCTTGGAGTATCAGTACAGATGTCACCATAGTCATCACAGATATCAATGACAATATACCATTTTTTCATCAGTCCAGGTACTTTGTAACCATCCCTGAGCCTACAGACCAGGACATTTTCCTATTAAAAGTCACTGCTGTGGACAGGGACCTTGGACAAAATGCCCAGATTATGTACTTTATAGAACCACAAAGTGAGAAGTTCTTTGTTAACATATCCACTGGAGAGGTTTCTACAAAACAATTGATTATTCTCAATGAACCTGAATCTCAAAGCTTTAATTTTACTGTTGTAGCTGTAGATTGTGGCAATGTACCTTTGAACAGCTCAGTCATGATAACAGTAATTTTTGTTCAGTATAATTATTTTCCACCCTCTTTTTTGCCCTTTATGCCAAATTTGTCAGTTCCTTTTACATTGCCTATGGGAACAGAGGTTCTCCAGTTAACAGCCATAGATCCAGACTTTCCAAAAAAGAACATTAGTGTTGAGTACATCATCAGTGGAGGAAATGCATCAAATTATTTTGAGGTGGAACATTTTACTGGGAAAGTACGTCTGAATAGAACATTCAGGCAAAGTTTCAGCACTTTCCTCAATCTTGTAGTTACAGCTAAAGACAGAGGCTTCCCTCCTCTTTCTTCCAAAATTGACATCAAGTTGGAAGTAACACAGGAAAATTTGTTCACTCCACATTTTTCAGAAAATCACATCGCATTTTCTGTCCCTGAAAACCTCCCTTTGGGGTCGGTCATTGGGAAAATTCAGGCACAAGATCAAGATGCTGGTTTGAGTGGATTGGTGTCTTACTCAATTGAAGGTGGGAATAAGGATGGACTGTTTCATGTGGAGCACCTTTCAGGACTGATCAAGCTAGCTAAACCCCTTGACTTTGAAAAGCTAGAAATTCATCACATTCTTATCATTGGCAAAGATGGAGCCTGGTTCTCTAAGACTGGGAGAATCGATGTCACCATAAATGTTACAGACATTAATGATAATCCACCAGTCTTCACTTTTACTGAGTACATGACTTCTGTCTCAGAAAACAGTTTAACAGGATCTTCAGTGATTCAGATCATCGCCACTGATAAAGATTCTGGAAGTAATGCACACATAACATATTCACTAATATCAGGGCACACAGATTATTTCTCTTTGGATTCCATAAATGGCACTGTAACCACTCTGGAGATGTTTGACTTTGAGCAACACCAGAGTTTTGAACTTACTGTTAAGGCCTCTAACTTAGATAATCAAAATTTATATGATATAGCTCATGTTACCATTCAGGTGATAGATGTCAATGAATATATACCAAGTTTCCAGAGACATCTTTACAATTTCTCTGTGCCTGAAACCATTCCTTTGCAAACAGAGATTGGAAGCGTTGTGGCTATAGATTATGACTTGGGGTTTAATGGTGAGATTCATTACTTACTTTTTGGTCAAAGTAAAAAAGCTGGTTTTGTAGTTCATGAAAGGAGTGGAAAAATATACACCTCCAAAGACATGAGAAATCGAGGACAGAATCATGCTGCTCTCCATATAATCGCTAAAAACAGAGGGAGCATTACTGGCTTCAACGTTGATGAGGCCCTTGTTTACATACATATAATTGATGAAAACGATCCTCCAGAGTTTGGTTCTGCTCTCTACACTGTCATGGTACGTGAGGATACTTCAGTTGGGACCTCTATAGCTAAAGTAACTGCCTCAGATCAAGATGTGGTACTGAAATGGAACAGGTTCTCCTATGGCATAGAGAGTGGAAATGTTAACAACTCCTTCAGTATTGATCCTGTCAATGGAATTATTGCAGTAAACAATGAGCTGGACAGAGAGTTGTGGCCTTTTTATAACCTCACAGTTATTGCTATTGATGAAGGATCACCTCCTGTAACAGGCAGCACATCTGTAGTTATTACCATTATTGACATCAATGATAATGCCCCTAGACTTACATCTACAGATGGATTTGTTAGGGAAAATCAGCCACATGGCACATTAGTGGCTAAGCTGACAGCCGCTGATGATGATCTCCCTCCAAATCAAGGTCCTTTCACATACTGGTTGATAAAGCCTGCCTTGAGAAACAGTTTTACACTCACATCTGATGGAGTTCTCTTCACTTCAAGACCACTGGATCGTGAAGTCAGTCCTTTTTTTGATATACACATGGTAATCCAGGATGCAGGTTCTCCTCCCTTGTCCTCCACCACCATGTTTCATGTTAAAGTTCTAGATGAAAATGACAATCCACCAGTACAAAGAATTATCAATATTTTTGTCAAATATTATGGAACCTTTTTCCATGGAGGACTGATTGGTAATGTGAGACCAGATGATCTGGATGAATTAGATCTGTTTAACTGTACTATTATAAATGGACAGATGAAGATGTTTAGTTTTCCTTTTGGGATGTGTGACTTGTGGTCCTCGCCATTTCAAGGAGAGGCGACGCACAATATCACTGTTGAAGCAAGCGATCACTTCCACCCACCAGTGAATAACAGCATCTATGTTAATTATAAAGGCTTTACCAATTTGTCATTGGACAATTGTGTCTTGTTCTATGTATTTTTTTCCAATCTTGAGAACTTTTTGTCACTGAACTACCTTAAGTTTGCAAAAGCTCTGGATAGCCTCTTTAATCTACAAGCATCTAAGAGTCATGTATTTGGAATGAGGATACAAGGCAATGAAACAGTTCTTCTTGCAGTAATGAAAAGTTATAATGGACTGTATCTGAACGGAATAGTGGCAAGTGGCATCTCACGCATGCATAAGAAATTACTTGAGGTACAGAGCAATGTGACTATATCTCAAATAACCAGTGATCCTTGCTCACTCAAGCCCTGCCAAAATGGTGCCACCTGTAACAAAAATATCCACATCACTCAAGACATTGCTGTTTTGGAGAGTCCTCGTCTCATATTTGTGTCTCCCCAGTATGCAGAGGTTTTTAACTGTACATGCCCCGCTGGCTTTACTGGAACTAGATGTGAGTATGATAAAGATGAATGCTTGGAAAACCCTTGTGAAAATGGAGGCAGCTGCTTTAATAACCCTGGAGGATTTCTATGCCATTGCTCAGAGGGCTTCTCTGGACTGCGTTGTTCTATTGTTGATAATGAGTGTCAGAGAGTAGTGTGTTCAAATGGTGGGACATGCTGGAACATACAAGGAGGATTCTTCTGCGACTGCAGACCTGGATATGAAGGTAAATAGGACATTTGTATCTGTTTTATTTATTTATTGATTTATTTTTTAATTTATCCCAGTTTTCTCCCAATTTCATCACTTTTCTCACAATTTTCACACACTATCTCACAACAGCTACCAATTGATGAGGGTGAGGGAGTGAATAATGCTGTCCCTCCCACCCACAGTTTCACATAGTCTCCCTGTGTTCATGTGGGTTTCCAACAAGTTCTCTGATTTCCTCCTACATCCCAAAAACATTGTCTAAGCTAAATTCCCCCTAGGTGTGAATGTTGTGTGAATGTGTATATATGGTGCCCTGTGATGGACTGGATGGACTTCACACCCAGTATTCCCGGTAGAGACTCCAGATCCACCGCAACCCTTTCTAGAATAAAGTGGTTACTGAAGTTGAATGAATGAAATGAAAATCTTTTGAGTACAATTTCAATTAAAGGTACAAAATAATTGTGATCTTTATTTTCTATAGGACGATTTTGTGACTACATCATAGACCACTGTGCATCATCCCCTTGCCTCCATGGCCAATGCTCAAATTTTTTAACAGGGTATGCTTGTCACTGTCCATTTGGTAAGATGCATTTTTATTTCATGTGGCATCAAAATAATATAATTAAAATAATTTTTATTGACATGCCTTTTTACTGTGTGCAATATTTTAACAGTGATATTCATTCTCAGGTGTCAGTGGAGTTAACTGTGAAGAGCATAGTTATGGCTTTGAGGAGTTGTCCTATTTGGAATTTCCCCCTTTAAATCCTAGATACAATTTTATCTCTCTGGAATTTGCAACTGTGAAACAGAACTCTTTGCTTTTGTACAATCCGGGAGAGCTCTCAACTTCAGAGTTTCTTGCACTCGAAATTGTGGATGGAAGGCTACGCCTCTCTTTTGATCTTGGGTCAGGCGTTACAAGATTGGAGACAGCTAAACCAGTGGCTGATGGGAGCTTCCACAATCTCACTGTTAGGAGAATTGGAAATGTGGGTCATTTATCCACACTCCAAACATGTATTACATTTATACTTGCTGTTATCATTTGGACTAATTAACCCTAAACTTACGTCCAAAAGGCTTTTGTGTCTAAGTGTGAGTGTCAAACAATAGCAAAGTGTCATCCACTGATCAATTTCTTAAATACATATCTTATATTATTATACTAATTTTTTGTGAGTTGCAGATAGCCTCTTTGGAGGTTGACAGCTGCAGTGCTGATGAGCCCAGAGATTTTTGTTTGTCACAGCATGAAGGTATTGGAACACAGAGGTAGGATATGGTATCATGCCACTTTTAGTTAGAAATTTTTGTGTCTCTAAATAACTTAAAATCCACTCAAAGGGGTGAACAGATGAAAAATTCATTATGCTAGCCAGAGGTGTGTAGAATAGCCAATAATTTTACTCAAGTACAAGTAAAGCTACTTATAAAAATAATTAGTCAAGTAACAGTAAAAGTAATAATGTTAATAATTACTTGAGTAAGAGTAATAAACTATCCAATAAGAAGACTACTCAAGTAACAAGTTACTAGTTACTTTGGATCTGATTCAAATGAAGGGAAAATCCTGAATCTCAGACTACACAGAGAGCTGTAAGTCACACCTCTCCTTGAAAGTCTGTCTGTTCTGTTTATATGATATAAAAACTGGGTTCAAGATGAAGCATCATATCCCAGTCCTGTGATGGGTACAGTAACAAAAAACCTGTCATTTTTAACACAAAATCTCACACACACCTAAAAAAAACAAACATTTCCCCAACGGTACACTGTCTTTGTTTTTACAATATGTTAACAACACAAACTTGTCAGAATCTGGATTTAAAAAAGACAACAGAGAAAAAAAGAACAGACTATGGAAGAGCGTAGAAGAGAAAGTGTGTGTAGAGTGAGAGTGAGTTTGTGTGTGTGTGTGTGTGTGTGTGTGTGTGTGTGTGTGTGTGCGCGTGCATGTGTGGGTGTCCTGCCTCCATATACACACTCACTTCTTCCCCCTCTTCGGCCATTATCTTCCAGGACTGAGACCACTAAAAAAGTGAGCGGGTTGTGTCCGCATTCAGACCACTGCAGCGTATCACGAGACCCGCAAACTCATTATACGTGATATAAACTAATTATTAAAACTACATACGTATATTCATTAACATTTAACAGTAACAGATGAATGAATGTAACAAAGTAAAAGTACATTTCTGTGATTAAAAATTAACTTGAGTAAGAGTATAAGTATGGCCAGTTAAACCTACTCTTAAAATAATTTTTTTTTTCAAAAAGTTACTCAAGTAAATATAACAAAGTAAATGTAGCATGTTACTACCCATTTCTGATGCTAGCCCACCAGGCAAGTGAAAACTCCAATGTGCTGCCCAGTCCCATGTTTTGGTTGCCTGGAAACCTAATCGACTAAACTAAAAATGTTGGTAGCCAACATAATGCAATGACCTACTGTAAGTCAGGCTAGTTGAATGAATGAATAAGTTCATGGAGAGGGGAGGATAGTGTAGCCAAAGACCGTATCCAATCCTAATGAAGTAGCACATGATATTTACAACATTGACAAAAAGTAAACAATTTTTGGCAAACATTTTGGCAATGAGCTGCGGTGTTCTGTATTCACATTGCAATTAAAAATATTTGAGTCTGGCTAGCATCTTGAATTTCTCCCGATATTTTCTTGGTATTGTGTTAGCAGGATTTACAGGTGCATCTGAATAAATTAGAATGTCGTGGAAAAGTTCATTTATTTCAGTAATTCAATTCAAATTGTGAAACTCATGTATTAAATAAATTCAATGCACACAGACTGAAGTAGTTTAAGTCTTTGGTTCTTTTCATTGTGATGATTTTGGCTCACATTTAACAAAAACCCACCAATTCACTATCTCATCAAATTAGAATATGGTGACATGCCAATCAGCTAATCAACTCAAAACACCTGCAAAGGTTTCCTGAGCCTTCAAAATGGTCTCTCAGTTTGGTTCACTAGGTAAGCCAGAAACATTCATTGCCAAAGAAGCTGGTTGTTCACAGAGTGCTGTATCCAAACATGTTAACAGAAAGTTGAGTGGAAGGAAAAAGTGTTGAAGAAAAAGATGCACAACCAACCGAGAGAACCACAGCCTTATGAGGATTGTCAAGCAAAATCGATTCAAGAATTTGAGTGAACTTCACAAGGAATGGACTGAGGCTGGGGTCAAGGCATCAAGAGCCACCACACACAGACGTGTCAAGGAATTTGGCTACAGTTGTCGTATTCCTCTTGTTAAGCCACTCCTGAACCACAGACAACGTCAGAGGAGTCTTACCTGGGCTAAGGAGAAAAAGAACTGGACTGTTGCCCAGTGGTCCAAAGCCCTCTTTTCAGATGAGAGCAAGTTTTGTATTTCATTTGGAAACCAAGGTCCTAGAGTCTGGAGGAAGGGTGGAGAAGCTCATAGCACAAGTTGCTTGAAGTCCAGTGTTAAGTTTCCACAGTCTGTGATGATTTGGGGTGCAATGTCATCTGCTGGTGTTGGTCCATTGTATTTTTTGAAAACCAAAGTCACTGCACCCGTTTACCAAGAAATTTTGGAGCACTTCATGCTTCCTTCTGCTGACCAGCTTTTTGAAGATGCTGATTTCATTTTCCAGCAGGATTTGGCACCTGCCCACACTGCCAAAAGCACCAAAAGTTGGTTAAATGACCATGGTGTTGGTGTGCTTGACTGGCCAGCAAACTCAACAGACCTGAACCCCATCTATGGGGTATTGTCAAGAGGAAAATGAGAAACAAGAGATCAAAAAATGCAGATGAGCTGAAGGCCACTGTCAAAGAAACCTGGGCTTCAATACCACCTCAGCAGTGCCACAAACTGATCACCTCCATGCCGTGCCGAGTTGAGGCAGCAATTAAAGCAAAAGGAGCCCCTACCAAGTATTGAGTACATGTACAGTAAATGAACATACTTTCCAGAAGACCAACAATTCACTAAAAATGTTTTTTTTATTGGTCTTATGAAGTATTCTAATTTGTTGAGATAGTGAATTGGTGGGTTTTTGTTAAAGGTGAGCCAAAATCATCACAATGAAAAGAACCAAAGACTTAAACTACTTCAGTCTGTGTGCATTGAATTTATTTAATACACAAGTTTCACAATTTGAGTTGAATTACTGAAAAATGAACTTTTCCACGACATTCTAATTTATTCAGATGCACCTGTACATACTAAATGAAAACTATTGTTTTGCAAAAGTCAGTATGAAGTATGAAGGTTTATTTCCGTAGTAGGGTTTATTTTCTGATTGCTGAACCTACTTGCTCACTAGGCAACTACAAATAAAAAAAAAATATCCCAGACATTAAATCTGCTTGTGCAAGATGCCTGAGCAAAATAGCCCACCCCTGACTAGGTAGTAGAATGTTTGAGATATTTTCTTTTCTTTTACATTTTCTTAGTCACTAGATTGATTGATTGTTGATCTTATGTGACTAGTCATAAGTTGGAGAAACTCTGGAATTGTAAAACTTGTAAATTATGCCATTTTTGCATGCAGGACTCTGGATGTTAGAACCAATAACCTAACACTGGGTGGTGTAAAGTCCATTGATGTAATTTTGCTGAGGCCGTATCAAGTGAGAACTCATAACTTTGTTGGATGTGTGAGAAATATAAAATTGAATGATGTCTTGCTTGATACTTCAAAGGCTCTAGCATCTCACAAGATACTTGAAACGTAAGTTTTCTTGACATGACAAGCATAAACTGGATTAAAACAATATATATTCTTTTTTTTGTCAGAAAATCTAAACAGTAACCTCAGAACAAGCTCTTTTAATACACTGAAGGAAGGGATTTGAGGCATGAAATTACAAACCAACCTCTGAACGAACTTTTAAAAACAAAATGTTTAACAAATAATTGATAGAGATTTGATTATTGCAAACAGTTCAATCAGTTCAACCAATAACTGTTTGACTCACTATGTATTACAATAAAAAAGTATGAAGAAAAAAAATCGGAGATTCATCTTATTTAATATGAAACTGTCTTAGAAATCCCTGACATTGGCTTTAGTCACATTATAATATGTACCATTAGACTATAATTCATTCATTCCTCCATCTATTGTTCCATTCCAGTGACCACTTTATCCTGATTAGAGTCATGATGAATCCAAAACCTAGCTTGAGAATATATATTATAATATGATGTCTTTTTCTTTGTGTATTTTATAGTTGTCCACGGACAGATGTAGCTCCTTGCAGCAGCAGTAAATGTCTGAATGGAGGAGTTTGCCAAGATCTCTGGTCTCATCACTACTGCCAGTGTGCTGAGAATTTCACTGGATCTAACTGTGATAGCAGTAATGCATTTTTGTTTGTTTGTTTTTCCCATTTCATTCCAATTATTTTAATAATTTATATTATATTTGATTATTTTATTATATAAATTGCCGAGATCAACATTGAACATGTAACAAAAATTAAACTGCTTAGCAGTTTTTGAATAATGTTAATTTACCCAATAGATGTCTCTGAGAATCATGGATTATTTCTCAGTGAGGGGACATACATTGAGTTTGTTGTCAAGGAAAGCTACCTTAGAAACCAGTTGCTTCAAGCCTTCCTGGATGAAAAAGCTGGGGCCATTCAAGGGTTTGTCAGTTTTGAGATCAAAATGAGGACAATCAAAAAGGACAGTGTTTTAATTTTTTGTCAAAGCAAAACAGT
Source organism: Cranoglanis bouderius (assembly GCA_023630585.1). NCBI lineage: Eukaryota > Metazoa > Chordata > Actinopteri > Siluriformes > Cranoglanididae > Cranoglanis > Cranoglanis bouderius. The sequence goes on from CM042540.1 coordinate 9,142,789, forward strand.
GCACCTAGAACTTAAGGTAAGCAATTTGACTTAGTTGAATATAGCACATGTGAAATTCAAACAAAAAAGAAGAATGCACACTGAATAGCATAGTTGGCCACAGTAACGTTTAATCTCTTTGATTTTTTTTTAATTTATTTATTTTTTTACCTATTCAGATACTTGATGGGAAACCTCTGTACAAGTTCATACATTTAATGTCAGGACAGCAGTGGGAGCTTGGTGTGAAGAGTAGTGTGTCAGATGGACAATGGCATGTCCTTCTCTTGCGCAGACATGGACCAAACATCATTTTAATCCTGGATGAGCAGCCCATTAGGAATATCACCCATAGCATTATTAGCCAAACTGCTGTTTTAGTAGAGATGATCACACTGGGGTCAGCAGCATCTGGTGACTCAAGAAATCTAGATTTAGGTCAGTAACATCTATTGATATTTTGGCTGATGTGTGACAATATGATTTATTCAAAATGGCTACATAACTGTACCTTTCTACTTGAAACAAAATATTACAAGAAATGTAGAAATTGTTTTAGCTGTCTCTTTTATAATATAAAAAAACTGGCACAGCTTCTCAGTTCAGTTTTATTTATATACCACCTTTAACAACTGACATTGTCACAAAGCAGCTTTACAGAAATCTGGATGTAGATTTAGATCGTTAATGAACTAGACAGAGGCAAAAATCAAACAAACAAATAAAAACAACCCTGCCTGAGACAATGTGAGAAGGAAACCTTGAACAGAACCAGACTAAAAAAAAAGAACCTATCTTCTTCTGAGTGGATAGTGATTAGAAATCATTAGTCTTCTACAACTATATACTATACTATGCAATACAATACTATCTGTGTTGAAAGTATGTTTGCTATGTATATATTGTGAATAAGAGTGCTAGGATGAGCACAGTGCAGTCTTTATGATTACAACAATAATTCTTAGGTACAAGTCTACAGTATCCAGGTGAGATTATCCAATGAAGCAGGGGTGAGACTTGGGTATAAATTGTGAAGCAGCAGAGCATCAGGATAGACTATGAAAATTCTGTAGTCATCTTAAAATGGTTTGCACGCTTATTCTTTTATCTTCCTGTCTTCAGATTTTGTAGGGTGTGTGGAGTACCTCAAACTGAATGGATACATCCTACCCTTCAGCGGGCACAATGAGATAGTAGAGGTGAAACCCAGTCCTTCACTCTTCCAGAATGACTGTGTGTCTGCAGACCACTGCATCCTCTCGCCTTGCTTTAAGGAATCCTGTCTGACTCAGTCTTGTATAAGTAGCAGTGACTGTATTTCATCTTCTTCAGAAAACGGCTGGTGTGTCTGTTTACAGAATAACTCTTCTTCACCGTGCGGGCCATGCTCACCTCCCACTGAGTATGAAGAAGATTGTCTCCCAACCCAGAAACATCCCCCCTTATGGATTATTGCTATTGTATTTCCTATAACTCTCATACTACTAATCTTAAGCCTCTGCTTTGTCATGAAGAGATGCGGGACTCTTTGGCACATCAAACCAAGAAGTCAACCCTGTATTGCAGCACCAACCAAACAGCATGGCACAGATAATGTGGCATTCAGTCCAGATGATGGTGATGGTGGTGTCCAAAACATTTCAAATGAGAACAGCAAGAAACCAGATTTGATAGTTGCAGGGGAACTGAGGCAGCGAGTTGAAAGCTTTAGCCATAGCCATTTAACAGGGTTTGGGGGAAGTGAGCTAGAGTACTATGAAATTGACAGTACATACACAACATGCTGTTCTAACATAAAGCCCCTTCATATAAACACAGATAATTATGATAGGTTAGGCCTGAGTGAGAGTTTGGGAAAAGATGGTATTCCACAAACACAAAACCCTCAAGTTTCTCCATCCATGTGTGAAGAAACAACAAAGATGGAATCTCACACCTATACTGAATCCTCAGCTCTTAGACTTGGCATACCGTATACTACAAGAATTTGTGGTAAATTGGATGATGGGTGGAAAAACCATCAAGCCTGCCTCCTTTCCAAGCTTACCCCTGAACTAACAGATCCCCCTAGTTTCCTCTCGGTAGATGAGGTTAAAATACTAAGCGTTCCACTTGGTCAAGCCAAATTGGGAGAGAGCTCATCAGAAAGCGATAGCCACAGCTCCTTCACTTGCTCAGAATATGATTGTGAGAGAGAACTCCACTTTTTCAGTGCACAGGACAAGAGCCATGAGCATGTGAGTGAAGGTACGTACCCTAGAGCAGATTTTATTTGTTAAGGAATGGGTTCAAAAGGAAATATTTATCTAATTATTGTTTACAATTATTTGACAGAACTACTATAGAACTATTTTAGACTGCTTGATTTTCCATATTAACATTAACGAAGCCCGGTGTTGCCAACTTAGCAACCTTGCCACAAGATTTGGTGACTTTTTAGACCACTTTAACAACTTTATTTCAAAAAGAGTCAAGTGAAAAATCGAACTGTCCTGACTGTCCAGTACTTGATATGGCTCTCCAGCTCACATCACAGCTGCTGGTTATACAAGACAACTTCTAGCAACTTTTTGTGCATGCATTAGCTATTTTCCGCTAAAAAGAGGTCAACACTGGTGTATCTCCCCATTTAGAAAGTGTACAGTTCTGTCTTCAACTTTTTTCTGTTCTTTTAGTCACTGGACTTTTTTTTAGCCCACTCTTTTCCTTTATGTTACAGACTGGTCAAGAGGACAGCTTATACTGGCTGTTCCATCACCCTTCAGAAACATCCAGACTCCTTCAGACAGACCTGCCTCTGGGAACATACAGCAATGGGAGAGCCTCCTCAACCTAGGAGTCCACTTTAATACCTATTCAGATGTTTTTGAGGACATAGCAAGCCTCCCTGTCATTCAAACACATGATTATGATGTTCATAGTGATGAGGAACATATTATTTGAAAACATTATTAACTATAACTATAAGGCTTTAAGGGTTTTTTATGCATACAGTTGCTCATAAAGGACAATATAACACTCTCACATATATGTGCTCTTTTCCATTTGTTTGGAAGTTGAAGGCCTCATATAATATTTTTTTCCCTTAAGGTGTAAATGTACTTTTATTTACTGTAACTGAACAGATTCAGTTCACCTTTCCAGATTTAAAGTGTGTTTTCTGTGCCCAGACATAAATGCACTGTTCCACAGTTTCTATAACAATTCAGCATTTGAAAACAGCACTCCAGAAATATACCCAAGTAGGTTTTATCTGCTAATTTTATCTATTTTATTTTCAGACTTAATTACTTAAGCAATTTCTCAAGTAGTAAAATTCTGACTTTAAATCAAAACAAAACATAATTAGTTTTATATTTATATGCTATGTACCAGCCATCAAAGTCTTGACATATATTTTATATATTCCAAAACTGGCCATTTCCCATTTCCTATTATATTACATCTCTACTTTAAGAAAATACTGATATATTTTACCAAAACAACATGGAAATGTGGCTATTTAGATTACATTCTAACCTTGCTCTGGCAATCTTTTCAGCAAACACTGTGTCATGTAAGGAGCCAATTTAATGAACGTGGTGGTAAAACCTAGACTAAAACCTTGCTAGCTAAGTGTGATTTTTCTCTCACAGTGAATGTCCTGCTATGATTAAGTTAATGGGTAGTTACGTGTCATAGCAAAATGGACATAAGCCTAATCAATTTCGGTTTCAGTCAGAGATTTATCAAGTGCAGAAATTATGATAAAGCTCATGTTTAAATGCAGTGAGTGACTTTTACCTCAGGTGATGAGTCAGAGACTGATGTGGATGATGCTGATAATCAATGTGGGAACTCATTTCCAATTTCAAACGCACAGTTCTTTACAATTTTTCAGTAAGGTTGTTTTTCCATAAGTACATTGTTAAAAATTTTATAATAGGAAGTTGAATGAAATCTTTACTTGTAGTTGAGATACGCGCAAAAAGAGGAAACATATTTCAGTTCAGGAAAATCTGTATTTTTCAGAACAATATATAGGGAAAAAGGAGATTTGATCATGTGAAGAGATTTCCCAGGATGTCACACATATTAAGAACAAAATATACATATTATCCTGCAGTTCATGAAGTTACCACATGAGGTTGCTATATACATACATATATATATATATATATATATATATATATATATATATATATATATATATATGTATATACTTAAAGAAACAATCATCTTGCAGTCCAACATGGTGGTATTCTAGGCCATAAAAACAAGAAATATTTGCTATTTATAAACGTAAAGCATTGCAAGTGATAGCAGTGCTCTAACATGACTCATGCATGACCCGTGCATATACTGAAATAGCCAGAAAGGTAGAAGCATTGGTCTTTTGTATAATTTGGCTGTGCAATTTTATCTTGCTTACATAATATCTTACAGTAGGTTGCATTTCCATTTAATGCAGAATCTTTGTTTTTATTTGATTAAACATTTTTTTTTCTGGCCAATTAATCAGTTCCAACTAATTACATTGTATACTGTAGTTGATAAACTACTGTACTGAGTACAGATTCACATGTTTTTCTGCATTTTAAAATGTTACTGATCAATTACACTTGAAAACAAATTGGACAAGATATAATTTTCTTTAGGTTAAAATACTTTTTCTATTTACCCTCAACTGTCTTTGCTTTAATTTCTTCATTAATGTGTCCTTAATTTCTTTAGTCCTAAAGCAATATATGAGTGGATTGATGAGGGCAGGGAAAAGACTGTACATCATTATCATTGCGATATAGAGGTTTGTTTCAAAACGAAATCCAACAGTAAATGCCACGTACACAAAACTTCTGGGGAGATAATACAGGCAGATGATAAACAGCTGTGGAGTACATGTTAAAAAGGTTTTATATCGTCCATCTTTATTTGAGATTTTCATGACTGAAATAATGATGGCCACATAAGAAAATATGATATAAAATAAAGGACCCCATAGTACTGTCATAGCAATGGCAGTACTAGTGGCTTTTATGGCTGTTACGTCTGCACATGCTAGGTTACTTATTGAAATATAGTCACAGTAGCAGTGACGTATAATATTTGGGCCACAATAAGGCACACTAAGGGCATGTGCAGTAATTGCACCAAGAATGAGGAGGTTTCCTATCCAAAGCACTGAACAAAGAATCGCAATAGTGGAGTGCTTAATCAGAACTGGATATCTCAATGGGTTACATATGGCAACAAATCGATCAAGGGCCATTAATGCCATAAGAAATGAGGTGCAAGTCCCAAAATAATGGACAAAATACATTTGTGTAAAACAACCACTGAATGAAATGATCTCTGACATCCAGTACCTAGCAATGATTCTGGGCAGAGTTGTAGTTCCAAATCCAAAATCTGATATTGCAAGATTACAGAAGATGATGTACGTTGGCTTCTGAAGACTTTTTTCACATGCCACAAATACAAGGATGAAAATGTTCCCAGATGCCAGCATCAGATAAATGAAGAAGAAAAAGGTTCCTACCAATCCATAATACTCAGCAGGAATTCCTGTGAATCCTTGGAGGAAAAATTGAGGAATGTTGGTCGTACTGTTTTTGTACATGAATGTTTCAGTATAGACAGTCATCTGACAAAAAAGAGCATAATTGTTTACAATATATTTTAAACAGGACTAAAGTTAAAAATCTTTCTTGGTTTAAAATGGAAATTAGTGAACATTTAGTGAAATCATATATGTATATGTAGAAGATACAAAATATAATAAAAATATATAAAAGATACTGTATCTACAGTAACACTTGAATCATACCTTCCCTAAATTTTGATCCAGGTTCTTACAAGCTGTCCACAGACTGAGGGATGAGACTTTTAAACCCTTACTGTTGAGACTTTGAGCATACTTTGATGTAATCATTCACATCTGACCACACCCTTTGTGAGTGAACACACTTGCTTTAATTATTCAGACTGCATGACTGCTAGATATGCATTACAGGCCAATGATTTGGAGCCACTACCTTTCCATAAATATTTAGTGTTCTTATTATTAACAAAGAACTATTTTGATTAAATATCTGTAGCAGTAGGGTACAGCTAACTTTGCTTTAAAATGTCCAGTTATCAAAATATCCTGCAGGGTTCATAATTGCATGCTTGCGTTCATGTAGAAGAATTCCTTCTGAACCATGACTCGATTGTGTAATTCCATACGTCACTTTTGTACACACAGGTTTGCAATATGGTAGCTTCCTTCCTGTTTGAACTATATTTTAATGGTATTTCAAACATACACATTAGTAACTAAAAGTTCTAAACTTGTTGGTGATAGAGGCATATCCACTGACATCGAGTTCTACTTGTTTTAGGTTATAATATCTGGATGATTAAATAATTTATCACAATTTTTTAAATGGTAAACTGTAACAGGCTCTCCATCTGCCCAATTGAAATCAAAAGGCAGAGTCAGAAAACAGGTTTGGGTCAAGCGATCTGCAAATAGATATGAATGAATGAATGAGAAACAGTGTAAAGCACTAAGGCTAAAAAAAGTGCTATATACAGTAATGTGCACAAGTTTAAGGCACCCTATTTTTTTTTAGTACAAACTTTGTTATAGATTTTTTATTTTAAGACTTCTACATGATCAAGTCAGTACAAAAAAACGTTTTAGATTCCCAAACATTAGTTTTCTAGCACAAAACTAACTGTGTGTATGTCATTAAAGAAAACAGCATATTACGTAAGAGACACTTTTCAGACAAAAAACACAATGAAGGCTGCTGGGTATTGCTGCAAAAATACGAAGCAAGTGCGACAGTCAAAGTTCTCCAGAAGAACTGTGGCTGATTCTGCAAGATGCTCAATAAAACTTACCAGCTCATTTCCTTATAAAACTGGACACGTTGTAACGGAGACTACTATTTTTATTTATTTTTTGTCACACTAAATATTGACTTTGCTTCATTTACTACTGTTTACTGCTCTTTACAGTATTTCTTTTTAAATTTAGAAACATTTAATTTCATTACTTTTAAGGCATCTTTGCTCTACAGCATTTCTTTGCATGTGCCTAAAACTTTTGCACAGTACTGTAAGTGCAAACCAGTGTGGTCAATCAGTAATCAGGTGACCATAAAAGTGAGAGTGACTGTGTGTGATGGGAAATGGAGTCTGTATCAGCCAAGTTGTAATGTTGTAGTGCATTCTAGGAAGCTGAATACATGGCTGAGTCAAAGTAATTATAACAAAATTAAGCTGTAAATTTAAAGTGAGAAGCCTTGGGCAAAAAAAAAAAAAAATCTGCAACAGTAAAAAATCCTTTCATATATATATATATATATATATATATATATATATATATATATATATATATATATATATATATATATATATATATATATATATCATCATCAGTGTTTACATGTATAATTTATGAACAAGCCTGTTTTGCTTAGCAGCAGTCATGAGACAGCAAGGTAAACAGCAGTGGACTAAACACACAGCCCAGAGGGTTGCCTGAATTCAGTATAGTGGTACTCGAGATGTAGGGAATTACTTTTGTAATTTTTGTGCAAAAATTATTGGCACACATATGAATTCATATGAGAAAAATATATTTGAAGTATATTCCCATTGATATTTACATTTTTAGTACACCTAGGTAACTAGGAACAGGAAATTGTTCAACAATGACTTTCTGATTCACATGGGTATAAATATGAGGTAACACATAGGCCAAATTCCCTTAGTCATTCGTAACAATGGATAAGACCAAGGAATATAGCTGTGATGTGCGGCAAAAGGTTGTTGAGCTTCACAAAATGGGAAGTGGCTATAAGAAAATAGCACAAGCACTGAAAATGCCCATTTTCACCATCAGGGCAATAATTAAGAACTTCCAGTCAACTGGAAATATTATGAATCAACCTGGAATTGGACATGTGTCTATATTGTCTCAACGCACTGTAACGTATCGGGGTGCCCAAACTGATTTCTAAATTAACCCAAGTGAAACATATAAAGTTTCACTCCTTTAAGTGACCCAGAATAACCCGAGAGGCCTTCTTTGACCAGACGCACCTCTGGAATTCAGGAGACTCTTTGGGAACCCACACAGGACCTACTCCCTCAATAAAAGAAACCTTTGATGACTGAACGTCTGGGAAACTTCAGGATTAGTTCGTCAACAAGGATCCACCATTTCCCGACCCCAGGGCCCGTAAATCTTTAATCTCATATTTAATCTCAGTTTACGACCTCAGAGATTAACATCGGAGTCAACCGGTCTAGCAAAGAACCTCCTCCCTAGAAGGTCACCCTGAGGTGACCAAAGGACCGTTGTGACTTTAGAAGAACGCCAGCCCCCTCTTCTGGACATGCACACACTCACGCACACACACAGTGAACATGTCTCTTGAATGTAACCTGTAATCATATCCCTAGATAGTCATGATATGACCATACATTCGTATATGCATGTGTTGTGTGTCTAGATAACCTAGTTGTAGCGATTTTATATAGTTTGAGCGAAAAGCTAATTTTTAAGTTGTCTGTAACTATGTCTAATGATCCTACACTGTCCAAGATATCATAATCTCCTTGAAGTTTGGTACCAAAATCATTTTCTCATAATATGCCAATTAATGATGCATACTACAGGACGATAGGATGTATCATTCTATACTTTTCCATGTTTTATCAAATACCATATTAATCCAAACTTAACACAAACCCCGCCCTGACATGCGACCCGTTCTGGGACAGACCAAGGAAGTTTTCCCCCAGAACTTTCTCATCTCTCTCTGGGTTCGCCAGCAGCTCAGAGAGGCGTGTACATTGGCATTGTCCATAAAAGACCGCGACACGCGTCCCCCGCTGGCTCGCTCATTCGCTTTTTCTTACCCTCTTCCTGCTTCTCACCTTGCCGCCCCCGCCTTCCGTTTCCGGCATTCCTCCGGACTCTCCTTTGTCTCGTGAAACCACGTGGCAATTACCATATTCTTCATTCTCGGGCGAGACTCAACTCCGTTCACCCCTACTCTACCGACGCCGAAGAACCAGCAAACTCCTCGCTAAATCTACGAATCAAGGACCCTCGCGAACGGCATAAAATTAACGCAAGTATAATTCCAATTGATCTATAGAGGTGTCCTTTAAGTCAGAGCCACTTTTGTTGAAAAGTTGAATTTGAATTCCTTTGCTGATTCTCGAGGTTAAACTGTGTTCTGCCATTGTTACTTTCATTACTTTTCCTTCTGTTTCTTTCACTTACCCTGTATATATGTATTATTTGTTTGTACCTAGTTGTGTATATCAGTAGTTTTTACGTAGTTATTAAAATCCATGGTTATCACACTGGATCGTCTGTTTTTTACTTATGACAAGGTTCACTTTTAACGTTGCTCCTCGCTACGCGCTGTATTTCTGTTAACTTAGAATAAACTATGCTTCGTGGCCAGAAGAATAATTTATTCTTTTAGAGTAATACGAAGACTGCCCTGGTAAGTTTGGTGGACAAACAGATCAAGCTGCTTCGCATTTAATTCTAAAGCTAGGTTACAGTAATTAATATAACATTCCCTTTCATGGTCGATTTATATCCATACTTAATCAGAACACGCTTCGATTAGAGCTATAGATATATTTCACCCATTTGAGCTAGATTCGCTACAGCACTATGAAGAGGATAGTTCCAGTGGCCAAAAATCTCCAAGGATCACCGCTGGAGAATTACAGGAGTTAGTTGCATCTCGGGGTCAGAAAGTCTCCAAAACTACAAACTGAAGTCACCTACATCACCACAAGTTGTTTGGAAGGGTTTTAAGAAAAAAGCCTCTACTCTCATCAAAAACAAACTCAAGCATCTTCAGTTTGCCAGACACTACTGGAACTTCAAATGGGATCGGCTTCTATGGTCAGATGAAGCCAAAATAGAGCTTTTTGGCAATAAACACCAGTGGTGGGTTTGGCGCACACAAAGAGGTAGTGATATGGAAAAGTACCTCATGCCCATGGTTAAATTTGGTGGTGGCTCTTTAATGTTTTGGGTCTGTTTTTCTACCAGAGGACCTGGACATTTTGTTAGGATACATTGCATTATGGACCCTATATCAACAGATATTAAATGGAACCTGACTGCCTCTGCCAGAAAGCTTCAAATGGGCCATGGCTGGATCTTCCAGCAGGACAATGATCCAAAACATACATCAAAATCACCACAAAAATGGTTTACTGACCACAAAATCAAGGTCCTGCCATGGCCATCCCAGTCCCCTGACTTGTAACCCATAGAAAACCTGTGGGGTGAACTGAAGAGGGGAGTCCACCAGCGTGGACCTCAAAATTTGAAGGATCTGTATGGAGGAATGGTCTCAGATCCCTTGCTGTGTATTCTCCAACCTCATCAGGCATTATAGGAGAAGACTCAGAGCTGTTATCTTGGCAAAGGGAGGTAACACAAAGTATTGACTAAAAAGGTGCCAATAACTGTTGCACACCTATATTTATCAAAGATATTTTATTTTGGATAAACCTGTGTTTTATTTGCAATTGTTTGATATCCGTGAGAGCAGAGTATTATTGTGACTTTTTTAACAAAAGATCAATGTTAGAGAACCTCTCACACGTGGCATCATTCGCGAAGCGAATGACTGACTTCTGCATTCCATTCTTCGCACCACCGTTGAGGACAGCCGGCAGCTTACTTCCGCATTCCACGTCCGTCATTCATGAACTCACGTTTTGTTTACTTTGCCATGTGCTTTTGTTTTCATTCACGTCATGTCTCGGCCTCCTTATGTTCACTGGTTTTCTGTTCTCTGGTTATGTCATGTCTCCGCCCCCGTTCATTCATAGGTTTTCTGTTTATTGCCATGATTAGTAGAAGGTGTGTTTAATTTCGGCCAATTTCCATTCTGCCTATTTAAACCGCTTCCCGTTTCCACTTCTTTGCAGAGTATTAGAGTTTGTCCTAGCATGTGCTGTATGCCTGCTACCTTCTCGCTTTCTCTCGCCCTTAGACCATAGCTCATAGCTCTTAGCTCATAGTTCATAGTTTTGGTTTGTTCTCATGTTCTGTGCATTTTGGAATTACTGCCTTGTGGATTATCACTTTACTCTTTTGGATTATTGTTTGCCTTTTTGTAGATTACGGTTTGTTTCCTTTTTTTGTGTTCGGTTACTTTTGAATCCGACTGTTCCTAATAAACTGACTTTTCCCCTGCGCATGCATCCTGCCTCCCTCCGTTTATCGTAACAGAATACTCCGCCGAAATATGGATGCAACGGGGAAATTTGGGACATGCCGCGCCACATTTTCTGTTCCTCCCCTGGACTCAGTCTCCTTCCCACAGTGGGCCTGCATTCATCCCCCCTCTGCTTACAATGGTTTTTCTATCGAACCCCAGTATTTTCTTTTGCAGGCCCAGGGATATTTTTTAGTTTAATGGACCCCAAACCCAGTGAGGAACAATGGGCGCGGTTCCTCCTATCGCGTTTAGTCAGCTCAGCCCGCTGGTGGGCAGAGATCCACCTCACCAGTGGGTACCAGGAACTGTACACAGTTTTGGGTTTCATGGATCTCCTGATCCATGAATATGGGAGCCAGAATTCGATCCGGACCTTAATGCGTTCCTGAACCGAGTTCACATGCCAGGTCGTTCCTGGACTACTATGAGAGGAAGCTGGTGAACGTGGCGGCTGGCACCTCTCAGTTCCCGACCCAGGAGTGTGCCACCAAGGGCTGCACCCGACAGGCCAGCTTGCAGTGCCCCACTTATCGAAAACAGGAAAGTTGGTGCTCCTATTTCTGCTCAAAGGAGTGCTTTAAGGGCAGCTGGTGTATCCACAGATGGCTCCATAGGGGGGCACCCCTAGAGCTCCAGCCTGAGACCCAGTGGAAGGTCTCCTCAGCGGAGCTGCACCTGGAGGTTAATGTGGCAACCTCCAGCCCCGAGCTCCATCTGGAGGCCCAGCAGGAAGTCTCCTCAGCGGAGCTGCACCTGGAGGTTAATGTGGCAACCTCCAGCCCCGAGCTCCAGCTGGAGGCCCAGCAGGAAGTCTCCTCAGTGGAGCTGCATCTAGAGGTTAACATGGCAACTTCCAGCCCCGAGCTCCAGCAGGAGGTCTCCTCAGCGGAGCTGCACCTGGAGGTTAACATGGCAACCTCCAGCCCTGAGCTCCAGCAGGAGACCCAGCAGAAGGTCTCCTCAGCAGAGCTGCCCCTGGAGGTTAATGTGGCAACCTCCAGCCCCAAGCTCCAGCCGGAGACCCAGCAGGAGGTCTCCCCAGCGGAACGCCCTCCGGAGGTCCACGAGGGGACCTCTGTTCCTGTGCTGTTCCTGTTGGAGACCCAAGTGGGGTTCTCCGCTCCAGCCCTGTTCCTGCCGGAGGTCCACAAGGAGACCTCCGCCCAAGCCATGTTCCTGCTGGAGGTTCACGAGGAGACCTCCACTCCTGTCCTGCTCATGTCAGAGGTCCACAGGATGACCTCCTCCCAAGCCAAGTCCATGTTGGAGGTCCACGGGATGACCTCCTCCCAAGCCAAGTGCATGTCGGAGGTCCACGGGATGACCTCCTCCCAAGCCAAGTCCATGTCGGAGGTCCACGGGATGACCTTCTTCCAAGCCAAGTCCATGTCAGAGGTCCACGGGATGACCTCCTCCCAAGCCAAGTTCATGCTGGAGGTCCATGGGGAGACCTCTGGTCCAAGTCCTAGCCCATGTCTTAGTCCAAATCTATGTCCAGGTCCATCTCCAAATCTAGAGTCATGTTCCAGCTCATGTCTCAGCTCATGCCTCAGCCCATGCCTCAGTTCATGCCCAGAGTCATGTTCCAACCCATGCCTTAGCCCATGCCTCAGTTCAGACCCAGAGTCACATCCAGAATCCAGTCTAGTTTCCAGTCCAGGTCCCAGTCCAGAATCCAATCCAGTTTCTAGTTTAGTTTCCAGTACAGGTTCAGATCCAGTTTGCAATCCAGTTTCCAGTCTAGGTCTCAGTCCAGAGTTCACCTCTGTCTCCACCTCTGTCACCACCTCTGTCTCCACCTCTATCTCCACCTCTGTCTCCTGTCCGGTTTCTAGTTTCATTTCCAGCTCAGTTTCTAGCTTAGTTTCCAGTCCCGTTTCTATTCCTTTTTCCAATTCTGCTTCTAGTTTCACTTTCAGGCCAATTCTCAGCCAGGCAGATAGCTTTGTTCTCAGTTCGGTTCCCAGTTCAGTTCCCAATCCTGTTCCCAATCCTGTTCCCAATCCTGTTTCTAGCTCAGTTTCCAGTCCAGTTTCCGGTTTTGTTGCAAGGCCAGTTTCCAGGCCAGTTTCCAATCCAGTTTCCAGTTCGGGTTCTAGTCCATGTCCCAGTTCAGGCCCAAAGCCACATCCAGAGTCCATTCTCATCCCTGTTCCCAGTCCTGTTTCCAGCTCTGTTTCTGGTTTAGTTTATAGTCAGGTTTCTAGTTTCGTCTTCAGTCCAGTTTCTGGTTTAGATTCCAGTTCAGTTTCCAGTCCAGTTTCTAGTTTTGTTTCAAGTCCCGTTCCCAATCCAGGTTCCAGTCCAGTTTCCGATCCAGTTTCCAGTCTATGTCACAGTTCAGTTTCTAGTTTCGGATCTAACTTTGTGTCCAACCCTGTCTCCAGCTCGGTTTCCAGCTCTGTTTCTAGTCAGGTTTCTAATTTCATTTCCAGTTCTGTTTCTAGTTTAGCTTTCAGTCAAGTTTCTAGTTTTGTTGCAAATCCACTTTCCAGTTCAGGTTCCAGCTCTGTTTCCAGCTCTGTTTCCACCTTTGTTTCCAGCTCGGTTTCCATCTCTGTTTCCAGTCAGGTTTCTAATTTCATTTCCAGTTCTGTTTCTAGTTTAGCTTTCAGTCAAGTATCTAGTTTTCTTGCAAATCCACTTTCTAGTTCAGGTTCTAGCTTTGTTTCCAGTTCTGTTCCCAGTCAGGTTTTTGATTTTGTTTCTGGTTCAGTTTCTAGCCTAGTTTCCAGTCCTGTACCCAGTTCAGTTCTCAGTCCAGTTCCCTGTCCAGTTCCCTGTCCCATTTCCTTTCCCATTCCCTGTCTCCAAGTCTGTCTCCAAGTCTGTCTCCAATCCAGGCGCCAAGTCTGGTTCCAGTCCTGGTTCCAGTCCAAGCTTCAAACCAAGCACCAGGTCAAGCTCCAAGCTAGGCACCAAGTCAAGCTTCAAATCAAGCACCACGCCAAGCACCAGGCCAAGCACCACGCCAAGCACCAGATCAAACACCAGGTCAAGCACAGCTTTAAGCTCCAAGCCAAGTTCCAAGCCAAGTTCTCGACCCAGTTCTCGACCAAGTTCTCGACCACGGCCGAAGGGACAACCAGACATGCTCTGCTCTGGCCTCGGAACACTGGACATCGCCAGCCTCGGGTCCTGGGGGGCAAACATTATGATCCTGCCCAGGGGCCCAGGTCTGCCAGAGCGGTCGGAACTTTCGGCGCTTTGGGAGAAGCACCTTTGGGGTGGGGCTCTGTAGCGTATGACGATGCTCAAACTGATTTCTCGATTAACCCAGACGGAACATAGAAAATTTCGTCACTCAGGTGACCGAGAATAACCCCGAGAGGCCTTCTGCGGCCAGATGCCCTTTGGAATGCAAAAGTCTCTCTGGAACCCACACAGGACTTACCCCTGCAATAAAAGAAACCTTTGATGACTGAACATCTGGGAAACTTCACGATTAGTTTGTCAGCAGGGGTCCACCAAAACTCCGACCAAGGGCCTGTAAATCTCTGCTCTAATCTCTGTTTACGACCACATGATTTAGCCTCAAAGTCGCAAAAGCCAGAGGAGGAAATGTCCTCCCTAAGGTCACCCTGAGGTGACCAAGGACCGGTGGGACATTAGAAGAACGCCAGCCCCTCTTCTGGACATACAAATGCGCACGTGCACACACACACACACACACACACAAGCTTACCTTACACACACAATGGAGAAATCTCTCTCTTTTCAATGTAACGTGTAATTATATGTAATTATTCGATGCCTAAATAGTGTGATGTAATCTTGTTTACATATATTGTGTGTTTATGTAACTAACCTTAATGATTTTATATAGTTTTAATTTAGGATATCATTTTAAATGTCTGCAACCAGGTTTTATTTGTAATATTCTTTACAAGTCCATCGAATTTGGTATGTAGTTAATCATCTCGAGATACCCTGATTGATTATGCATATCATATTGCAATGGGATACATTATTTCATGTTTTCTCATAATTTCATTTATAACACGGTATAAACCAGCTCCTCCCTGGACATTTAAATTAGGGTCCGAGACCAGACAAAGAGAGTTCATCCGGACATGCAAACCCAACTTCCTGATTGGCCCATAGCCCAAAGAGGTGTGTGCGTTGGTGTTGTCTTTAAAACAACACCACGCTCTTCTTCACGTTAAGATAGAGTTCACTTCACAGTCTCTTTAACTTCACTTCTACACTCTTCCGGTTTCTCTCCCCCGGGGCCACGTGCCCCGGGAAGAGGAAGCCAGGATCTCTCTCTCCTGGACAAAGGATGCAACTGCCTCATGGCTCACGCCTTTTCAAACGGCGCAACGAACCAGCGAACTCTACACGACCTCACGCAAACTTTCAACCCAGAGGCTATGCAAGTATAGTTAATGAACCTATATCTGCGTTTAAGATTGGACCCCTGTTTACAGGAGAATTAAGTTCGTGCTGCTTTTGAAAAAGGCTAATTAGATGTGTTTTTGTCTGCTTCCCTTTTATTTCATTACTTTCTCTCTATCCCATTTCTTCTCCTTGTATATAGATGTACATATGTATGTTCTGCTTAGAGTTAGTCGTGTGTATCCATAGTTACATCTAGCTATTAAAATCTATTATCCCATGCTTGATTTTCTCTGCTTTGTCACGTGATGAGTCAATTAAACGCTACCTAAGATCTCGTTACCCGTTCTAATCTTTAATAATAAACTTCGTGGGTTAATTCTTCCTGGCCAGAAGGATAAACTCACTCTTTAGAGTTCATAAAGCTGATCTAGGCCACATACATAGTCATAATTAATTATAATCCGTTGTAGTTAATTATCTATATGTATATGTGCACATACATGAATTCCCTTTCATGGCTGATGTATATTTATAACTGGTCACAACACACGTTGATTGGAGAATACATTTAAACGTGTTAAACAACTTTTTTTATTTGTTACATGAATTGTAGCTGGTGGAGAATATTTTTAAACGTTGCAGATTCATCGGAGTTACTACACATTCTGGTAGATAATGCAGGCATGCTTTAAAACTCGTCTCTTTTAAAAAGGTGCGTTGAATCTAAGCGTGCGCTTCTTTTTCGTTTCATGTTTAAAGTTGATCCATTTCATTATTCTGATGGAAAAGAATAATGCTAGTAATGCTCTTGATTCGTTACAGCTCTGTTAGAGAACCTCTCGCACGCGGCATTGTTCGCGAAGCGAACGACTGACTTCCGCATTCCATTCTCCGCGCCGCCGTTGAGGACAGCTGGCAGCTTACTTCCGCATTCCACGTCCGTCATTCATGTACTCACGTTTTGTTTACTTTGCCACGTGCTTTTGTTTTCGTTCACGTCATGTCTCCGCCTCCTTATGTTTATTGGTTTTCTGTTCTCTGGTTTACGTCATGTCTCCGCCTCTTTATGTTCATTGGCTTTCTGTTCTCTGGTTTACATCATGTCTCCGACCCCGTTCATTCATAGGTTTTCTGTTTATCGCCATGATTAGTAGCAGGTGTGTTTAATTTCGGGCAATTTCCATTCTGCCTATTTAAACCGCTTCCCGTTTCCTCTTCTTTGCGGAGTATTAGAGTTTGTCCTAGCATGTGCTGTACGCCTGCTACCTTCTCGCTTTCTCTTGCCCTTAGACCATAGCTCATAGCTCTTAGCTCATAGTTCATAGTTCATAGTTCCTAGACCATAGCCTAGTTTCGTGCGTTTGCTTCGGTTTTTTTTTTGTTTTGTTCTCATGTTCTGTGCATTTTGGAATTACTGCCTTGTGGATTATCACTTTACTCTTTTGGATTATTGCTTTGCCTTTTTGTGGATTATGGTTTGTTTCCTTTTTTTGTGTTACTTATGGTTACTTTTGAATCTGACTGTTCCTAATAAACTGACTTTTCCCCTGTGCATGCATCCTGCCTCCCTCTGTTTATTGTAACAATCAAAAGTTTAAACAATAAGGACAATTTTTCAAAGCCTTCTTTGCTCATATTTACCAAGGGTGCCAATATTAGTGGAGGGCACTGTATATATGTAATGTTATTTAGCTTAACATAAATATATATTCTATCTACCAGGAACTATACAAACAACAATATATAAATATATATGGCATGTCCTCACAACTATAAAACAATTTAGGTTTTTAATAAAATAAATTCACATTTCATTTTAATAAATAATATTATGTTTTATTTATAGAGCCCTTCATACACATAGTAGCTCAAAGTTCTGTACAGTACTAAATAAAATCTAGGGTTAGGGTTAGGGTTATGTGTACAAAAAATGATATGTGCAACACACTCATGCATTTTGGGTGGATGCAAGGGGCAGTGGTTCAAGCCCCAGCACCACCAAGCTGCCACTGTTGGACCCTTGAGCAAGACCCTTAACCCTCCCTGCTCCAGGGGCGCTGCATCATGGCTGACCCTGCGCTCTGACCCCAACTTCCTAACAAGCTGGGATATGTGAAGAAAAGAATTTCACGGTGTTGTAATGTACATGTGAGAAATAAATGCTTCTTCTTCTTCTAAATAGAAGTGGTGGTGATATTCACAATTTGTCATTTGCCATCATCCAATCTTGCCATAATATTAACAGGATGTAATATTAAGTAGAATGTAGCTGATCCTAATTGATGAATCAGTCCTGGTTAATCAGTCTCATTTTTTCTCACCATAGCAGCTGGTTGCCAATAAAATGTGATTAAACAAACTAAGGGCTGCATTCATTTGACATCTTGGATGGTTAAATATGGAGTAATCATAATGATGACTTTAATGAACATTGACCAACACACTGATGTATCACTTTCAAAAATCCATCTTCGTATCTTGCCAATTCTGATATTATTAACCTTACTCCCTTTAATGTTTTCACCAGTATCAAGATGATCAGTGACATATTTTCCGTGTTTCCTCAAAAGCACATCCCACTACTTTTTACAATGGTGAAAAAAAACCCTCTAATCCAAGGCTAGTATCCCCATGACTTACAGTATGTTATAGACTGCATACTGATTTAGTATCATTTATTGGGTAAAAGTTGAAAACAGGTACAATGCAAACTCTTTTGTAATTTGTTTATAATATCACAGACACCAGAATATAGTCAAGTAAAAATTTAGTTTTTAAAATCCCTTGACTAATAACATAGTAACAATAGAATCATAAGCATACTGGCATTAGTAGTTAAATGGGAGATTAATTACATATACAGTATGCAATGCTAATATTACTATTCCAGTTGACTTATTTATCTGGTAAATAACAAGAAGATTATTTTATATGTTTTTTTTTATGGGCAGTAAGATGAAATAGTAAGAAAGTAATTTATTTGAAAAGGAAAAAAAAATAATTTGATAATATTCTTAAAACATTTTTATATGCACACTGTGTATGTCTACTACAGTAGTGTGCTGAAACTATTTTTATTTCTTTCACTCTGAAAAAAACATTCACTTGATCATTTATTTTTATTTTTCTCAATTTCATGATTATAGCTTGTTGGATTGGTTGGGTTGGCAAGAGGGGGTGATAGACTATACCACATGACAAGTATAACACGAGTATTAATATACATTCGAATTTTTATGTCTGTAATATAGACAGCACATCGAGGCAAATAGTAAAGGCATATTATTAGAAGCTGAGGGCTACATGTAGAGAACACTTTGTACTTTATTTGAATAATTGGTATTTTTAAGACAGTTATAATGATCGCTAGGTAAGAAAATATGATGAAAACAAGTGGCCCCAACAGTACAATCATAGTCATAATAAGGAACAACAATCTCAGAGTCCTTACATCACCACAGGTTAATAAACTTACTGAATTTTGGTCACAAAAGAACTGGTGTATTACGTTGGAATCACAGAAAGGCATGCCTATAGTCTGGTGAATTATCAGTGTCAGCCATGAGACTGGAATCACCCAAAGTATACCACATGCAATTGCCATAGAATTATTTGTAATAAGAGTAGGGTATCTAAGAGGGTTACATATAGCAATAAACCGATCAATGGCCATTAATAGCAAAATGAAAGAAGTGACAGCCCCAAAATAATGCACAAAAAACAACTGAACAAAGCATCCCTGAAATGTTACAGTTTCATCCTTAAGCAGGTACTTTGCAATGATTTTAGGCATTGTGATGATTCCAAAAGCAAAGTCCACTATAGCAAGATTACAGAAGATAAGGTAGGTTGGCTTTTTAAGGTTCTTTTCATAACAAACAAAGAAAATAGTTAAAATATTTCCCCCCACAAGTACAAGATAAATTAAGAGAAGAAGGGTTCCCACTGCTGCATAGTATTCTGGAGTGAGTCCTGGAAATCCAAGAAGGTAGAATTCTTCAATATGTGTGAAATTGGTATATTGGTCCATAGTTTCAGGAATATTCCAAAATTATGCATAATCACTGCAATTTAAAAAAGGAAACAGAACATTGGGTTGTTGTTTTTATCTGATATAATATCATTGTAAGTCATTATGTATCCATTTGTATAGACTTAAGACTATGAATTAAAGCTTCAAACAACACATTCTGACCTTCATGTATGTTGAAATGAGCTACAGTCTCTTACAACTTATGTCAACGTAAGTATGTCAACATTGGCAGTACTTGATTAAAAACAACCCATCGAACCTTTATAAATGCTCTTCCAACACACAATAGGCCAGCTACATGATGCAGTGTGTTTCCACCTCTAGGGTCCTTTTACTCTATCACATGATATCAAATGTAAAATGATATCATATGTGTATTTACTGTAGTTCATTTGAACAACAGCCAACAACCTACATTTGTAACCTAATCTACTGGTGGAAAAATGACATTATTGACACATTGAAGTTCACGATACAGAATTTCCGATCTGTGGTGTGATGATCTCTGATACAGTCAGTTCTGTTCTTTTGGCTAAACTTTTTATATTCTTATTAGGTAATTTAAGCATTTTAAAAATTTGTCTGTCATCATCTGTACAGAGTTCGTAAGCACATCTCTGTGTTTTGATGATGATGTTGATGGCACAGGAGCAATCGCATACATTTTGACAGCTGTTATCTAATTACAAGTGTCAAGTGGCTTTTATTGTCATTTCAACCATACTGTACAGCTCTTTTTTCAAGAGGGACCTGGCCAAGAGGGCAGCATACAAGGTTTCAACAAGCAAACAGACAAAGCAAATATACAAAGCAAACATACAATACAATCAACATAAAAAAGAGTTGAAAATAGCCGTTATGTACAGCAATACATACCAATGGAACCAGATCCCACATACATTAAAATTGATATTAATTCTCCCAGTGTAACCAATTTAGCCCAGTTTCATACTGACGCAGGGAACAGTGTAACATATGACGGTGCCCAAACTGATTTCTGAATTAACCCAGACGGAACATAGAAAGTTTCACCACTGAGGTGACTGAGAGTAACCCTGAGAGGCCTCCTTTGACCAGATGCCCTTTGGAATGCAAAACGTACACACACAACTTACACCCATAAAAGAAACCTTTCATGACTTAACGGGTGTGAACGTCTGGAAAACTTCACGATTAGGTTCGTCGGCAGGGGTCCACCATAACTCCGACCAAGGGCCTGTAAATCTCTGATCTAATCTCTGTTTACAAACACATGGATTAGCATCAGAGTCGGCAAGGCTAGGAAAAAAACGTCCTCCCTAAAGGTCACCCTGAGGTGACCAAGGACCGGTGGGACATTAGAAGAATGCCAGCCCCCTCTTCTGGACATACACACACTCACGCACACACACAGTGAAAATGTCTCTTGAATGTAACATGTAATCATATTTCTAGATAGTTATAATGTATTCATATATGCATGTGTTGTGTGTCTAGATAACCTAACTATAGTGATTTTAGATAGTTTGAGTGAGAAGCTAATTTTAAGTTGTCTGTAACCACGTCTAATGATCCTTCACTGTCCAAGATATCATAATTTCCTTTAAGTTTGGTACCAAAATCATTGTCTCGTAATATGCCAATTAATGATGCATACTACAGGACGATGGGATGTATCATTCTATATTTTTCCCATATTTTATCCTAATCCAAACTTAATACAAACCCCGCCTTGACATGCGACCCGCTCTGGGACAGACCAAGAAAGTTCTCCCCCCAGAACTTTCTCATATCTCTCTGGATTCACCAGCAGCTCAGAGAGGCGTGTACATTGGCATTGTTCATAAAAGACCGCGACACGCATTCCTCTATGCTTGCTTCCTCTTTTTTCTTTTCATCTTCTTCCTTTTTACTACTTATTCTTCTTCTCCTTTTTCTCTACTTTGACTTCACTTTTCTCTCTCTCTCTCACAGACTTGCTCTCTTCTGCCTTCCTTTTCCGGTACTCCCCCGGACTCTCCTTTGTCTCGTTAAACCACGTGGCAATTATCGTTTTCTTTCTTCTTTCTACTCTGGCGAGACCCAACTCCGTTCACCCTGACTCTACCGACGTGGAAGATTCAGCAAACTCCTCACTAAACCTACGAACCAAGGACCCTTGTGAACGGCATAAAATTAACGCAAGTATAAATTTTAATCGATCTATAGAAGTGTCCTTTAAGTCAGTGCCCCTTGTTAAAGGTGAATTTTCAATTCATTGCTGATTCTCTAGGTTAAACTGTTGTGTGTTCTGCCATTCTGTTATTTTCATCATTTTTCCTTTTGTTTCTTTCACTTTTCCTGTATATATGTATTATTTGTTTATACCTAGTTGTGTATATCAGTAGTTTTATGTAGTTATTAAAATCCATGGTTATCACACTGGATCGTCTCTGTTTTTACTCATGGCAAGGTTCCCTTTTAACGTTGCTCTTCGCTATGCGCTGTATTTCTGTTAACTTAGAATAAACTATGCTTCGTGGCCAGAAGAATAATTTATTCTTTTAGAGTAATACGAAGACTGTTCTGGTAAGTTTGGTGGACAAACAGATCAAGCTGCTTCGCATTTAATTCTAAAGCTAGACTACAGTAATTAATATAACATTCCCTTTCATGGTGGATTTATATCCATAACTAATCAGAACACGCTTTGATTAGAGCTATAGATATATTTCACCCATTTGAGCTAGACTCGCTACAACAGCCAACTGAAACCTGTTTTAAGAGCCTATCACATATTGACATCGAGTATATGAAAGACACTGTTTGAATAAAGGTAGGAGGGAACACGTCTTAGAGATTTGTAAACAAAAGTCTGCTATTCACTGTATAATGATGGCCAATTAATCATTCACAGTGGTGTGTAGCATATTTGCAGCCAATAATAAAACATAAAGCAATTCAATTCAATTAAATTTTATTTAGTGCTTTTAACAATGGACATAGTCATGAAGAAGCTTTAAAATAATCCAGATATGGATTTAAATATAGATCCCTAATGAGCAAGCCAGAGGTGACTGTGGAAAGTAAAAGCTCCCTGAGAGACAAAGAAACCTTGAGAGGAACCAGACTCAAAAGGGAACCCTCAAAAGTGGACTTTATATCATATAAAGTCAAACAGTGCTTGGAGCGGCTGTGGCTCAGGTGGTAGAGTGGGTTGTCCACTAATCACAGGGTTGGTGGTTTGATCCCCATGACTCCACCTGCCGAAGCGTCCTTGGGCAAGACACTGAACCTTAAGTTGCTCCCAATGGCAGGCCTTACATGGCAGCTCTGCTGCCATGAGTGTACGGGTGAATGAGAAACAGTGTAAAGGGCTTTGTAGAAACACTAGGTTAAATGGTGCTATAAAAGTACAGATCATTTATCTAAGTGTGTTGAAAGGATCTTCAGTATGAGCATCAGAGTCTTTTTTAAAATTTTATTTCATTATTGTTTTTAGCTGTAGTGTAAATCTATAGTATCCAAGCGAAGTTATCCACTGAATTATGAATGAGACTTTCCAAGTAAGACCATCCACAGCCATACTTAGGTTATTTGAGATCCACAATCTCATGGCATCTTTAGGCTATGCATGTGGAGCCATCCTCAGCAGCTGCTAGTGATTCTCAGGTGAAAGCGGCACCAAGCAAAAGTAGAGCATCAGACTGGATCAGGCAGGGCCAGAGGGCAGATAGACTCAGGATCATTGGCATTTCATCAGGCTGCTGGAATAACATGTAGCTCAACAGAGAGAGAGAGAGAGAGAGAGAGAGAGAGAGAGAGAGAGAGAGAGAGAGAAAGAGAGCAGATTATTAGGTATGCTCTTGTCCTGTAGTGTAAGAGGGAGTACATTGTGTGCTAGCATGGACTCTAGCAAAAATAGCTGTGACAGCATAACTAAAAGGGAGAGCCATAAGGTAACACAGGCATGAGGTCACCCTGGGACATAAAGCATCCCACCACTCCAACATCAACAAACCTGAGTGAAAATTCAAGAGTTGGGAGGTGACAGCATCCAAACATCCCAGTTTACCAGAACTCGCTATACTCATGAACCCTCCAGATCTTTACCTAAGAGAAAAGCTATTAACAAAAGCTTGACTAAACAAATATGTTTTCAGCCTAGACTTAAAGACTGAGACTGTGCCTGAGTCCTTGACTGCAAAAACTGACTGCTGCTAATATCAGATAGCATCTTGCAACGATGTAATTCAGAGTGATCTAAATCAGTGTAAAAACACAGTTCTAATCATACAGATTTGCACAGTGTATCTCCCACTTGAATCCTCAGTGTTTCACTTTTTATATTTTATGTTTATATTTGTAACGAATCAAGCATTACTAGCATTATTCTTTTCCACCGGAATAATGAAATGGATCAACTTTAAACATGAAAAACGAAACAGAAGTGCACGCTTGGATTTGAAGCACCTTTTTAAAGGAGACAAGTTTTAAAGCGTGCCCATGTTATCTACCAGAATGTGTAGTAACTCGGATGAATCTGCAACGTTTAAAAATATTCTCCACCAGTTACAATTTATGTAACAAATTAAAAGATGCTTTAACACGTTTAAATGTATTCTCCAATTTATATAAGGAATTAGCTCGACTGGCGTGAAATATATCTATATATCTAATCAATGCGTGTTGTGACCAGTTATAAATATACATCAGCCATGAAAGGGAATTCATGTAGGTGCACATATACATATAGATAATTAACTACAATGGATCATAATTAATTATGACTATGTATGTGGTCTGTAAACTGTAGTCTAGTTTAGATTTATGAACTCTAAAGAGTGAGTTTATCCTTCTGGCCAGGAAGAATTAACCCACAAAGTTTGTTATTAAAGATTAGAGTGGGTAACCGAGATCTTATGCAGCGTAGAATTGACTCATCACGTGACAAAACAGAGACAGATCAAGCGTGGTGATAATAGATTTTAATAGCTAGATGTAACTATGGATACACACGACTAACTCTAAGCAAACATACATATGTACATCTATATACAAGGAGAGAAAAGGAATAGAGAGAAAGTAATGAAGTAAAAGGGAAGCAGACAAAAACACAACTAATTAGCCTTTTTCAAAAACCAGCAACGAACTTAATTCTCCTGTAACACAGGGATCCAATCTTAAACGCAGATATAGGTTCATTAACTATACTTGCATAGCTTCGGTTTGAAAATTCACACAAGGTCGTGTAGAGTTCGCTGGTTCATCGTGCCGTTTGAAAAGGCCGTCGGCCGTGAAGCGGTTGCATCTTTTGTCCGGGAGGGAAAGACCCTGGCTTCCTCTTCCCGGGGCACGTGGCCCCGGGGGAGAGAGAAACCGGAAGAGTGTAGAAATGAAGTTGAAGAGTGACGAAGAGAAGACTAACAACTGAGGAGAAGAGCGTGGTGTTGTTTTAAAGACAACACCAACACACACGCCTCTTTGGGCTATGGGCCAATCAGGAAGTTGGATTTGCATGTCCAGATGAACTCTCTTTGTCTGGTCTCGGACCCTAATTTAAATGTCCAGGGAGGAGCCGGTTTATACCGTATTATATATGAAATTACAAGAAAGCATGAAATAGTGTATCCCATTACAATATGATATGCATAATCAATCAGGGTATCTTGAGATGATTAACTACATACCAAATTCGATGGACTTGTAAAGAATATTACAAATAAAACCTGGTTACAGACATTTAAAATGAATTAAAACTATCTAACATCATTAAGGTTAGGTTACATGAACACACAATATATGTAAACAAGATAATGTCACACTATTTAGGCATCGAATAATTACATGTAATTACACGTTACATTGAAAAGAGAGAGATTTCTCCATTGTGTGTGTAAGGTAAGCTTGTGTGTGTGTGTGTGTGTGTGTGTGTGTGTGTGTACCGGGGGGTGGGGGGGGGGTGGGGGTTGGTAGTTAGCATTCCAAAGGTATCTGGTCAAACTGGGGCCAGAGTGGTCATTAAACAGATAGGGATTTATAGCTCAAAAGAAACAAAAGAAACTTCTGTGCTAAGCCCAGGTTGATTCAGAAATCAGTTTGATACCGTCAGACGTTACATATTTGTATTTTATTCTAAAGTGCCTTCATCTTATTCTTATTTTTTTTATACCCAGTGTTATAATTTATGTCTTATAATTTAGGTATGCTTTACAATGGCAATAAAGCTTCTTCTTCTTCTTCTTCTTCTTCATGAACTTCAAATGAGAGACTAGAGTCAATATTCACACTAAAGTCTTTTACTGCTGCACATGATATAACTGAAAAAGCCGTCCAGATTTACTGCCTGTGATCCTAGTAGAAGTACTTCTGTCATTAGAATTAAGTAGGAGGAAGTTACTCAACATCCAATGCTTAATGTCTTTATACACTCCTAAAATCTATTAAACTGGTGTCTATCATATTACTAACCTCATTTCCATAAAAGTTGGAATTTTTTTCTAAAATGCAATAAAAACAAAAATATGTGATTTGTCAAGTCTCTTGAAGCTTTAAATAACTGACAAAAGTACAAAGAAAAGATATTCAATGTTTTCACTGACCAACTTAATTGTATTTTGTAAATATAACAAATTTAGAATTTGATGCCTTCAACACGCAAACAAAGTTGGGACAGAGGCATGTTTACCACTGTGTTACATCACCCTTCCTTTTAATGACACGTTTTAATCATTTGGGGAACTGAGGATACCAACTGTTGCATAGGAGACAGATCTGGACTGTTGGAAGGCCAGTCAAGCACACCCACTCTGTATCTATAAAGCCACGCTGTTGTAGCACGTGCAGAATGAGGCCTGGCATTGTCCTGCTGAAATAACAATGGACTTCCTGGGAAAAGATGTTGCCTTAATGGCAGCATATGTCTCTCTAAATATATGTCTCCCAATATACGCCTCCATGTCAATGGTACCTTCACACATATGCAAGTCACCCATGCTGTGGGCACTGATGCACCCCCATACCATCACAGATGCTGACTTTTGCACATTTCACTTATAACAGTCTGGTTGGTCTGTTTCATCTTTGGCATGGAGAACTTGATGTCCGTTTTTCCCAAAAACAAGCTGAAATGTGGATTCATCTGACCACAGCACACGTTTCCACTGCCTTTCAGTCCACCGGAGATGAGCTCAGGCCCAGAGAACTCGGCGGCGTTTCTGCATAGTGTCAATATGTGGCTTCCTCCATGCATTATAAAGTTTTGAGTTGCATTTCTAGATGCGGTGGCGGACTGTGTTAAGTGACAGCGGTTTTCTGAAGTACTCCCGAAGCCATGTGGTTATATTTATCACAGTAGCATGACGATTTCTCAGGCAATGTCGCCTGAGGGCTCGAAGGTCACGCACATTCAACAGTGGTTTCCAGCCTTGCCCTTTACACAATGAGATTTCTCCGGATTCCCTGAATCGTTTCACAATATTATGCACTGTAGATGGTGAAAGACTTGAATTCTTTGCAATCTTGCACTGAGCAATGTTCTTATTGAACTGACTGACAATTGTCTCATGAACTTTGGCACAAAGTGGTGAGCCACGAAACATCCTTGCTTGCAAAGACTGAGCTTTTGGTCGATGCTCCTTTTATGCCCAATCCTGATACCCTTCCCTGTTACCAATTAACCTGATCCTCCAAAATGGTGTTACTTGAATATTCTATAGACTTTTCAGTCTTATTTTGCCTCTGTCCCAACTTTTTTTGAGTGTGTTGAAGGCATCAAATTCTAAATTTGTTTATATTTACAAGTTGGCCATTGAAATCTTTTCTTTGTACTTTTGTCAGTTAATTAAAGAGACTTGACAAATCACAGATTTTTGTTTTTACTGCATCCGGATTTTGTGGAAACCAAACTTTTCTTTAATATAGAGGAGTCACCGTTTACATCAACAAACTTGTTGACAATAACAATCACTCAAATAAGACCTGAGCCAGTCCCTTAAATCCAACAACTTTTCTAGTCTATCTAGATGAATATTATGTTCAATGGTATCAAAAGCTGCACTAATGTCAAGCAACACAAGCAAGGAGACAGAACCTTGATCGGAGGCCTATAGTAGGTCATTTACCACTTGAACCAGCACTCTCTCAGTACTGTGATGAGGCCTAAATCCTGACTGAAAGATTTCATGAATGTCCTATGCATGTACGAGCCTAACTGCTGTGCTACAACCTTTTGTAGGACCTTGAAGATAACGGGAAGGTTGGATATTGCATTATAGTTAGACAGCTGACAAGGGTCAAGGTCACTTTTCTATAAATGCTTTTTTGATACCTGCTAGTTTAAAGGATTTAGGTACATAAGCAGTGCTACAGGAGGACTTGACTACATTTAATAGAGGATCACTTGCTTACTGTACCATTTGTTTGAGGAAATGTGTAGGTAAGGGAGTGCCATGATTAAAGTGACAGAGGCTACACTTTTTCTTCATTCTGATGTTTGATATATATATATATATATATATATATATATATATATATATATATATATATATATATATATATATATATTCAGTATTTTTTTTCTTTCTTTCTTTATTTTTTTTCTGTTTTTTCCTTTATGTGATAATACCCTTTTGCTGCTATACAGTCTTTTCTCATACAGCATGTCTAATCTCTCTTGTCTGCTGCTGTAACATTGGAATTTCTCACCTGAAATTATTAAAATGTTGTCTTATCTTTGCTCAGTGTGGTCAGACAATTCAGTGTATAAAGAATTAAATAAAAAAAAAATAATAATAAAATAAATAAATAAATAAATAAATAAATAAATAAATAAATAAATAAATAGACCTAAATTGGTCACTTAAACAATTAAGTGTGGCTGGCTTAGCAGACCAAATGCAGGAGTCTTTGACAATGTATGGGGGGAAATCTGGCAATTTCATGTTCGTAGAGGAATGAATTATCTTTAAATTTTCTTTGCATCATTGAGTTTTTGTAGTTTCAGAAACATAAAACTCAGATTTTGCTATTTTGATGCATGACATGCAACAATTTTTAGCTGCCTAAAAATGACCCTCTCAACCTCAAGACTGTTTTTTCTAGCATGCGCCCAAGCAAAGTCCCTTTCGCTCAAAAGGCAAAACAGCTCAGGGGAGAGCCAAGGGTTATTATGGCCCTTTACTCTAAATTTACGGCAAGGTTTGTGTTTGTCTATTACACTAATATAACCATTATAAAAATAATTCCAAGACAGTCCAAATATCATCAATAAGATAGATTCTTTCCCAGAGAAAGCAATTTTCTGCATTTTTGTAGCATCTTCTTGGTAAACTTTTCTTTTTCATGCCTTTTACTTGTCTGCTCCACCTGCTTGCTTTCTTCAGTGCATCTAAATAGCTTTTTGTTTCACACTGGCTTTATTTATTTATTTATTTTTAAATATTTATTTTTATATTTTGTTCATGATTTATTAACCAAACACATTTGACTACATGGACCAAACATTTTTCTTATTAAAAAAAAAAAACAAAAACAAAAAAAACACTGAGCAGGCCAAATCAGTCACAAGACAGTTCAGACCACTGAGATTTACGGTCTGGTTTGAGAAGTCAAATAGCTGTGTTTACCAATTCATTTGCTAAACTGTTTGGTTCCTTACTCAACGTAGCATGAGCGAGATTAGAAAGTAAACAAAATCGTTTCCAGGTAATTTTATTTAAATACACTGATACACTGATTTCTAAGTTGAGGTGTCAATGTATGTTATAGGCAGAGAAATCAGATTTTGATCTAAAACAAAATTGGTATTTCTGGCTGTTTGCCAGAATTCAGTGACAGTTAAATTTGATGGGTATTCCCAGACCACTACACGTATATCTAAACATTTTGAGACAATGTTTTGAGCACTGAGAGGATTATTTAACCCAAGGTTACATTTGTAACATTAAAATGTTAGATTTGTCTGAAGGGAAGCTTGTATTTGAGAAAATGTTTCTGTGGCCCTTTAGTAGCTGGCTGCAGTACAAATTTGAACTCCATCCATTCCCATTTAAGTGAATGGAAAACAAGCCAAACTTACATTTTTAAGTTACACATCCAAAAATAATTTTTGGGAATAGTGTTCCCAATGTTTTCAGTTGACCTGGATATCTTACCAACATTTTTCTTTACTTTAAGTGCAGTTTGTGTTGTATTTGATAATAATTAAAATGGAGAGGTTGATGAGGTGATTAACAGTTTTGGGGTGGGCTGAAAAGACACTGAAATAACACTCTAGCTTCATGAACATGCACACACTGTCCAACATGCACCCCAAGCTCTTACTGAGACTATAGTCTAACGAACTTCATTTGACATCTTTAAAACTTTGCAAAAATGATTTACAGTGACAACTTTGACAGTTCTATAGCAAAGTCATGTCTTATTCTGCTGTAAACTGTTCTAACAGACCCTCAGCAGGGGAGTTCTTTGCAGTTATATGGTATGTGGCTCATTTTGATGCCAAAACTAGCTTGTTAACTAGCTGTGGATAGCTGTTGATATCTGCTACTGATAAAATTAGGAAGCTAAAACATCTTGAAGGCAAGATGAAAGATGCAAGATGTTTTCTAACACTTCAAGAATAACAAATTCTCAGTGACATACATGAGACTAACTACAAAGAACACGTTCAGGAGGATCAATATATATTAAGCAGGGGCATGTAAGTAGGAGTAATCATTGTACGGATGTTAACTGATTGTAACTAGAAAACCAGCATCTGGAGTCTCAACCTTCACCATAATAGCAGGTGTTACAACGACTATTCAGTAATTTAAGTATTACACTGCATTTTATTCACATGTATTACATTAAAATGTATTGTAATTGCAAAATAAAATAAAATAAATCACCAAAACAAGAAATGTTCTATCTTTTAAACAAAAATTATACAAAACATTGCAGGTTATTTGACTCGGATGGCAGATGAAAAGAAATGTTAGTTGTTCCAGTGATCTACCTGATAATAAATCTTTATGGTATTTTGTCATGGGTAAACCCAGATTTACCCTGAAAATTGTCATTTTTCAGAGGCAGGAGGAGTGCTCGCTTAATGTTATTAAATGTCTAAGTCACCAGGCAGAATTATGGTCAGGCAAACAGAGTGGTATAGAACAACAGGATAAAAAAAAAACCCACAAAGAAATCACAGACTCTAAACCAGAGAAGTAATCATGCTCAGAGTAACACTGAAAAGATGAGAAAACCTTGAAAAGGAGATACATGAAAAAGCTGTTTAAGTACACAGAGTGATTGAAGAAAAACAGGAAACAGGTGTGTTAGAATTCAGGTGAGTGTGATCATTGTAATGTCTGGGCTGGATTCAAATGAGAATGAGGAGTTGCCCCTGGATGGGTAGTGGGTCTGCATGTGATAATAATTCATAAATTCTATTGTGTAGTATGGTGGACACATACTAAAATCAAATTTAATAAAGATGTATTATACTAAAAAGCATCATATATATTTGTTTTAAAATATTGGATTATTGCCACAAAATTATGGCTAATTATTATAAATGAACTCTGACTGTTATTACCTGATTGCATCTCTGATTTAGACTCTTTACTGCTTTATATGTGTTTTTGATCCTGTTTGTTTGCCTGTTTGACCATTGCCTGTTTTTGATTCTGATCTTTAATAAAAGTACATCATATTTTCAAGCTTTGAGTGAATTTAATTAGGTATGTTAAATATACTAGGCCCTGTCCACTCTGTGCAAAATAAATTCAACATTTGAGATTCAGGTACTATGTACTATTTTGAATTTTCTCCAAAGTATTCAGATCATCATAAGCTGAAGTCAGGCATCATGTGTGGATCAAATTACAGCACAAACAGAGGAATACAATAACCCAGTCCACATATACCATAATATATTTCAAGATCTGACATATTAGGTCAAGCTAACTTAGCCTTTTTTTAAAAAACATTCCTAACAAAAGTTTCTTAACTTCTTCTGTTTTTAAACTGTAGAGTAAAGGATTGATCACTGGAGGTAGCACACTATAGAGCATAATGATGGCTATTTGCAAATCAGCATTAAATGTGATACCTATATTCGCAGCCAAGTAATTAAAACACCTGGGTAAGAAGAAGAGAGCAATTATAATGAGTTGAGAACTACATGTGGAAAAAACCTTTAGCCGCCCATGTGCATTTGATATTTGTAGGACAACTAAAATAATGCAGGTGTAGGAGAACACAATAATGGCAAGAGATCCCAGCAATATTACCATGGCATAAACAAAAGCTGGAAAACTATATGGAGTCCTGTCAGTGCAAGCAAGTCGTGTAATAGATATATGATCACAATAGCAGTTTACAATGGTATTGGCTCCACAGTAAGAGAGGGGGGAAGCCCGAACAACCATCATTATAATGCTAGGATGAGCAAAAACCCAGACTACTATGGACATAATTAATATATTTCTATTTGACACAATAGTATGATAACGAAATGGGTAACAAACTGCTATATATCGATCTATAGCCATTACAGCTAGTGTGTATGAACTGACTGTACCAAAATAATGCACTAAGTACATCTGAAAAAAACAAGCTGCAAAAGAAATGGTCCCATCTTGGAACCAATATCTAGCAATGATCTTTGGTAAGGTGCATGTACTGAACAACACATCAGACATCAGAAGACTTATATAAATAAAATACATGGGTTTATGGAGACTTTTGTTTGTTGCAACCAAAAGAAGAAAAAATCCATTCCCTATCAAGGTGCACACATAAACTAAGAACATAACTGCAGACACAAGGGCATAGTAGTTAGGATGAAGTCCAGGAAAACCAACAATAAAAAAGTCCTTCACAAAGGTCACGTTTCTGCCTGACATTATCGGACGTCCTTAAAGAGAAAATGTCAGATTTAATGCAGATGTGTACCAGCATCATAAAGAATGATGTACACTGCATATATGAATAAAATCGCCTTATAAATTAAAATGGTTAAATAATAAAATAAGCTCAAATATTGTTACATTACATTTATTTTTATTTTAGATAGATTTTGATATTACTCTTGATTTTAAATTAAATGCCAATGATAAAAAATTACCAAAAGACATTATGACATTATGCATTATCTCCATACCTTTACAGAGTCATAGCACATCAGGAAATGTGTCTGTGCTCCAGGGCAATTTATTTATCTTAACACATGATGTACATGTCACATGTCTAGCAAGAAAAAACGTAAGTTGATTAAATCTTCTGAGACTTGTGTAAGGAGTTAAATTTTAATGTCTAAAAATACAGTGTAAATAAGCTCACTATGTTATTTGAGACATTTCTACTTACAATTTTTGTTGGACTGTTGCCAAGTGATAAAAATGATGACTAGTCCTTATTTGCCATGTAAATTAGAGCATTAATTAAGCATAACAGAAAAACACTGGACAGGTTAAACAGATATGGCTGGTGGTGATATTTGATCAGTGGGCTTACATCTAATATCTTTCAATAGGCCTTCTATTGAAGCCCGCAATACCCCTACCAATGATATACCATCTCTGGAGAATAAGGGGCTGATGGTGTGTTTAACTGAGGCCCTGGGAACAGTGGACGTTGCCTTGATGGCAGCATATGTTTCTCTAAATATATGTCTCCAAATATACATGACAACATTAATGGTACCTTCACACATATGCAAGTCACCCATGCCATGGGCACTGATGCACCCCCATACCATCACAGATGCTGGCTTTTGCACCTTTCACTTATAACAGTCTGGTTGGTCTTTTTCATCTTTGGCATGGATACCTCGACATCCGTTTTCCCCAAAAACAAGCTGAAATGTGGATTCATCTGACCACAGCACACGTTTCCACTGCCTTTCAGTCCATCTGAGATGAGCTCGGGCCCAGAGAACTCGGCGGCGTTTCTGCATAGAGTTGATGTATGGCCTCCTCCTTGCGTAATAGAGTTTCGGGTTGCATTTCTAGATGCGGTGGCAGACTGTGTTAAGTGACAACGGTTTTCGAAGTACTCACAAGCCCATGTGGTTATATTTATCACAGTAGCATGACGATTTCTCAGGCAATGCTGTCTGAGGGCTCGAAGGTCACGCACATTCAACAGTGGTTTCCGGTCTTGCCCTTTACGCAGTGAGATTTCTCCGGATTCCCTGAATCTTTTCACAATATTATGCACTGTAGATGGTGAAAGACTTGAATTCTTTGAAATCTTGCATTGAGCAATGTTCTTTTTGAACTGACTGACAATTCTCTCACGAAGTTTGGCACAAAGTGGTGAGCCACGACCCATCCTTGCTTGCAAAGACTGAGCTTTTGGTGGATGCTCCTTTTATGCCCAATCCTGATACCCTTCCCTGTTACCAATTAACCTGATCTTCCAAAATGGTGTTACTTCTTTTAAACAAAAATTATACAAAACATTCCAGGTTATTTGACTTGGATGGCAGATGAAAAGAAATGTTAGTTGTTCCAGTGATCTACCTGATAATAAATCATGATGGTATTTTGTCATGTGTCAACCCAGATTTACCCTGAAAATTGTCATTTTTCAGAGGCAGGTGGAGTGCTTGCTTAATGTTATTAAATGTCCAAGTCACCAGGCAGAATTATGGTCAAAAACCGGCAATGGTTAAATAGTCAGGCAAACAGAGTGTGTGGTGGATTTGAGTGAGACACTCTGTGTAGATTAAGTGGACTTGTGTGTTTGATGTGTGTTTGATTGCTCATGCCTAGGGTGTGCATGTAGAGTCAGTATAGCAGTTAGACAGAGTGCTGGTTCACGGCATAAGGTCTCATAGAGTGTTTATTGGACATACACAGAAGACATATAACATCCTGACAAGCAGATAGATCAGACGCAAAACCACTACATGGTGTCAGAAGTCGATTCAAGTGAGTACAGCGAACAGATTGTCGATAAGAACTGAACATCACACCAGCAAAGTTTTGCATGCTAATGGCTAGCGAACATGGAACAGTTCAAGCCGCCATCGCCATTATTGTTAACAGGCAATTTAGCGGAAAATTGGCGAAGATGGGAACAACGTTATCGTCGGTACATGATCGCAACGGATGCGAATACCAAACCAGAGCCAGTCAAAATAACCATTCTGCTACACACCATCGGAGAAGAGGCGTTAGAAGTGTATAATACACTCACCATCCATCTTGTCGATGAAGAGAATGAGACGATGGAAGATGTGCTCACAGCATTCCGAGACTACTGTAGTCCACAAAAAAATGACATATTTGAAAAGCATCAGTTCTGGTCACATCCCATGGCAGAAGGCATCACAGTGGGTAGATTCATCACAGAGCTGAGACAGAAAAGCAAAGACTGTGAGTTTGGCCCGATTGAGAATGATATGCTGAGACATAAGCTGGTTTTCAGCATAACGAACCCTTCTCTTAAAGAAAGATTACTCCGAGAAAATGATTTGTCACTGCACAGAGCTTG
This sequence comes from Cranoglanis bouderius, assembly GCA_023630585.1. Classification (NCBI taxonomy): domain Eukaryota; kingdom Metazoa; phylum Chordata; class Actinopteri; order Siluriformes; family Cranoglanididae; genus Cranoglanis; species Cranoglanis bouderius. The sequence continues at coordinate 9,177,829 of CM042540.1, forward strand.
TGAAATATGCAGAGCAACAGAGTTAGCCAAAATGCAGATACAGGCCATGCAAAATGCAACAGTTTTTCAGGACCCTCAAGTGAATGCTATAGAAAAGGCAACAGATCAGAAGAAAATAAGCGTAAGACAAAAGAGCAACAAGAAATCAAGTATGCGAAACTTCAGCAGATGCGGAAAGAGCCACGAGCCTCGCCAATGCCCAGCCTTTGGTGCGGTATGCCACAAGTGTGGTAAGGGTAACCACTTTGCCAGTGTATGTCATGCAGTCACTCGCAACGATAACAGAGCAAAGACGGTGCACAGCATAAAAGGTGAAATAGAATCCATGTACATCGGCACATTAATACACAGTCAAGTGCAAGAGATAAACCACACGAAAGACAGTTTATGGTACACAACAGCTACCATCTGAGGTGTACAGATAAAATTCAAGCTAGACACAGGTGCAGAGGTAAATGTGCTACCTGTATCCATTGTCCAAAAGATCCCTGGTCAAGTTAAGATACAGCCTACGTCAACCATGCTAGTAGTATTTGGAGGAATACGCTCCACCCCGACAGGTGTTTTGTCGCTGAAATGCAAAACAGACAAAGTCACAATCAATTTATAGTTTTATGTGTCCGATCAAGCAGATATACCGATACTTGGCAGAGCAGCATGAGAGCAGCTACGGCTGGTGAAAAGGATTGAAGTGCTTGCAGAGAAGTCGGCGACTATCAAAGAGGACCTGGTCAGAATGCATCCATCAGTCTTCACAGGGCTTGGTGAGTTCCCAGGAGTTCATCATATACACATAGACCCAACATTCACACCTGTTATTCATGGATGCAGAAACATTCCACTAGTTGTTCGAGATAAGCTAAAAGAAACACTTCAAGAGCTTGTGCACAGAGGGGTCATAACACCTGTAACTGAACCCTCAGGATGGATAAACAGCTTGGTCATTGCACAAAAAAAAGAATGGGTCACTAAGGGTATGTTTGGACCCTCGTGATTTGAATAAAGCCATAAAACGACAGCACTATTCCATTCCCACACCTGAAGATGTGTGCAGCAATTTGGCAGGGAAGTCTATTTTCACCATTCTTGACGAGAAAGACGGTTACTGGCAAATCAAATTAGATGAACCGTCCTCAAAACTCTGTACTTTTAACACCCCCTGGGGAAGATATCGCTTTTTGAGATTACCGTTGGGCATCAAGTTTGCAAGTGAGGTGTTTCAGCAGAAAATCTGCGAGACCTTCGGTGACATACAGGGAGTCCACGTCATTGCAGATGACATGATAATAGCAGCCACATCACAACGGGAACATGATGACATCCTCGCTAAAGTGATGGAGAGAGCAAAAGCAGCCAACGTGAGATTTAATGGTGATAAGATCCAGTTAAAGGTAAATACTGTGAAATACATGGAGCACATCATCTCACCTGAGGGCCTGCGACCAGACGAGGCAAAGGTAAAGGCGATCACGGACATGCCACCCCCAAAAGATAAACAAGGTCTCCAACGTCTACTGGGTATGACCAAGTACTTAGCACAGTACATCCCAAATGAAGCTTCAATCACAGCGCCTCTGAGACAATTGCTATGAAGGATGCTGTATGGCAATGGAGCCCCCACAATACTGCTTCTTTAGAAAGATTGAAGTCAGCTCTCACACGGGCACCTGTCTTGAGATTCTATGACCACGAGAAGCCAATAACGATACAGGCAGATCCGTCAAGAGATGGCTTGAGTGTGTGTCTCCTACAAGAAGGCCACCCTGTGTGTTATGCATCGCGGCACTCACTGACACTGAGCAAAGATATGCCCAAATTGAGAAAGAGTTGCTTGCCATACTCTTTGCAGCAAGGAAGTTTCATCAGTACATATACGGTAGGCCAGTGATGGTACAATCAGAGCATAAGCCCCTAGAGAACATCATGCAGAATCCACCTGCAAGATTGCAATGACTGCTTCTACAACTTCAGAAATATGATCTGAACATCGCATACACACCAGGCAAGCACATGTATATAGCTGATACGCTATCCCATGCAATTGCAAGCAGTGAGGTTGATGAGGCTGGAGATCTCTATGATGAGAAAGTCATGCATGGCTTGGAAGCCACAGGTGCACTGAGTCCACAGACTCTGCAGCAGTTGAAAGAGACCACTGCAGCTGACCAAGTCCTGCAGGATCTGTGTGAAAAGGTAAAGTCTGGCTGGCCACAAAAAAGACGTCGTGTAAACATCAACTTACACAGTTACTGCCCTCTGTGACACAAAATCAGCATACAGAATGACATCATGATGGTAGGTGACAAGATAGTCATACCTCACACATTCAAAAGAGTAATCCTAGAGAAGCTGCATATAGCTCATCGAGGTGTCCAGAGAACAAAAGCCAAAGCAAGAAAATCCCTATACTGGCCTGGTATGGCGCGGGACATCAAGCTGATGGTGGAGAAATGTGCGCCGTGCCAACAACTCCAGCTGCAACAGCAGAAAGAGATACTCATCACACATGATGTTCCAGAGCTACCATGGATGAAGGTTGGAGTGGACATTTTTGAGTTGAGAGGCCAGTCATATCTATTGCTGGTGGACTATTTGTCAAAATATCCTGAGGTCCTCAACCTGTCAGACAAGTCAGCCCACACAGTGATATTGAAAATGAAATCTGTCTTTGCCATACACGGTATCCCAAAAGAAATTGTGAGTGACCATATTCCATTCGCAAGTTACAAAATGAAGTCATTTACAGCATCATGAGACTTCAAGCTCACACATTCCAGCCCAGGATACCCTCAATCAAACGGACTTGCGGAAAGGGCAATAAAGACTGTCAAACATGCACTAAGGAAAGCGCTACAGACGGGCACAGACCCACATCTAGTGCTACTGTCGTTGAGAAACACACCAGTGACAGGCCTGAATGAATCCCCTGCAGAAATGTTAATGGGAAGAGTCCTACGGAGCACAATCACATGCTCTAGTGCCGTGCTCCAACAGTCAACCCCACAGTTTGTACACAAGAGGCTGGTAGATTCGCAGTCATGAATGAGGCATCAATACGACCATAATGCCAAGACACTACCTGTGCTGGCTCCTGGGAGTACAGTACACATGCAGACCACACATGGTTGGAAGCCCACTGTGGTGGTGCATAAGAGAAAAGAGCCTCGGTCATACACAGTGCGGACACCAGCTGGAAGGACATTCAGGAGAAACAGGCACCACTTGAGAAAGATACATTCCAGCCTGTTCAACAATGTTGATCCTGATGAACAAGTGGAGGGAATACCCACTCAGGCACCCAGACAAGCTGACCAAACATCTGACATTGCGCTGGAAAGAATGGATGAGTATCCAGCCACACTAGAAGTGGTAGAACAGTAATTCGGCCAAAGAGATATAATGATTATGTTATGGACATGTAAAGAATGTAAACAAAAAAAACAAAAGAAAAAAACAAAAAAAAAAAAAAAGGAGAAAGAGTAGAGGTTGCAAAACAGTTGTCTGTAACATAGTTGCAAAAGAATAGTGGTAAAGTAATTGAACAAGTTATTAATGTTCTCAGTGTACACAGTTGAGTAAACATATGATATGGTGTTTGGTTAGTCATGTTAAAGTTCAGCTAAAGTCACTGTTAGATGGGCTTTAATACGTAAATGGGGAGATATGAGTTAAGTAAATTTGAATGTAAGAATCATATCTTACTTTGAGTGGGAAAAGGGGGATGTGGTGGATTTGAGTGAGACACTCTGAGTAGATTAAGTGGACTTGTGTGTTTGACGTGTATTCGATTGATTGCTCATGCCTAGGGTGTGCATGTAGAGTCGGTATAGCAGTTAGACAGTAAAGAGAGTACTGGTTCACGGCATAAGGTCTCATAGTGTGTTTATTGGACATACACAGAAGACATATAACATCCTGACAAGCAGATAGATCAGACACAAAACTACTACAGAGTGGTATAGAACAAACAGAATAAAAAAAAACACAGAAATCAAAGGCTCTAAACCAGAGAAGTAATCATGCTCAGAGTGACACTGAAAAGATGGCAAAACCTTGCAAAGGAGATACATGAAAAAACTGTTTAAGTACACAGAGTGATTGAAGAAAAACAGGAAACAGGTGTGTTAGAATTCAGGTGAGTGTGATCATTGTAATGTCTGGGCTGGATTCAGATCAGAATGAGGAGTTGCCCCCGAATGGGTAGTGGGTCTGCATGTGATAATAATTCATAAATTCTATTTTGTAATATGGTTGACACACACTAGAATTTAATTTAATAAATTAATAAAGATATATTATACTAAAAAGCATCATATAGCTTTGAGGTAGTGGTAGCTCAGTGGTTAAGATGTTGGGCTACTGATTGGAAGGTTGTGAGTTCAAATCCCAGCACCGCTAAGCTGCCACTGTTGGACCCTTGAGCAAGGCCATTAATCCTCAGCTGCTCAGATGTATGTAAGTTGCTCTGGATGAGGGCTCCACAGTGAGAGGGGGGAAGCCCGAACAATCGTCATTATAATGCTAGGATGAGCAAAAACCCAGACTACTATGGACATCATTAATATATTTCTATTTGACATAATAGTATGATAACGAAATGGGTAACAAACTGCTATATATTGATCTATGGCCATTACAGCTAGTGTGTGTGAATTGACTGTACCAAAATAATGCACTAAGTACATCTGAAAAAAAACAAGCTGCAAAAGAAATGGTCCCATAACTCAGTTGTTATCTTGGCAAAGGGAGGTAGCACAAAGTATTGACTAAAAGGGTGCCTATAATTGATGCACACCTATATTTACCAAAGATATTTTTTTGATAAACCTGTGTTTTGTTTGCAATTGTTTGATATATTTGATAACAGTTTGATAACTGTTTCATTACTATCTGCTGAAGTTAGGCATCATGAGTAGATCCAGTTACAGTACAAACACAGAAACTCAATAATACAATCCACAGCAATCCACATGTATCATAATATATTTTAAGATCTGACAAATCAGGTAAATCTACGTTGGCCTTTTTAAAAATGTTCTTATCAAGATTTTCTTAACTTCTTCTGTTTTTAGACTGTAGATTAAAGGGTTGATCATTGGAGGTAGCAGGCTATACAGCATAATGATGGCTATTTGCAAATCAGAATTAAATATGATACCGATATAAGCAGCCAAATAATTAAAACACCTTGGTAAGAAGAAGAGTGCAATTATAATGAGTTGAGAACAACATGTGGAAAAAGTCTTTAGCCGCCCATGTGTGCTTGATATTTGTAGGACAGTTAAAATAATGCAGGTGTAGGAGAACACAATAATGGCAAGAGATCCCAGCAATACTACCATGGCATAAACAAAAGCTGGAAAAATATATGGAGTCCTGTCAGTGCAAGCAAGTCGTATAATAGATATATGATCACAATAGCAGTGTACAATGGTGTTGGCTCCACAGTAAGGGAGGGGGGAAGCCCGAACAACCATCATTATAATGCTAGGATGAGCAAAAACCCAGACTACTATGGACATAATTAATATATTTCTATTTGACATAATAGTATGGTAACTAAATGGGTAACAAACTGCTATATATCGATCTATGGCCATTACAGCTAGTGTGTATGAATTGACTGTACCAAAATAATGCACTAAGTACATCTGAAAAAAACAAGCTGCAAAAGAAATGGTCCCATTTTGGAACCAATATCTAGCAATGATCTTTGGTAAGGTGCATGTACTGAACAACACATCACACATCAGAAGACTTATATAAATAAAATACATGGGTTTATGGAGACTTTTGTTTGTTGCAAACAAAAGAAGAAAAAATCCATTCCCTATCAAGGTGCACACATAAACTAAGAACATAACTGCAGATACAAAAGCACAGTAGTTAGGATGAAGTCCAGGAAAACCAACAATGAAAAAGTCCTTCACAAAGGTCACATTTCTGCCTGACATTATCGGACGTCCTTAAAGAGAAAATTTCAGATTTAATGCAGATATGTACCAGCATCATAAAGCATGATGTACACTGCATATATGAATAAAATTGCCTTATAAATTCAAATGGTTAAATAATAAAATAAGCTCAAATACTGTTACATTACATTTCTTTTTATTTTAGATAAATTTTGATATTATTCTTGATTTTAAATTAAATGCCAATGATATAAATTACCAAAAGACATTATGACATTATGCATTCTCTCCATACCTTTACAGAGTCATAGCACATCAGGAAATGTGTCTGTGCTCCAGGGCAATTTATTTATCTTAACACATGATGTACATATCACATGTCTAGCAAAAAAAAAAGTAAGTTGATTAAATCTTCTGAGACTTGTGTAAGAAGCTAAATTTTAATGTCTAAAAATACAGTGTAAATAAGCTCACTATGTTATTTGAGACATCTCTACTGACAATGTTTGTTGGACTGTTGCCACATGATAGAAATGATGACTAGTCCTTATTTGCCATGTAAATTAGAGCATTAATGAAGCATAACAGAAAAACACTGGACAGGTTAAACACATATGGCTGGTGGTGATATTTGATCAGTGGGCTTACATCTAATATCTTTCAATAGGCCTTCTATTGAAGCTGACAATACCCCTACCAATGATATACCATCTCTGGAGAATAAGGGGCTGATGGTGTGTGTATCTGAGGCCCTGGTAACAGTGGACATTGCCTTGATGGCAGCATATGTTTCTCTAAATATATGTCTCCCAATATGCACCTCCACATCAATCGTACCTTCACACATATGCAAGTCACCTATGCCGTGGGCACTGATGCACCCCCATACCATCACAGATGCTGGTTTTTGCACCTTTCACTTATAACAGTCTGGTTGGTCTTTTTCATCTTTGGCATGGCTAACTCGACGTCCATTTTCCCCAAAAACAAGCTAAAATGTGGACTCATCTGTTGACAGCACACGTTTCCACTGCCTTTCAGTCCATCTGAGATGAGCTCGGGCCCAGAGAACTCAGCGGCGTTTCTGCATAGATTTGATGTGTGGCTTCCTCCTTGCGTAATAGAGTTTCGGGTTGCATTTCTAGATGCGGTGGCGGACTGTATTAAGTGACAACGGTTTTCCGAAGTACTTACGAGCCTATGTGGTTATATTTATCACAGTAGCATGACGATTTCTCAGGCAATGCCGCCTGAGGGCTCGAAGGTCATGCACATTCAACAGTGGTTTCCAGCCTTGCCCTTTACACAGAGATTTCTCCGGATTCCCTGAATCTTTTCACAATATTATGCACTGTAGATGGTGAAAGACTTGAATTCTTTGAAATCTTGCATTGAGCAATGTTCTTTTTGAACTGACTGACAATTCTCTCACAAAGTTTTTCAAAAAGTGGTGAGCCACGACCCATCCTTGCTTGCAAAGACTGAGCTTTTGGTGGATGCTCCTTTTATGCCCAATCCTGATACCCTTCCTTGTTACCAATTAACCTGATCCTCCAAAATGGTGTTACTTGAATATTCTTTAAACTTTTCAGTCTCATTTTGCCTCTCTCCCAACTTTTTTTGAGTGTGTTGAAGGCATCAAATTCTAAATTTGTTTATATTTACAAAATACAATTAAGTTGGTCAGTAAAATCTTTTCTTTGTACTTTTGTCATTTAATTAAAGTCTCAAGAGACTTGACAAATCACAGATTTTTGTTTTTATTGCATTTTAGGAAAATTCCCAGATTTTATGGAAAAGCAAACTTTTCTTTAATATAGAGGAGTCACATCTACAAATTGATAACAATCACTCAAATAAGACCTGAGCCAGTCCCTTAAATCCAACAACTTTTCTAGTCTATCTAGATGAATATTATGTTCAATGGTATCAAAAGCTGCTCTAATGTCAAGCAACACAAGCAAGGAGACACAACCTTGATTGGAGGCCTATAATAGGTCATTTACCACTTGAACCAGCACTCTCTCAGCACTGTGATGAGGCCTACATCCTGACTGAAAGATTTAATGAATGTCCTATGCATGTATGAGCCTAACTGCTGTGAAGATAACGGGAAGGTTGGATATTGCACTATAGTTAGACATCTGTCAAGGGTCAAGGTCATTTTTTTTTTATAACTGCTGTTTTTGATACCTGCTAGTTTAAAGGATTTAGGTACATAAGCAGTGCTACAGGAGGACTTGACTACATTTAATAGAGGATCACTTGCTTATTGTACAAACTGATTGAGGAAATGTGTAGGTAAAGGAGTGTAGGATTTGAAGTTGGTCTGGTACCAACATCCATGCCATGATCAAAGTGACAGAGGTTACACTTTTTCTTCATTCTGATGTTTGATGTGAACATTACCTGAAGCTCTTGACCTGTATCTGCATGATTTATTTATTTATTTATTTGCATTGTGTTGCTGCCACATGATTGGCTGATTAGATAACTGCACGAATGTGCAGGTGTACAGGTGTTCCTAATAAAGTGGACGATGATATACACTGCATATATATATATATATATATATATATATATATATATATATATATATATATATATATATATATATATATATATATATATATATATATATATATATATATATATATATATATATATATATATATATATATATATATAACCCTGTAATTTCCCACCTGGAATTATTAAAGTGTTGTATTATCTTTGCTCAGTGTGATCAGACAATTCAGTGTATAAAGAATTAAACAATTAAAAATAAATAAATAAATAAATAAATTGGTCACTTAAGCAATTAAGCCTGGCTGGCTTAGCAGACCAAATGCAGGCGTCTTTGACAATGTATGGGGGGAAATCTGGCAATTTCATGTTCCTAGAGGAATTTACTATCTTCCAAATTTCTTTGGATCATTTTGTTACATAAAGTGTAGGACGGTGAGGGGGTCAGGATGCATGTGCAGGGGAAATGTCAGTTGATTAGAAATAGTTTATTCAAAAATATAGGAATCCACAAGAAAAAACAACAAACCATAATCCAGGCAGTAATCCAAAAGGCAGTAATCCAAATGCAGTAATCCAAAACAAAGGGAAAACACGTGAGGCAAGGAGGTGGTTAGGGAACCACGAACAATGAGCTTGAAAACATACACCATACTAACTCGAAACTAAACTAATACTCCGCAAGGAAGCGGAAACAGAGCGGGGTTTTTAAACACACACAAATAAGAGACACCTGAAACTCATAATGACCATGAATGAACAAGAACCAATAAGAATAAGGAGGCAGAGACATGACACAAACCAAAACATAAGCACATGTTAGAACATGGGAGGCAGAGACATGACGTGAACAAAAACACAAGCACATGGAAAAACACAGGAGGCGGAAACATGACGTGAACGAAAACAAACACACATGGCAAAGAAAACAAACATGAGTTCATAAAAGAGTCCGAAGGGTTTTTATGAATAGCGCTGGAATGTGCTCAGTGGAATGCGGAAGTACGCTGCTCCGCTAGCTTTGTAGCGAGAGAGAGGGAACCTAACACATTTTGAGTTTTTGTAGTTTCAGAAAGATAAAACTCAGATTTGACTATTTTGATGCATGACATGCAACAATTTTTAGCTGCCTAAAAATGACCCTCTCAACCTCAAGTTTGGTTTTTCTAGCATGAGCCCAAGCAAAGTCCCTTTCCCTCAAAAGGCAAAACAGCTCAGGGTAGAGCCAAGGGTTATTATGGCCCTTTACTCTAAATTTACAGCAAGGTTTGTTTTTGTCTATTACCAATAAAACCATTATAAAAATAATTCCAAGACAGTTCTATATCATCAATAAGAAAGATTATTTTCCAGTGAAAGTAATACATGTCATAAAAAGGCTTGCTCACAGAAGTAAGTTTAAAAAGGGCCTAATTACATAATGTTACCTATGTTTGCAGATCACACTGACCTGCACTTGAAGTTGCTGCATTTTTGTAGCATCTTATTGGTAAATTTTTCTTTTTCATGCCTTTTACTTGTCTGCTCCACCTGCCTGTTTTCTTCAGTGCATCTAAATAGCTTTTTGTTTCACACTGGTTTTATTTATTTATTTTGAAATACTTATTTTTATATTTTATTCATGATTTATTAACCAAACACATTTGACTACATGGACCAAACATTTTTTTAGGAAAAAAAAAAAAAAAAAAAAAAACACTGAGCAGGCCAAATCAGTCACAAGACAAGTCAGGACACTGAGATTTCTGGCCTGGTTTGAGAGGTCAAATGGCTGTGTTTACCAATTCATTTGCTAAACTATTTGGTTCCTTACTCAACATAGCATGAGCAAGATTAGAAAGTGAACAAAACCTTTTCCAGGTAATTTTAGTTAAATACACTGATACACCGATTTCTAAAAGTTGAGGTGTTGATAGCTGTTGATAGCTGCTACTGATAAAATTAGCAAACTAAAACATCTTGAAGGGAAGATGAAAGATGCAAGACATTTTCTAACACTTCAAGAATAACAAATTCTCAGTGACATACATGAGACTAACTACAAAGGACATGTTCAGGAGGATCAATATATATTAAGCAGGGGCATGTAAGTAGGAGTAATCATTGAACTGATGTTAAATGATTGTAACTAGCAAACCAGCATCAGTGTACAATGTGATGGCATAAAAGAAGACAGATAACATTAGTTAAATGTCATTACAATTTACTATTGACTCCTTTTTACACATATTCCACCAACAGAACACCATTTTTGACTGTGTTTTGCTTTGATTGTGTTCTGACCATTTTCTGTTTTGTCTTTTATTTTTTGACCCGGGTTTTGGATTGTGGACGTTGTTTTGTAATAAACATGCTGCACCTGGAGTCTCAACCTTCTCCCTAATAGCAGGTGTTACAATGACTATTCAGTAATTTAAGTATTACACTGCACATTATTCACAATGTATTACATTAAAATGTACTGTAATTGCAAAATAAAATAAAATAAATCACCAAAACAAGAAATGTTTTATCTTTTAAGCAAAAATTATACAAAACATTCCAGGTTATTTGACTTGGATGGCAGATGAAAAGAAATGTTAGTTGTTCCAGTGATCTACCTGATAATAAATCATAATGGTATTTTGTCATGCGTCAATCCAGATTTACCCTGAAAATTGTCATTTTTCAGAGGCAGGTGGAGTGCTTGCTTAATGTTATTAAATGTCCAAGTCACCAGGCAGAATTATGGTCAAAAACAGGCAATGGTTAAATAGTCAGGCAAACAGAGTGGTATAGGACAAACTGGATAAAAAATAAATAAAATAAAAAAAAAGAAATCAAAGGCTCTAAACCAGAGAAGTAATCATGCTCAGAGTGACACTGAAAAGATGGCAAAACCTTGCAAAGGAGATACATGAAAAAGCTGTTTAAGTACACAGAGCGATTGAAGAAAAACAGGAAACAGGTGTGTTAGAATTCAGGTGAGTGTGATCATTGTAATGTCTGAGCTGGATTCAGATCAGAATGAGGAGTTGCCCCTGGATGGGTAGTGGGTCTGCATGTGATAATAATTCATAAATTCTATTTTGTAGTATGGTGGACACACACTAAAATCAAATTTAATAAAGATATATTATACTAAAAAGCATCATATATATTTGTTTTAAAATACTGGTTTATTGCCACAAAATTATCGCTAATTATAATAAATGAACTCTGAGTGTTATTACCTCATTGCGTCTCTGGTTTAGACTCTTTATCTTTAGACTCTTTATCTGTGTTTTTGATCCTGTTTGTTTTCTGTTTGCCTGTTTGACCATTGCCTGTTTTTGATTCTGAACTTTAATAAAAGTACATCATATTTTCAAGCTTTGAGTGAATTTAATTAGGTATGTTAAATATACTAGGCCCTGTCCACTCTGTGCAAAATAAATTCAACATTTGAGATTCAGGTACTATGTACTATTTTGAATTTTCTCCACAGTATTCCGATCATCATCAGCTGAAATCAGGCATCATGTGTGGATCCAATTACAGCACAAACAGAGGAATACAATAACCCAGTCCACATATACCATAATATATTTCAAGATCTGACATATTAGGTCAAGCTAACTTAGCCTTTTTTTAAAAAAATTTCTTATCAAAATTTTCTTAACTTCTTCTGTTTTTAAACTGTAGAGTAAAGGATTGATCATTGGAGGTAGAACGCTATAGAGCATAATGATGGCTATTTGCAAATCAGCATTAAATGTGATACCTATATTCGCAGCCAAGTAATTAAAACACCTGGGTAAGAAGAAGAGAGCAATTATAATGAGTTGAGAACTACATGTGGAAAAAACCTTTAGCCGCCCCTGTGCACTTGATATTTGTAGGACAACTAAAATAATGCAGGTATAGGAGAACACAATAATGGCAAGAGATCCCAGTAATGTTACCATAGCATAAACAAAAGCTGGAAAACTATATGGAGTCCTGTCAGTGCATGCAAGTCGTGTAATAGATATATGATCACAATAGCAGTTTACAATGGTGTTGGCTCCACAGTAAGAGAGGGGGGAAGCCCGAACAACCATCATTATAATGCTAGGATGAGCAAAAACCCAGACTACTATGGACATAATTAATATATTTCTATTTGACATAATAGTATGATAACGAAATGGGTAACAAACTGCTATATATCGATCTATGGCCATTACAGCTAGGGTGTGTGAATTGACTGTACCAAAATAATGCACTAAGTACATCTGAAAAAAACAAGCTGCAAAAGAAATGGTCCCATCTTGGAACCAATATCTAGCAATGATCTTTGGTAAGGTGCATGTACTGAACAACACATCAGACATCAGAAGACTTATATAAATAAAATACATGGGTTTATGGAGACTTTTGTTTGTTGCAAACAAAAGAAGAAAAAATCCATTCCCTATCAAGGTGCACACATAAACTAAGAACATAACTGCAGATACAAGGGCATAGTAGTTAGGATGAAGTCCAGGAAAACCAACAATGAAAAAGTCCTTCACAAAGGTCACGTTTCTGCCTGACATTATCGGACGTCCTTAAAGAGAAAATTTCAGATTTAATGCAAATATGTACCAGCATCATAAAGCATGATTTACACTGCATATATGAATAAAATTGCCTTATAAATTAAAATGGTTAAATAATAAAATAAGCTAAAATATTGTTACATTACATTTCTTTTTATTTTAGATAGATTTTGATATCATTCTTGATTTTAAATTAAATGCCAATGATAAAAAATTACCAAAAGACATTATGACATTATGCATTATCTCCATACCTTTACAGAGTCATAGCACATCAGGAAATGTGTCTGTGCTCCAGGGCAATTTATTTATCTTAACACATGATGTACATGTCACATGTCTAGCAAGAAAAAAATAATAAGTTAATTAAATCTTCTGAGACTTGTGTAAGAAGCTAAAGTCTCAGAGTGAGACTCAGCAGGGTTGGTCAAACCCAGATATTTCAGCATGATATTTCTGGTCCAATTGTTGGGAATTTGTGGCTGATGGTCACTTTTTCTTTATTTTTTTTGCACTCCCACTCCCAATTGGCTCTAAGGCAGGACTCCAGGGACCAAAGCACCGAAGTCCAACTCTTTGATTTGTGGGAGTGGCATTATTTCTGCAATGTTACTAATTCAGACATACTGTATACTTATTGAGTCATGTCTCTGTCTGCCCATCTCAGTTGAAACCATGAACTACACTTCCCATGATCTTCCCAAACCACATCACATGACCAGTCAGGTGACATCCCTGGACAAAATATACAGATTTTTTTAGACACACCTGTTCTTTTTCATTCACATTCCTTACGTAACCCAAACATTCTACAAATATTTGAAGAGTCTTGCTCCTGCTTTGAACACTGACATTAATGAACCTGTATTCCATGTGTTGTAAATCTAGTTTAGATTTTGTTGTGCTTATTGATCATATTTGGGGGTGCATGGTGGCTTAATTGTTTACATTTTCAAGTTCATTTTTTCCCCTGTAATTTAATTAAAAAAGTGGAACTTTCATATATTCTAGATTCATTACACATAAAGTGAAATATTTCAAGCCTTTTTTGTTTTAATCTTGATGATTACGGCTTACAGCTCATAGAAATAAAAAATCAAGTATCACAGAATATTAGAATAAGCAATTTATAATACAGAAAAGTATGTTAATTTATGCACTCAATACTTGCTCAGGCTCCTTTTGCATGAATTACTGCATCAATGCGGAGAGGCATGGAGGAAATCAGTCTGTGGCACTGCTGAGGTGTTATGGAAGCCCAGATTGCTTTGATAGCGGCCTTCAGCTTGTCTGTATTGTTGGGTCTGGTGTTTCTCATCTTCCTCTTGAAAAAATTCAGGTCAGGCGAGTTGGCTGGCAGATCAAGCAGAGTAATATCATGGTCAGCAAACCAGTTACTAGTAGTTTTGGCACTGTGGGCAGGTGCCAAGTCCTGCTGGAAAAGGAAATCAGCATCTCCATAAAGCTTGTCAGCAGATGGAAGCATGAAGTGCTCTAAAATCTCCTGGTAGATGGCTGCATTGACTCTCAACTTGCATTGACTCTCAACTTGAGAAAACACAGTGGACCAACACCAGCAGATGACATTGCACCCCAAATCATCACTGACTGTGGAAACTTCACACTGGACTTCAAGCAACTTGGATTCTGTGCCTCTCCACTCTTCCTCCAGACTCTGGGACCTTGATTTCCAAATGAAATGCAAAATTTACTTTCATCTGAAAAGAGGACTTTGGACCACTGAGCAACAGTGTTTTGAGTAAAAAGGTGTTTTGAGTTAATTAGCTGATTAGAGCTCTTCTCAGGTCGACATTGCTGTATAATAAATTCTTTATTCTAATATTTTTGAGATACTGGATTTTTCCAGTATCTCATTTCCATGAGCTGTAAGCCATAATCATCAAGATTAAAACAAAAAAGGCTTGAAATATTTCACTTCATGTGTAATGAATCTAGACTATATGAAATTTCTTCTTTTTGAATTAAATTATGGAAAAAAATGAACTTTTCCACAATATTCTAATTTTTTTTAGATGAACCTGTACACTTATGGCATTTGGCATTATCCAGAGTGCCTTACGATTATCTAAATTTTTATACAACTGAGCACTTGAGGGCCTTGCTCATGAGTCCAGCAGTGGCAGCTTGGTTGTGCTGTGATTTGAACTCATAACCTTCCAACCAGAAGTCGAACATCCTAATCACTTGCCCAGATGTTTGCCTTGCACTTCCAGGGTTGGGGGTTCGAATCCCACCTCTGTCTATGTGCATGGAGCCTGCATGTTCTCCCTGTGCTTCAGGGGTTTCTTCCAAGCACTCCAGTTTCCTCTCCCAGTCTAAAGACATGCTCTGTAGGCTGATCAGCATTTCCAAATTGTCCATAGTGTGTGAATGGGTGTGCGATTGTGATGGGTTGGCACCCGGTCCCCTGCGCAGGTGGGTGTTTTACTTACACAAAAATGTTCTGAGGGCAGATGGAAAAATGATTGGTTCAGAACGATAACTAATCAAATCGTAGAGGAGGCGGGTCCAAGATATTGAAAAATAAGTGGGATCAAGTAAAAAAAAAAAAAAAAAAAGTCTTGTCAGTGTCAGTAGTGGGAACTTGCATCAGTTGAAAGAATTTCAGGCAACAGTAAACCTTCTCCAAAGGTAGGAATTTTTAAAACATTTATTTGGTTACCTTGTTGAGCTAATAATGATGTGCTCATCAACTCAACCTAGCTCAACAGCTAGCTCAAGTTAGCCAGCTTGCAGTTTTCCTTCCAGAAAAACTAAGCAAAACAGTGGCTACACACAACACGAAACAGATTAGATTTCAGCATTCTGTCACTCCAGCACCAATAGCTCGACTTCATTCCAACATGTTCTGTGGTGAGCAGAGCTGTTATGATGCTACCTAAGCTAATGCTAACAGGCTGTTAGCCTAATAATAATGTGCTCATTGACTCAAGCTAACTCAACAAGGTAAACCCAGATAACCAAATAGATTATTTAAAAATTCTTACTTTTGGAGAAAGTTTACTCTTGCCTCAAATTCTTCCAACTGACACATGCTCCCACTACCAACACTGCCAAAACATTTAAAAAATGTTTTTATACTTGATCCCACTTATATTTCAATATCTTGGACTAGCCTCCTCTACGATTTGATTGGTTATCTTTTTGAACCAATCATTTTTCATTTTGCCCTCAGATTTTGCCAAACATTTTTTTGTGTAAATAAAACTCCCACCTGCGTCACCCGCCTTGTGCCCCAAGTTCCCTATGACAGGCTCCAGGCTCCCCCTGTGTATGATGTATATAAAACGGTATATAAAATAGATGGATAATGATCATGATTGCCTAGTCCATCGTGTTTGTTTGTAAATCACTAGACTTTTTATCTGATGCCAGTATCTTTATCCAGTTTCTGATGCCAGTATCTTTATCAGTTTTGACCTACTAGTTTGCCTGTCCTCATTCATAAAATAAACACTGCATTTCATCCAATCCAAAGTTTTTTGCCAGTACATATGGATTCATTCTGTTTGCAGGTTCCTAATGAAATGTTTATATGTATCCTAAACTGAACAGTTGGTAGACGATCTTCATTTATAGTACTGTAGAGCAAAGATGCCTTCAAAATAATGAAAATAAATGTTTATACATTAAAAAAAAAAAACCCATAAAGAGCAGTAAACAGTAGTAAATGAAACAAAGTCAATATTTGATGTGACAATAAATAAATAAATAAATAAAAATAGTAGTCTCTGGTACAGTTTGTGCAGTTTTATAAGGAAATGAGCTGGTAAGTTTTATTGAGCATCTTGCAGAACCAGCCACAGTTCTTCTGGAAACTTTGCCTTTCGCACTTGCTTCTTATTTTTGCAGCAAAACCCAGCAGCCTTCATTGTGTTTTTTGTCTGAAAAGTGGTCTCTTACATAATATGCTGCTTTCTTTAATGACATAAAAACATTTTTCTGTAACATTTAATTTTGTGCTAGAAAACTAATGTTTGGGAATCCAAAATGTTTTTTTGTACTGACTCGATAATGTAGAAGTCATAAAATACAAAATCTATAACAAAGTTTGTACTAAAAAAAAAGGGGTACCTAAAACTTTTGCACAGTACTGTATATGCATGTTATATAATCCAGTCCAAATTTACATACTGTATACTGTATATGTGTGCGGGGAGCGAGGTATAGGGCCAATGGTTCTAGTATCTACGTCCTCATTAGCACGTTTAGATTCGAAGCATGTGCATGAAAACTGCCTCGCTACGTGAATTAATCCGTTCAAAAAACAGTACAGTATTTTATTGCAAAGTTAAATTTGCCTTCCAGGTTATTCCAATTTATGTTCCAACTGATTTGCTGCAATACCCCCTCACCCCACTCCCATGAGGCATGTACAGAGGGCTGGAGTAACATTTTGTCATTTGTAACAATTCTGTAATTTTTTTTTGCAGCCTGAGATCTAATTGGAACTGAAACTCCTCCAAAATCATGGTAAGAGTATCACCACCTTCCAAATTGCACTTTAATCCCAGCATATATCTAAATATTTTTAGACAATGTTTTGAGCAGCGAGTGAATTATTTAATCCAAGGTTACATTAGCAAAATGTCAGATTGATGGAATTACATCAAAGGTTGTCTCAATGAATGTTCACTAATATAAGTATTACACTGCACTGTAATTACAATTTATTTCATTACAATGTATATGTAATATGCAATATTACATATATGCAGAGAAGCAATACTGCTCAGAGTTGCACACTGAAAAGACAGCAAAACATAATAAAGAACATATATAATAGAGCTGTTTGTGTAGACAAATTGATTGAAGAAACACAGGAAACAGGTGACAATTATCCATAAATTCCATTTAATACTATGACTGTTATAGTGAGACTGCAAAAAGGGTGACAAACTTATTCGTGATATTTTATTAATGAATCAATTACTTTCAGTAGTAGTTATAACTCATATATAAATGGTTCACAGGCATCCACTTTACATGAAGGTGCTCTTTCACAGGTTATTAACATTTATAACTCATGTATAAATGGTTCACAGGCATCCACTTTACATTAAGGTGCATTTTCACAGGTTACTAACGTTTATAGCTCATAAATAAATGGTTCTCCGAAATCCTGTACGGAATGCACAATACACTTTTTTAATGCAACTGCTAAAAAACTGCTGACATTTATAATAACAAATTGCACATTCATAAAATAACCACAAAAAAATAAAGAAAAAAATTCAAAGGTGGCAATAGGCTACATAACATTTGTTTGTGCATCATTAAAACAGCAGTGCTTAAAATGTACAATTGTTAAATTGGCCACATAAGTAACCAGCCACAATATGGTTTTGTAATGCAACAGTTAACAACAATGTGCTGGCATTTCAGGTAACAAATTGCAATTCGTATAGTATGAACCTGAACATCAGTGCCTGTAGCAAAATTACAGCATTAAATTAAATTTGTTTTTCAGTCCTAGAGCTTTAGGGAAGAACTTTTCAGAATTCATCTGCATAAGGACTTCCTGAATACATTCATAGTAGTATTTGAGCTCTTTTGGGTATGCCAAATTAAGCACATAGATTTCACCCAGCATCACTACAACAGATCTGATGTGCTTGAGAATTATGACCACATCAACAACAATTCCCATGTCCTCAAAGTGTCCAAGATCTCCTCCTTCCTTTCTAATGACACAAATGGCCATGGTGGTGTTTGCCAGGTCTTTCAAGAAGTCATCTCTTTGAATGCCCTATATTCAAATAAAAAGAAAGATAATAAGAATTTATGAGACATTGTTTTTTGATTGGTAACTGATTAACGATTTTAAATTGAAGCTATACACCATTATTTTATTGTGGTTCCCATTTATTTGCTTAAAAAAATCTAATTATTAATTTTTTTTGGAATGAGGTGTCTTGAACAAAGAGATCTCACAAGGAAAGATCTCCCCAAGGGATGCAATTCTTGTTACAGATGAAAGGGTCCTCTGCAGACTGGGCTGCACTGCTCAAAGAGCAGTGAGGGTCAAACAGTATCTCTTTTGGCATTATTCTTTAGCATATGAGTATATGAACCTTGTAAATTTTGTAAAGCTGTTTGTGTCCATACAATGAAGAGTAATGGGGACCAAAATTTGACACTCCATAAAAGATATAAAGGCATGGCCAGTGTAATCCAGTTGACTCATGTGGTTTAGTCCAAGACTTCTTAGGTGATTCATTTCCATTGTTTTTTTTTTATCACACCCAAAGGAATCAAATCAACTAATTAGACTTGTATTAAACCACATGAGTCACATACACTGACAATGCCGTTAAATCTTTTGGAGCAACAAAATGTTGTTCACCATTCACCTTCAGTGTATGGAAACAAATCTCAGACAACTTTTGGGTGGACTATTGATTTAAGATGCACGGTTCAAACAAACTCACCATGTACTCCTTTACTAGGCATCCCTCATCCTCACCAAGGCAGATGCAAAGAGCTCTGAGGATATCTTCTGTCTTTAGATGGACATCAATTTTCTGTAAATATTACAAATTTGAATATTACTTTATGTTTAAGCATACAATCCATACACAGTGCTGGCATAAGGAAAATTTAAATGACTCCCTAAATATCAACTCAAGATATCTAGGGCAGCCTGGATGAATACATTTGAAGCAATCCCCAAAGTGGCCATGCTTAAGTTTCAAGTGTTTGAGAACTTCAGGCTGCCTTCTCACTTGAATGCCACAATCTTTACACTGATAGATTGAACTGACAAACACATAAGATGACAAAAAAAATGTTGCGAATTAATAGATGGTACACAGCCAAAAATGAGCATCCATATCTTACTTAAATGTAAATAAGCTGCTCTGGAAGTTATCACAAGTGTGGGGGAAAAAACCCAGAACTATTGCTTTTTAACATTTGTCAGCATAGTTGTAAAGTTTCTTAACAAAAGCTTAGGATCCACCAAAATGTCCCTGTTCTGCCCTAAGATAAAGAAAGAACGCAGCAAGTGAGCACACACACTGATTATTATTGTTAGTTTAAGATATACTCACATACCACACCATTAAAGCTAGTGAAAAGAGGGGATGTTTTTGTAGTAGATATTTTCATCAATGCACAGCACGTTAATTACAGGATCACTATTGTGAGCTTGTTGTGTCTCTGAAAAGATTCATAAATCCCTACACTATATTGTGATCAGATAGGAATAAAACTGGAAATTTGTCACATAGTAAAAAAAAATAAAAAATACTACAGTGGACAAACACAGTTGTTGACTGACAAAGTACATGGAGGCACAATCTCTCCCACATGCTTCATATGCATGCATACTCGCAACACAAGTCTTATTTTTTCGGTAACATGTAAACCATAACATTTGCTAGCATACGAGCAACTTCACATGCACTGTTTATCTATACTACAAAAAACTCCGTAACCTACAATGTGACTGCTTTAACATTTAGCATATTATATTATGCGTCAGCACTACTACTTTCTTAAATCAATCAACAGACTGTTTACTATAATGAATGGTACTGCATAATATGAAATACATCTTACTTACTGTGCAAATCGTCAGAATGATGAAACTCCGGGACCAGAATGAAAACGTCTTCAGTTCACACTGCGTGGTACTGGAAATTCCTTCTGGTGCCAAGGAAACTTGTGAATGCTTTAATACTCATTAATAAACACCTTCATAAATGCTTTACAAATGGAACCTTAATGTAAAGTGTTACCAAAAAATATATTATACTATGTGTAATCGTCCAGCTTTTTGAATACTGTTAGCTGGAAATAAGCATTTTATATATAGACTATGTCCACACCACACAAAAAAGGGGAGAAGATAACTTCTCTTATTTCTCTAATTAAAAAATCCTTCTGTTCTTAAAGGATTGATCATTAGAGGGAGCAGGCTCTTCAACATGACAGAGACTATTTTCAAATTGATATTAGATGTAATTCTAAAGGGAGAGGGAGATTATTATGAGTAGAGGAAGCATTTATCTGTTCATGTGTGTTTAAAATTCACAGGATAGCTAAAACAATGCAAGAATAGGAATATAGAATAATAAAAAAACACTCCTATAGAAAAATATAACATCTTATTTTTAATTTTTTTAAATTACATGATTAAACATTTGAAGCACTGAAATTATTCTTTACAAACTATATTTTGGGTGCAATTTAAAATATTGATAATTGGTGTGCTTATCACGTTTGCCTCGCACCTCCGGAGTTCCCGCGTCCTCCCTGTGTGTGCAGAGTTTGCATGTTTGCCCCATGCTTCAGACGTTTCCTCACCTAGTCTAAAAACATGCATTGTAGGAACCAATATCTAGCAATGATCTTTGGTAAAGTGCATATACTGAACAACACATCAGACATCAGAAGATTTATTAGCTTAGATTAGATTCAACTTTATTGTCATTACATGTGTATAAATACAAGGTAATGAAATGCAGTTTAGCATCTAATCAGAAGTGCAAGAGCAGCAAGTGCAATATATACAGTATGTGCAGTATGTAAGTTAAGAGTAGTTATGTACAGATAAGTTAAATGAGCAGTATCTACAGATAAGGGCAATGTAACAGATGGGAATAAATAAATTAGCAGAGTAAGAGGGGGGGGATAAATTAGCATTAATATACGGAAGGTCAAATATACATATGAAGTATGGGCAAAAATATACAGGTGTTCTATATTACATACAGAAGGGCAAATATACAGGTATAGTATGGACAAATATACAGATGTATGTATATATATATATATATATATATATATATATATATATATATATATATATATATATATATATATATATATATATATATATATATATATATATATATATATATATATATATATATGTATAGTGAACAGATATACAGAGTGCTATGAATATATATATACAGTAGTGAGAGAAAGCATTGTGAACATACTATAACAGTGACCAATGTAAGTAGTACGTATGTGAGTATGTACATATACAATGAATGCTATACAATGAATGATAGATGAGTACAGTCATAGTCACTGGGAGAGATGAAGAGGGAGGAGGAGTGTGTAGTGGTATGGGAGGAGAACAGAGAGGGTTCAGCGGGGGACAGAGTTCAGTAGGGAAACAGCTGTGGGGAAGAAGCTGTTCCTAAACCTGCTGGTTTTGGTCTGAAGGCTCCTGAAGTGCCTTCTGGAGGGTAGCAGCTGGAAGAGACTGTGGGCAGGATGTGAGGGGTCCTTGAGAATGCTATGTACCCGGCGTAGACATCTCTTCTTCTGGACGTCCTCAATAGCAGGAAGTGGAGTCCCTGTGATGTGTTGGGTGGTTTTCACCACCCGCTGCAGTGCCTTGCGGTCAGCGACAGAGCAATTCCCATACCAGACTGTGATACAGTTGGTCAAGATGCTCTCAATCACACACCGGTAGAAGTTACCCAGGATATCAGCAGACAGGTGGCTCTTCTTCAGTGTCCTCAAGAAGAAGAGGCGCTGATGGGCCTTCTTAACCAGGCTGGAGGTGTTGCTCATCCAGGACAGATTATCTGAAATATGGATCCCCAGGAACTTGAAGCTGGAGACACGTTCAACAGCCATGACGTTGATATGGATGGGGTCATGTGTGTCTCCCTTCTCTTTCCTGAAGTTCACAATGAGCTCCTTAGTTTTGCTGGTGTTCAGGAGCAGGTTACTGTCAGCGCACCATGCAGCCAGGTGCTTAACCTCGGCCCTGTAGTGAGACTCATCGTTGTCACTGATGAGTCCGATCACCGTGGTGTCATCTGCAAACTTGATGATGGAGTTGGATCCATACATAGGCCTGCAGTCATGGGTGAAGAGGGAGTAGAGGAACGGGCTCAGCACACAGCCCTGTGGTGCGCCAGTGTTGAGTGTGATGGTCAGTTGGTCAGAAAGTCCATGATCCAGTTGCGTAGGGAGGTACTGATTCCAAGATCCCCAAGTTTAGTGGTTAACTTGGAGGGAATGACTGTGTTGAATGCTGAGCTGAAATCAACAAACAGCATTCTTGCATAGGTGTTCTTGTTTTCCAGGTGTGAGAGTACACACTGCAGCACTGTGGATACAGCACCCTCTGTACTCCTATTGCTTTGATAGGGAAATTGGTGTGGGTCCAGTGTGGGGGGCAGGCATTTCTTGAGGTGTGCCAGGACCAATCACTCAAAGCACTTCATAACTATGGGTGTGAGTGCTACAGGGCGTTAGTCGTTCAGGCACGTTGGTGATGAGTGTTTCGGCAATGGCACTTGAAGCACGCTGGTACTGCTGCCTGGGCAAGGGACAGGTTGAAGATGTCCGTAAAGACCCCTGCAAGCTGCTCAGCACATGATATAAGCACACGTCCAGGAATGCCACCAGGGCCAGCAGCCTTTCGTGCATTGAATCGGCTCAATGCGTTATGGACGTCTGTAGGCGTGAGTGTGAGGGTGTGGTGGTCATCAGAGGGTAGGGTTTTGGCATTTTTTTCCTTGTTGTCCTTGTCGAAACGAGCGTACAGGTCATTTAGCTCATGTATTTTATATGAATAAAATATAGCCCATGTATTTTATATAAATGAAATACATGGGTTTATGGAGACTTTTGTTTGTTGCAAACAAAAGAAGAAAAATTCCATTCCCTATCAAGATGCATACATAAACTAAGAACATAACTGCTGATACAAGGGCATAGTTGTTAGGATGAAGTCCAGGAAAACCAACAATGAAAAGGTCCTTCACAAAGGTCACGTTTCTGCCTGATATTATTGGATGTCCGTAAAGAGAAAATTTCATATTTTAATGCAGATATGTACCAGCATCATAAAAAATGATGTGCAATGTGTATATGAATGAAATTGCCTCATAAATTAAATGGATATAAAGTAAAAAAAAAATAAATTAAAATTGTTTAAATATAATTAAGTTTGCTTTTAGATAGATTGTTATATATTAGCTACAGTTTTCAATTTAAATGGGAATTATATTAATACCAAAAGATATTATGACGTTATGCATTCTCTCCATATCTGTATAGAGTGTGGATACTGAACTAACCCTAGTATATTGAGAAATGTCTGTGCTCCAGGGCAATTTATTTAGTAACCCACAACATACATGTCACATGACTAGCAAGAAAAATGAGCTCCTGTAATGTAATGTAAGCTCCTGAGACATGTGTTTACTTTCTGGTTAGTTCCCCAGCTGTGGGTAACCAGGATTATATATTTATTTAAATTAGTTCTTCCACCCTCCTGCCATATCTGTTAGTGATTATACACCACATGTAATTATGCATCATTTTCTGTTCCTACCCATCTTTGTGCTGTTTTGTGTGTTTCTATGACTTCTCTCACTCTCATCACCACAGTTAGTTAATCTAGCTCAGGCTAAATGCTTAGCATTTGTCACTGCTTGAAGGTTTACAATTAAAATAGCTGTGCAGAGAGAACAAATGCTTCCAAGTTATGCTTCCTGACTCGAGCGGACAAGCTCGCTGTGTTAATTGACATGCCTCTAGTAAAAAACAGAATATTGACAAAATGGTGAAGATGATGACTAGTCTTTTCTTTATCAATTAAATTAGAGTATTAATGAAGCATAACAGAAAACCACTGGACTGTGATCCTGTACTAAATTCTAAAACCCAAGATTATTGACTCCTCAAGCTGTTAAACACCCCAATAGCTGGTAGTGATATTATTAAACTATAGATTATACTGTAGCTCTATCAAAAATGACACTATTATGGTTGAGAAGTGCATTATATCATCAATGGCATAATAAGAATGATGTGGGGCAAACTATTTACACACACTTTATGGAAAAATGGCAGCTACATTAGTGACTAGTATTTTTTGTTTGTTTAATTTTCTTTCCAGTTCAAAATGCTGGGGAAAGCAGGGCACAACCAAACTGTCATGTAAAGCAGGGTGAGGATGGATGCAATTGCAGTAAAAAGCTTTATTTGAGAGGCAGGCAAATCCAAAAACGATAAGCAAAGGCAGAATCCAAAAACAGGCGTGCGTCAGGCAATGTACAAACAACATAAACTAGGTTAGGCAAAGATTAAAATGAGAAACTAGGAACAGAATCAAAAACCAGGAAACATGAACAAAGAACAGAACAGCTCTTTAGAGTACTGGCAGAACACAGAAACTACTTCACTTGGACAAAGACATATGGGGGTTTAAATATACAAACTAATCAAAAAGGGGAAACAGAAACAGCTGTGAATGAACAGGACACACGAGAGAAACAACCAATAAGAAGACGAGGGTAGAGACAGAACATAAACCAAAACAAAACACACGTTTTACGTGTTGTAATTCTACAGAAAATGAGGAGAAATGCAGTGTTACAACTTACCCAGTGGGTAAGATTAATTGTAATAGACAGAGGGTTAGTTGCAACACTTGCTAGAAATCTGATAATTTTGTGCCAACAAACTTAATTCAATACAACAATCTCTCTTGGAAGCTGTTCAGTCGAGTACGACTCTCAGCCACTCTTTAGATCAATGTTCTCCATGTATTCCGCTCTCTCAAGGCTTCTTTCAATTCTACTATGTTCAGTCCAGTATCTTTCTTGATGGTATCTAGCCAGCGAGTTCTTGGGCGGCCTCTTCCTCTTTTGCCACCGACCATTCCAAGAATGATGGCCTTCTCAAGTGACTTGCTTCTCATGAAACGACCAAAGTAGGAGAGCTTTTGCTTTGTTATCTTGGCCTACAGTGAGATTTTAGGTTTGATCCGTCCCAGAACTGCTTGGTTTGTTATTCTGGCTGTCCACAAAATGCGTAGCAGATGTCTCCAGCCCCACAGTTCAAATGCATCGATCTTTCACTTGTCTGTTTTTTTCAGTGCCCAGGTTTCGCAGCTATATGTCGCTATTGGAAAAACTATCGCACTGACCAATCTGCATTTTGGTTGCCAGGCTGATGTCTTTGTTCTTCCAGATGTTGTTCATACTGACCAGTGAATTTCTTCCAAGTGCCAGCCATCTCTAGATGTCAAGGGTGCAGTCGCCATCGCAACCAATTTTGGAACCAAGAAAAATGAAATCTTCAACCACTTTAATGTCTTCATTGTTGATCTTGATATTAATGTTAGCATTTTTTGCTGTTGTCATGATCTTTGTCTTCTTAATGTCCATGCGCAGTCCAACCTTCTCACTTTCTTCTGTGTACATGTTAAAAGCTGCTGGAGACAGGATGCATCCTTGGCGTGTACCCTTTCTGATCTTGAAACAGTCCGTGTCTCCGTATGGTGTTCCGACTGTAGCTTCTTGATCTTGATAGAGTGATCTTATGAGTTTGGTCAGGTGTGGTGGTGTGCCCATTTCCTTCAGGCAGATCCAGAGCTTGTTGTGCTCAGTTACATCAAACACCTTCGATTAATTGATGAAACATATGTAGAGATCTTTCGGATACTCCCTGTTTTTTTCCATTATGCATCGAAGGTTGGCAATGTGATCACGAGTGCCTCTGCCTTTCCTGAAGTCTCCTTGCATATCTGGCATTTCCCTATCAACGGTTGTACTCAAGCATTGTTCAATAATCTTCAGAAGGATTTTGCTTGTGTGTGGTTTCAGGGCTATGGTGCCGTAATTCGAGCAATCCTTTGTGTCACCCTTCTTCGGAATTGGGATGAATACTGATCTTTTCCATTCTTTCGGCCACTCACACGTGCTCCATATGCTTTGACATAATGCTGTTAATGCTGCTGCTGGTATGGGCTTGAGCAATTCTGCTGGTATACCATCGATTCCTGGGGCTTTTCGGCTGGCTGATTGCTTCATTGCCTGTACGGCTTCTTCCTCCAGAATATCTGGCTCCAGTTCCAGTATCTTATTTTCCTCTGCTGGATAGTTCTGATGTTCACTTTCGTAGAACTTCTCGCGTATTGCTCGCTGGTCATGCAATTCCTGGCCATTGCTCCCATAAACTGTTGCCTTCCGAGCCTTGAATGTTGACCGTGCCCTCCTCACATGGGTGTAGAGTTCTCACATGTGACCTTTCCTGCTTGCTTCCTCCACCTTCTGGCACTGTTCATTCCAGTAGTTCTCTTTGTCATTTCTGGCCTCGCTTTGGAATTCTGAATTCAGCCTTCTGAAATCTTCTCTGTTCTCAGTGGCTTTGGCATTCCCTCTCTTCTGAGATGCTGATGGTTGAATTTGAAATCCACTGGACTGATTTTGATTGTTTCTTGTATGGGACATGTTCTAAGGCTGTTTCTATAATGCATGCTTTCACTTCTTCCCACAGTTCATCTGGGCGCCTTTCTTCTATAGTGAGGAGGTTGAATCTGTTCTTTACTTCGACTGCATAGTTGGGGATGATCTTGTCTGTGTTGAATTTCTTTGCGGCTACTGTTTGTTTGGTGCTGCACAATCTGAGTTTGACTGTGGATAGCAGCAGTTGGTGATCTGATCCGCAGTCAGCACCAGGGTATGTCTTCAGAGCCAAGATTGAGCTCTGCCACTTCTTCTGACAAAGCATGTAGTCTATTTGGTTTCTGTGTTCTCAATGTCCAGGTATACAGCCTCTGTTTGGGTTGTTCAAACCAAGTGTTAGTGATCATTAGCTGATGTTCTCAGCAGACTTGAACCAGTTGGTGACTTGCATATGTGTTATGGTACCTTTGATGCAAATATGCAATGGAGGTGTATATTGGGATTTTAGAGAGACATATGCTGCCATCAAGGCAATGTCTTTTCCCAGGAAGTCCATGGTTATTTCAGCAGGATAATGCCAGGCCTCATTCTGCACGTGCTACAACAGCGTGGCTTCATAGACACAGAGTGCGTGTGCTTGACTGTCCAGATCTGTCTCCTATGGCACATCACGAAGAGGAGAATCAAACAATTTTGACCAAGGACTGTTGAGCAGCTGAAGTCTTGTATAAAGCAAATCCACTTGTAAAACTGCAACAGTTAGTATCCTCAGTTCCCAAACGATTAAAAAGTGTCATTAAAAGGAAGGGCGATGTAACACAGTGTCAGGTAATGTGGGTGATGGAGGCGAAGACAGATGCAAGTGCACATAAAAGTCTGTTTATTAGGAACAGTCGTCAAAATCCAAATCGTGAGGCAAATATCGTGGTCAAAAACAGGCGTGGGTCAGGCGATCGGCAAACAACATGAAATGGGCTAAACAAGAATCAAAACACGAGGATAGAAACAGGGATCAAAAACCATGAAAACAACACTATGAGCAAAGGCTTGGTAATAGACAGACCGCTAAAGAAACTGCGGTAATACTTCGCCATCAGACAGAGAAACACAGGGCTTAGATGCACACAGTAATCAAGGTGGTTAACACAAAACACCTGAGACACATTAGGGAGAACCAATAACAGAACAGGGCTGGACACAGGACATAAACCAAAACAAAACAACACGTGTCAAAAGTAAACAACGTCAATGTCAATGAAGCGTGTGCTGCTCACGCATCATGGCGCGAGGGGAAACCCATGACAAACAGTAGTAAACATGCCTCTGTCCCAACTTTTTTTTGAGTGAATTGAAGGCATCAAATTATAAATTTGTTTATATTTACAAAATACAATTAAGTTGGTCAGTGAAGACATTGAATATCTTTTCTTTGTAATTGTGTCAGTTAGACAAGAGACTTGACAAATCACAGATTTTTGTTTTTATTGCACATAAAATAAATGCTGAAATTAAATGGTTCTACAATAAAAACCAAAAAATAACAAAACAAAAAAAAAGAGCAGTAAACAGTAGCAAATGAAACAAAGTCAATATTTGGTCTGACAAAAAAATAAAAATAAAAATAGTAGTGTCCGGTACAATTTGTGCAGTTTTATAAGGAAATTAGCTGGTAAGTTTTATTGAGCATCTTGCAGAACCAGCCACAGTTCTTCTGGAGACTTTTGCAGCCTTCATTGTGTTTTTTGGTCTCTTATATATA
Organism: Cranoglanis bouderius; assembly: GCA_023630585.1. NCBI lineage: Eukaryota > Metazoa > Chordata > Actinopteri > Siluriformes > Cranoglanididae > Cranoglanis > Cranoglanis bouderius. Next base: position 9,206,765 of record CM042540.1, read on the forward strand.
TATATATATATATATATATATATATATATATATATATATATAACGAATCAATCATTACTAGCATTATTCTTTTCCACCAGAATAATGTAATGGATCAACTTTAAACATGAAAAATGAAACAGAAGCACACGCTTGGATTCGAAGCACCTTTTTAAAAGAGACGAGTTTTAAAACGTGCCCGCATTATCTACCAGAATGTATAGTAAATCGGATGAATCTGCATCGTTTAGAAATATTCTCCACCAGTTACAATTTATGTAACGAATTAAAAGATGTTTAACACGTTTAAATGTATTCTCCAATTTATATATGGAATTAGCTCGAATGGCATGAAATATATCTATATATCCAATCAACGCGTGTTTTGACCAGTTATAAATATACATCAGCCATGAAAGGGAATTCATGTAGGTGCACATATACATATAGATAATTAACTACAACGGATTATAATTAATTATGACTATGTATGTGGTCTAGATCAGCTTTTAGGATTAGCTGTAGACTAGTTTGGAATTATGACTCTAAAGAGGGAGTTTATCCTTCTGGCCAGGAAGGATTAACCAATGAAGTTTGTTATTAAAAATTACAGCGGGTAAGCGAGATCTTATGCAGCGTAGAATTGACTCATCACGTGAGAAAACAGAGACAAATCAAGCGTGGGATAATAGATTTTAATAACTAGATGTAACTATGGATACACACGACTAACTCTAAGCAAAACATACATATGTACATCTATATACAAGGAAAGAAAAGGGATCGAGAGAAAGTAATGAAATAAAAGGGAATGGCAGACAAAAACACAACTAATTAGCCTTTTCCAAAACCAGCAACGAACTTAAATCTCCTGTAAACAGGGGTACAATCTTAAACGCAGATATAGGTCCATTAACTATTCTTTCATGGCTTTGGCTTGAAAGTTCGCGTGAGGTCGGGTAGAGTTCGCTGGTTCATCGTGCCATTTGAAAAAGGCGTGAGCCATGAGGCGGTTGCATCCTTTGTCCGGGAGAGAGAGATCCTGGCTTCCTCTTCCAGGGGCATGTGGCCCCGGGGGAGAGAAACCGGAAGTAGCGTCAAGTTGAAGTGAAGAAGAGAGACTGAAGAGACTGCAGGTAGAGAGAGTTTCAAAGCGTGGTGTTGTTTTAAAGACAGCACCAACACACACGCCTCTTTGGGCTATGGGCCAATCAGGAAGTTGGATTTGTTGGCGGGATGAACTCTCTTTGTTTGGTCTCAGACTCGAATTTGCATGCCCAGGGAGGAGCCGGTTTATACCATATTATATATAATATTAAGAGAAAGCATGAAATAATGTATCCCATTGCAATATGATATGCATAATCAATCAGGGTATCGCAAGACGATTAACCACATACCAAATTCGATGGACTTGTAAGGAATATTGCAAGTAAAACATGGTTACAGACATTTAAAATAATATCCTAAGTTAAGACTATCTAAAATCATTAAGGTTAGGTCACATAAACACACAATATATGTAAACAAGATAACATCACACTATTTAGGCATCGAATAATTACATATAATTACACGTTACATTTGAGAGATTTTTCCATTGTGTGTGTATGGTAAGCTTTTGTGTGTGTGTGTGTGTGTGCGCGTGTGTAGGTAGCTTGTGTGTACGTGTGTGTGTGTACGTGTGTGTGTGTGTGTGTGTGTGTGTACGAAGGGGGGAAGGTTGGTCGTTAGCATTCCAAAGTTATCTGGTCAAACTGGGGCCAGAGTGGTCATTAAACAGATAGGGATTTACAGCTCAAGGAGACAGAGAAATTTCATTGCTAAACCCAAGCTGATTCAGAAATCAGTTATCAGTCTGATACGTTCAGACATTACATATATATATATATATATATATATATATATATATATATATATATATATATATATATATATATATATATATATATATATAGAGAGAGAGAGAGAGAGAGTATCTCACAAAAGTGAGTACACCCCTCACATTTTTGTAAATATTTTATTATATCTTTATATATATATATATATATATATATATATATATATATATATATATATATATATATATATATATATATAGATAGTGGGTATAGAAAAGAATCACCCCCCACCCCCCCCCCTTTAAAATAATCACATTTTGTTGCTTTTCAGCCAAAAATGAAGATTTTTGTTTTATCATTTGCCATTTACTTAAACCCCATTGAAAATCTGGGGAATGACTTCAAGCCTGTAGACCACAAACGGTCACCCTTTAACTGAATTTGAGCAGTTCTTTTGCATGTTTCCTCCTGACATGATTTGATGCCCTTAAAGAGAAATTTTCAGATTTAATGCAGATGCAGTATATATACAAATTAAAATGGTAAATTAAAAAAATGAAAAAAAAATTTTTATTTATATTATTACATTACATTTATCTTGATTTTAGATAGATTGTGATATTAAGTATAGATTCCAAAGTAAATGCCAATGATATAAATTACCAAAAGACATCTAAATATTATACATACCTTCCATACCTTTTCAAGGTTTTGGTAACTGTCATAGCATGAGGCAGTGTGTCTTTACTCCAGGGCAATTTATTTACCTAACAGTCAGTGTACATGTCACATGACTAGCAAGAAATGTAAGTCTGCACAACAGCTCCTGAGATTTATGTAAGAAGCTACATTTTAATGTCTATAATTATAGTAAGAATAACCTCACCATGTTTTGTGACACACCTCTAGTGACATTATTTGTTGGACTGTTGCCAAATGACAAAGACAGATATGTAAATTAGAGCATCATGAAAGCATAGCAGAAAACCACTGGGCTGATTAACATAGATGTACTAAATTGTAAACCCAAATTGTAAGCCTCTCAGCTATCCAGCTATGCACAGCAGGTGAGCCTGTGGGGTTGGCGTTCTACAGGAACAGGGCGGCTGGTACCCCAGGATGCATTCGTAGGGAGTGAGGTTTGTGGCAGAGAAGTTTTGCGTGCACTCGGCCCAAGGGAGAAATCATGCCCCGTCCTCTTGATTGTCGGCACAGAAAGTCTGTAGGAAACACCCAATCTCCTGAGTTACCCTTTCAACTTGGCTGTTAGCTTGAGGGTGGTAGCTGGAATTCAACATTTCCAATACACCCAGCTTCTCCATGAAGCCCTCCCAGACACAGGACATGAACCGAACCCCCCGGTAACTCACTATGTCTCCAGGGATGCCATAGTATCAGAACACATGTTCAAACACCATTTCGGCTATTTTAAAGGCTGATGGCAGGCCTGGCAGGAGAATCAGATGTAGGGACTAGGAGAAGTTTGCCTGCAGGTAGTGTTTGTGGAACCTTGGCCTTAGCACAGACTAAGTATGAAGAGACCAATCAGTGGATGTCTTATATCATTTGTGGCAACCAGTATTTGCCCTGAAGTAGTTGCTCTCATCTCACTCATCCCCCTCCCTGATGCGCACAAGATTGTATTCGCTTCACAGATCGAGTTTCATGAAGATTCTTGACTCATGAAATTGTTCTAGGGCTGCTGGAACCAGGACAGGGTATAGTGATACTTGACTGTGACTTGGTTCAGGCCCCAAAAGTCAATGCATGGCCTTAGTCATTTCTCAACAAGAAGAATCCGGCAGAAGCTAGTGATGTAAAGGGGGGGGATGTACCCCTTTTTGAGGGGATCTTCAATGTATTCCTCCATCGCCTGTGTCTCCTTTGCAGATAAGGTGTAAATATGGTTGTGCGGGTGTGTAGCTCCAGCTAGCAGCTCAATCGTACAGTCATAGGGGCGATGAGGAGGAAGGCCACTGGCCTTGTCCTTTCTGAATACTTCATGATGCTCTTGGGGTTAGGGTTAGTCATAGGATCATAGGGTCTGTGCTGTCTGGGCTTTCGATGGAGGTAGAGGCCACCTGAACAGAGGGTGAACTCAAACATGACAGTGTGCCAACCAGAATGTGATTTCATTTTCCTTCCATGAGCTTTGGGGGCCCTGGGTTTGCATCCAGGGGAACCCCGGTACCACTGGGAACTTGTTGGTTATAGTGACCAGAAGAGAGATACTTTCCTGGTGTAGTGCATTGACATGGAGGTTTAGGGGTTCAGTACCTTGGGTTACTGACCCCCCTCTGTTGGGTCTGCCATCAAGGGCCTGGATCTTTAATGGATGTTGCAGTAGCAGTAAGGGTAAGGGAGTTTCGGGGCGAGGGTGCCATCAATGAAGTTCACTGCCACACCAGTCAATCAGCACTAAAACAAAAATAGATTCCCCAGAGGTGGACAGTAATGAAGTACATTTACTTGAGTACTGTACTTAAGTACACTTTTTGAGTATCTGTACTTTACTTGAGTATTATTTTTTTCAGGAAACTTGTGACTTTATCTTCACTATATTTGAAATAAAAATACTTGAAATTGTCTTTGCTTGCTTTAGAGCTAAAGTTTCAGTATTAAGTATGTCGTTCAAATGGTTTATGGATTTGCCTGCCAAGTTGCCATAGCCTTGTGGATACACGGCTTATGCATAGGTAAGGTTTGACAATGAAGTTAGTTAGCATGCAAAAGCATGAAATAAATGTAAATGAGTTTAAGAGTTTAAGTTAATATATATTTTTATATTATAGTTTTTTGTTACCTTGCATAATTGCTATAGTTATGTGTAGAGTTGCACGATTAATCATGAATTCAATTCAAACACCCACACTATCTCTTTCCTAAATGATAATGATTTGCCTCTCTATTAAACCTTTGACAAAAATCACACTGGAACATTCAAATCTGCGTTGGTGCTGCCGCTGAGCCAGAGAGAGTAGTTATCATTTCTATAAGTTTTGTAACATTCTAAAAGCTCTTTATTCCACAGATACTACAAGGTAGTCAGTGTATTCAGTAGGTTGCTTCAGAGGCATAATGTACTATAAGTATTACATACAATAATGCAACAATAATAAAACAATGTGCTGACATAAAAAAGGAAATTTACTTTTGATACTTAAGTACTTTTAAAAGCAAGTACTTCTGTACTTTTACCTAAGTAAAAATCTGTCTTTACATCTTTCACTTATAATGGAGTAATATTTAACCAGTAGTATCTGTACTTTCACTCAAGTAATGGAGTTGTGTACTTTGTCCACCTCTGAGATTCCCTGAGCGTGTGATCTGTACAGGAATTACAAAATTGTGGCAAGAGAAGAAACTGGCAGGACTCACCATAGTGGAGTGAGACTTAGAGACCACTTGCTCAGTCCTAGAATGTGGATCCTTGTTAGGGCATCGATTACGTAGGGTGTTGAGGACTGTCTATGTTGTTATCACAGAACATATCTACATTTGTAATCTAATCTACTGATGGAAAAAAAAAACATCACTAACAATTGTTTACTCAATGACACTGTAAATAGAAAGCCAAGGAGAAGTTGTATAGCTGATTGCCCATTTTTCACACAAGCACATCACTAACATAGGAGTCTGGAACATGAGAACAATGCATGAAAGCTGCTCAGATAACAAACTTACTCTGCTAGGTATTAGTGAGTCACAGTGGATCCTGCATGGTTCATCCATCCAGTGCTATGCACCAACCAACAGGGCCATCTCAGAAATGTTAAAAAAAGGTTTATGAAAGCCTACAGCAAGCAGTATACAAGCAATGAAAGATGAACATGATCCTGCAAACAGGTTGACTGAGATAACACAGTAACCAACAGAAGTATGGGCAGAGAGAGATTAACAAAAATGGCAAATACCTTGTCATTTTCTCTGCCCTCAACAGCCTTGTCATTAAAGGGAGTGTGTTTCCACACAATGTAGTACATGAAGCCACCTGGGTTTCACCAGACCACAGAAAAAACAAGATTAACCACATTTGCATCAGCCAGAAGTCCAGAAGATCCGTGCTAGATGTATGGATAAAATGTGTTGCAGATAGCAACAAATCACCACCTCCTGACAGACGGTGATTCAACACAGCTGAAAGATTCAACACAGCTAAAAAAAAGGAACAGCACTAGATACAATGTTGCTCTGCTACAGGACAAGACAGTGGCAGAGGAGTTATGCATTAGTTTCTCAAACAAATTTCAGGCCCTCAGAGACTTGGAAGAGAAACTGCAAACCCTAGAACCGAAATGGAAAAGGATGAAGAAGGTGTGATTAGACGCAACAGAGGAGTTGCAAGGCAGCACAAAGACATGATCTCAAAACACTAAATAAAATACAATCAGTCCAGGACCTGTACACAAAAACAAACAAGGTGGTTAGTAGGGGTAACAAGAAAGACAAACAACAGTACATAATCAACCTGGCTAAGCGAGCTGAAGCAGAAACTGCTCAGCAGAACATAAAGGAGCTATAATCAATTAAATTCAATTTTATTTATATAGCGCTTTTAACAATGGACATTGTCACAAAGCAGCTTTACAGAAATATATAAATTCAGGATATCAATTTTAAAAGTACAAATTTATCCCTAATGAGCAAGCCAGAGGCCACAGTGGCAAGGAAAAACTCCCTGAAACAACATGAGGAAGAAACCTTGAGAGGAACTAGACTCAAAAGGGAACCCATCCTCATCTGGGTTACAAAAGATAGTGCAAATATAAATAATTCCCTTCTATAACAGTGTACTACATGGTCAAAAAGTTCAATTGTGTAACCAGGAGATTCATAACCAGGACACTTGAGTACAGAACTGTTCATAGCAATTGCAGTTGTAAGGCTATCGTAGCATAACTGTTTATGTCAGTTGCAGTCCAAAGCCATCTTCATGGTTTTAAGTGGTACCATCCTCAGTAATCTTATTGATCTTTAGACTGTCCATGTAGGGCCATCCTTGGCAACAGCAAGTGATTTGAGTGATGAGAACTCAACCAGAAGTAGGGCATCAGGATGGATCAGGCAGGTCCAGAGAGCAGAGAGAGAGAGAATTTTGAATTTTAAAATGTATCTTTATTATAACTATTTACTTTCGATTTACACAATTTTTCACACTTCGTTCAAGGTGCATTTTAACAATTTTTTTAAAACACATATATACAGGTGCATCTCAATAAATTAGAATGTCGTGGAAAAGTTCATTGATTTCAGTAATTCAACTCAAATTGTGAAACTCGTGTATTAAATAAATTCAATGCACACAGACTGAAGTAGTTTAAGTCTTTGGTTCTTTTAATTGTGATGATTTTGGCTCACATTTAACAAAAACCCACCAATTCACTATCTCAACAAATTAGAATATGGTGACATGCCAATCAACTAATCAACTCAAAACACTTGCAAAGGTTTCCTGAGCCTTCAAAATGGTCTCTCAGTTTGGTTCACTAGGTAAGCCACAAACATTCATTGCCAAAGAAGCTGGCTGTTCACAGAGTGCTGTATCCAAGCATGGTAACAGAAAGGTGAGTGGAAGGAAAAATTGTGGAAGAAAAAGATGCACAACCAACCGAGAGAACCGCAGCCTTATGAGGATTGTCAAGCAAAATCGATTCAAGAATTTGAGTGAACTTCACAAGGAATGGACTGAGGCTGGGGTCAAGGCATCAAGAGCCACCACACACAAACGTGCCAAGGAATTTGGCTACAGTTGTCATATACCTCTTGTTAAGCCACTCCTGAACCACAGACAACGTCAGAGGCATCTTACCTGGGCTAAGGAGAAGAAGAACTGGACTGTTGACCAGTGGTCCAATATCCTCTTTTCAGATGGGAGCAAGTTTTGTATTTCATTTGGAAACCAAGGTCCTAGAGTCTGGAGTAAGGGTGGAGAAGCTCATAGCCCAAGTTGCTTGAAGTCCAGTGTTCAGTTTCCACAGTCTGTGATGATTTGGGGTGCAATGTCATCTGCTGGTGTTGGTCCATTGTGTTTTTTGAAAACCAAAGTCACTGCATCCATTTACCAAGAAATTTTGGAGCACTTCATGCTTCCTTCTGCTGACCAGCTTTTTGAAGATGCTGATTTCATTTTCCAGCAGGATTTGGCACCTGCCCACTCTGCCAAAAGCACCAAAAGTTGGTTAAATGACCATGGTGTTGGTGTGCTTGACTGGCCAGCAAACTCACCAGACCTGAACCCCATAGAGAATCTATGGGGTATTGTCAAGAGGAAAATGAGAAACAAGAGACCAAAAAATGCAGATGAGCTGAAGGCCACTGTCAAAGAAACCTGGGCTTCCATACCACCTCAGCAGTGCCACAAACTGATCACCTCCATGCCACGCCGAATTGAGGCAGTAATTAAAGCAAAAGGAGCCCCTATCAAGTATTGAGTACATGTACAGTAAATGAACATACTTTCCAGAAGGCCAACAATTCACTAAAAATGTTTTTTTTATTGGTCTTATGAAGTATTCTAATTTGTTGAGATGGTGAATTGGTGGGTTTTTGTTAAATGTGAGCCAAAATCATCACAATTAAAAGAACCAAAGACTTAAACTACTTCAGTCTGTGTGCATTGAATTTATTTAATACATGAGTTTCACAATTTGAGTTGAATTACTGAAATAAACGAACTTTTCCACGACATTCTAATTTATTGAGATGCACCTGTATTTAAAAATTCAACAACAATTCATTGTTCTCATATAAAGTACACAATACCTCAAAGACACCCCATAACTTTGGTAAACAGTCCACCAACTTGTAGTAAGTAAACTCTATCTGCCTGGCACAAGTCCCAAAAACATAGGAATCACACTTATTGAATCCTGCCCTAGAAGTGTATTTTTTCTTGTTTTCCAAATGGCTAATTTTGCAGTGCCAGATAAAAAAAAAAATTATTAAAACCAAAGTCCTTTTCCTTTGAACTGAAAACTTAGGCCCAATAAACAGTTGGAAGGAAAACTCCTCACCCAAAGATAAAAACCTATCACTTAAAAGGGGAAAAAATATCCCCTAAATGTGAGCATTGCACAAACAAATGGAACAAAGATTCTTCCTCTAAACAAAAAGGACAACCACCCCAACGCTAGGATTAAGATGCACCACATGTCTGTTTTAGCTACTGCTCCATGTACAGTTCTCCACTGGAAGTCGCCTGTCCGCTTATTCATTGTACATTTGTACAGGGTACGCCAACGGCCCTTAGGGGAAGAGTCAAGTCCAAGAAAATCCATCCATTTTGTTGAAAGAACACCAGTCAAAAAACTGGCATTTAACAATTACACAAGTCAAGTACAAGGCCTTCTTCCCAGTTGACTCAAAACAATTAAAAACTGTTTTTTTTTAACGTCAGCAAACAGTGATCATCTTCTTACCAATTCTCCACAGCAGCACTAACGATGAGTGAAGGAAAGACATAATTATGCTCCTCTGTCCACTCATGAATTATCTTTGTGTTGCCTAGGAGATCTCTGTACTTCTCTCTTAACTCCCCACGTACTTCTGCAACGAACTGCTGTATAATTCTTGCAGATCTCACTTCAGTCCTTTGGCTTATTACTTCCACACTGCTACTCAATACATGGCCCAACTTCGTATATCCAGCAGCCAGCAACCATGAACATAACCATGCAGATGATAAAAATCTTGAAGAAAAGAGGGAGTTAAAAAACAATGGTTCTTCCAACAGCCAAGACCTGGCTGATAAGTCAGGTGATCTTGACAACCAGAAACTTTACAAGCCTCAAGCATAGATTTATATATAGGGGGTAAGACCTACTAACTCGGACTCTTATAAATGCATAAGAAATAAATGTTTATCAAGTCCCATTCTGCCTACCCTCCGTAAAAGGGCTGTTGCTATGTTCACCCAAACAAAATTGCTGTTATATAACAGTCTCTGAGCTGTTTGAAATTGAAAAGCCATTATTCTCACCTTAATGTCCACCAGGCCCTGCCCCCCTTCTCTTATGGGAAGATACAATGCAGCAGATCAGACCCAATGGTGTCCTGACCAAAAAAAGTCACTAAGTGCCTTTGAATCGCTTGAATTAGTCCTGCTGGTGGTTGCAGCACATTTATGCCACAAAGTGGATGCCACCAAATTGTTGGCCACCAAAACTCTTCCCCTATAGGACAACTGGGGTAGCAGCCATTTCCACATAGACAATCAGGTGGATACTTTTTCCTCTACACCCTCCCAGTTAAATTTTTGAAATTCATTAGAACCAAAATAAATACCTAGTATCTTAAAACCTTCTAATCTCCAACTGAGGTTTCTAGGCAACTGTGGAAGGTTCTATGAAAGATCTTGACCTACCGAGAGAGCTTCACTTTTATCCCAGTTCACTTTGGCTGATGAGGCCTTCTCATAAGCATAAAGTGCATCTGACAGAACCTTAACATCTTGTGTATTATTAACAAATACTGTGATGTCATCTGCATAGGCATTTAAGCTGTTCTTGAGTTATTAAAAAAAAGAACAGACAACATGAAACCAGACATTGTTTCTCGTAATTTACAAAGTAAAGGTTCAATTGCAATACTATATAGTTGTCCTGACACCCTTGTCTTATACCCCTTGTTACAGAAGTGGGACGGCTTAATCCGCCTCCCACCTTGACAATACAAGATTCACCTGAATACATCAATTTCACCCATTTTAAAAAACCTTCCCCTAAACAAAAAGCTTCCAACACATTGAAAAGATAACTGTAGTTGACACGTTCGAAAACTTTTTCTTGATCCAGGGAGATCAGACCCATTTTTGTTTTAAGAACTCTACAAATATCTAAAATGTCCCAGATCAAAATCAAATTGTCCTTTCTGGAACACAATATGTTTGATCCCTATGTACTATTAGATAGAGGTACTTTTTTTAGCCTATTTGCAAGGCATTTAGATAAAAATTCAGAAGTCAATAAAGTTACTGGTCTCCAGTTCTTCAAGAGACAAATCCCCCTTTTTAGGCAACAATGACAAAACAGCACATTGACAGGACACAGGCAACATGCCATCTTTGTTACAAACACGAAAAACCTCACAAAGATCCTGTCCAATGCAATGCCAAAAATGTTGATAAAATTCAGGCTGCAAGTCGTAAATGCCTGGAGATTTTCCTGAATTAAGTTGACCCAAGGCAGCAGTTAGTTCTTGATTGGATATATCTATATCCAAAGCAGTCTTTGAGTCTGGGTCTATTTGAGGTAAATCCTGAAAAAGTTGTGCAGAACAATTCGCATCACAATGCTAAGCAGTATAAAGATTTGAATAAAAATCCACTGCATGACGACGCATATATCTGATGTCATATGTCGTCCTCCCATCAGGAAGATGTAAGCAGACTATCTGTTTGTGCTTTACCACTTTACGCTCCAAATTAAAAAAAATATGTACTTGGAGCATCCACGTCTGCAACAGAAATAAAACGAGACCTTACTAAGACCCCTTTCACTCTCTCATTTAAAAACACTTTTACAGGTTTTTTTCTGTAGTTTACTACTCAACATAGGATCATATTTATTAATTAATTCTGCTTCTATTGATGATATCTCATTCCCAACAGACTTAATCGTTTCTCTTAACACTTTAGTAGAATTAGCAGTGTACTGCAGGCAGAACATTTTGATATTTCCTATGTCCCACCAGTGTCTTAGGTTTTCAAAACTACTTTATTCCATTTTCCACTGTTGCTAAAAATTTTCAAAGTACTTACAAAAATCTTTATCTTGAAGCAGTCTAATATCAAAATGCCAATATCAATAAGATCTCCGGGATAAAGTTGTGGACAGGCACAAGTCAGGAGATGGATACAAAAAAATTTAAAAGGCTGCATCAATGCCTAGAAGCATAGTGAAGTCTATTATTAAGAAGTGGAAGGTATTTGGTACAACACAGACCCTCCCTGGATCAAGATATCGCTCCAAACTGGATGAAAGAGCCAGGAGGAAACTGGTCAGAGAAGCTACCAAGAGCAACTCTGAAGCAGTTGCAAGAATTTATGACAAAGAGTCGTCATTGTGTGCATGTGACAACAATATCACAAATTCTCCACAAATGTGGCTTGTATGGGAGGGCTGCAAGAAAAAAGCCACCCATGACTGAGCTTTGCCAAAACACACCTTGAAGATTCTGAGGCTACATGGAAAAAAGGTGAATTATTTGGCCTCAACAACAAAACGATATGTCTGGCAGAAATCCAATACAGCTCACCAGCCAAATAACACCATGCGTACAGTAAAGCATGGAGGTGGTAATATCCTGTTATGGGGGTGTTTCTCTGCAGCAGGGACTGGAGCACTTGTCAGGATAGAAGGAAAATGGATGGGGCAAAATAACGTCAAATTCTTGAGGAAAATCTGCTGCCCTCTGCCAGAAAGTTGTCAATGGGAAGAAGGTTTACCTTCCAACATGACAATGACCCAAAGCACACAGCAAAACTGACCACACAGTGGTTGAAAAAGGTGAATGTCCTTGCATGGCCTGGTCAGAGCCCAGACTTAAACCCCACTGAAAATCTGTGGAATATCTTCAAGACTGCAGTCCACAAATTGTCACCATCAAATTTAACTGAACTTGAGCAGTTCTGCAAAGAAGAGTGGGCAAATATTGCAAAATCTAGATGTGCAAAGTTAGTAGAGACATATCTCAACAGACTAAAGGCTATAATAAAAAAAAATAATGCAAAATAAAGCAAGGGGGTGATCCTTTTTCCAGCTATGATTCTGTTTATTTATTTATTTTTATTTTTTTCTGACATGTTGGTGTTATATCTTTCACTTAGGTGTTATAAGTTGCACTGAGTAAATACAGCTGGATAAAACAAAAACTGTGTCCGTCTTCATTTCAGGCTGAAAAGCAACAAAATGTGATTATTTTAAAGGGGAGTGATTCTTTTCTATACCTACTGTGAAAACAGTATTACAAAAAGAGTCACCACATGATGCGTAGAATTGGTAAGCTAAAACCAAGCCTTTAACTTTCTCTTTTTTCCCACTTTTCTATACTTTCTATTTGCAGTTACATGCTTCTTTAAACGAAACCTTTTCTTTTCATTTAAGATCTCAAAACCCACATTCTTTTGATGTATTGAAGCTGACTTTTCAAACTTCTCAATATCTGGGAAAAAATCTGTCAGATTAACTTGCTTCCCAAAAGATCATCCCGAAAAATATTAATCTCTTCTCAAGTATACAATGAGGAATCGTCTTGTGAGAACTCTCGAGAGTTCACCTCACCGCTACACAGAGAATCTCCGTGTGAACATAAATCAATGTCATGTATAGATGCAGTATCATCTGACAATGTTTCATCCATTCCACCCGTATTACATTCTTTGTTGCAGGTCAGATCCATCTGCTTCACTACACGCTCTACACTAGAAACGCTAGACTAAATACCGCTAGTACTTGGTTCAGAGTGCAATCCATGAACATTAGCGTTTTCAACATTCAGTGTTTCAGCAATTTCTCTGTTCATATTAACAACCACAATATTACTAAGATCAGAAACGGTCGCTGCTGTTTTCACATCGTCACTTGTTTGAGTATTTTCGGGAGCAGACACACTAACTTCTGAAACTCTTACTTTAGGAGGATCCTCAATCTCATCCCGAACTCGAGAAGGCACGAGTTCAGAAGTAACACCAATCTCTGATCCCAAAACAATGCCTTCAATGCCATGTTCTTTATGCAGCCAAGCATGCCGTTTATGCCCAACATCACCGCGTTCAAAACACTTCATATTACCGGTTGTTGCGTAAACCATATATGATTTTCCTTCATGTTTAACACAAAAGGATATATCCAGTGTTTGCTCCGGAGAATCCAAAACCATGTTAACTTGTCTTCTAAAAGACATCACATGTTTTAGAGCTGGGTGTTTGCACTCCAGAGAGATAATTTTGAACGGACTAGCAATTTTTCCAAATCGAACTAGCTTGCGCTCCAATGCTTCATTGGTTATGAACGGCGGCACATTTGAAATCGTAATTTTATAAGAAGCCACATCAAGTGGAGTGACTTGCACCAAATCATCATTTACAATAAGGCCACTTTCAATTATTCAATTATTATTAACAAGGTGCTGCGCTTTCAAAAAGACCACAACAGCCTTGTTCATATGAGAGGCAGAGGAAAGTTAGGTATGCTAACTATCATGTAATGGTTAAGGACAGAGTGCAAGCAGGGACTATAGAGAAAATAACTATTCACAAAAGGCTTGTCTAAACAAATATGTTTTCAGCCTAGACTTAAACAGTGAGACTGTGCCTGAGTCCCAAACACTAATTGGAAGGCTATTCCATAACTGTGGGTCTTTGTAAGAGAAAACTCTACCCCTTGCTATACCCTTCACAATTTGAGGTACCAAAAAATAACCTGCACCTTTTCATCAAAGTAGGCGTAGCGGATCATAAAACACCAAAATTTCGCTCAGGTACTGTGGCTCGAGACCATTTAGTGCTTTATAGGTCAATAGTAGTATTTTATAATCAGTGAGAAATTTGATTAGGAGCCAGTGCAGTGTAGATAAGATAGGGGTGATGTGGTCAGATCTTCTGGATCTAGTAAGGACTCTTGCTGCTGCATTCTGGAATAACTGGAGCTTGTTTATGCATGTACTGGAACATCCAGACAGTAAGGTATTACAATAATCCAACCTAAAGCATGAACTAGCTTTTCTGCATCATGTAGTGACATTTCTTATCTTAGCAATATTTCTGAGATGAAAGAAGGCTATCCTAGTAATATTATGTACATGAGCTTCAAATTAAAGACTTGAGTCAATAGCCACACCAAGGTGTTCAGTGAACACTTTGGTCTCAGCTGGGCAACCTGGACTTTGAAGATGACATAGTCATAGCATCTTATACACACTGGCAGATGCAAACCAAGATATCCTGGCAATCCTGGCAGGCCTGTCCATTAAAAAAGACAAGACCAAGGCTATGCACATAAACAATACCTGTGATGATTGCATGAGGTTGGAAGGAATAGACTTGGAAAAACTGAAAACTTTCACATGCCTCAGCAGTGCTAGGGAAGGATGGAGGGACAGATGCAGACATCCAGGCAAGGATAGGGAAAGCATATAGCATGTCTGACTCCTAAACCCATCTGGAACTCCAAGGGGATAGCCAAGAACACCAAGCTCCAAATATTCCAAACAAATGTTTGTTCAGGGCTGCTTTATGGCTCAGAAACATGGTCAACAACAACCACACCAAACAGCATCTTTAGACCTTCATCAACAAGGACCTGTGGATCATCCTGCAGATAAATTGACAGAACACCATTAAAAATAAAGATCTCTGGAAAGATACAGGACAGGAGAGGATTGAGGCTGAGAGCAGGAAGTAGAAGTGGGACTGGTTGGGACACACCCTCTGAAAACCTGCAAACAATGTAACTAGACAATTGCTAAAATGGAACCAACTGGAGAGAAGAAGCTGTAGAAGACCCAGAAACACCTTGACAAGTTCACTGGTGGCAGAACTGAAGGAGCTAGGATATGCCTGGAAGGAATCAACATTAGGGTTGATGTGTGCTAGACTAGCAGAGACAGGATTTAAGTCAGTTTCCAAGTCAAGACAGTCATCATTGCTCAAAGCTGTGCCATAAGTTTAGTCAAAGGGATTCAAGAGTGATTTGTAGTTTCACTCATGATGTGTATGTTTTGACCACAGACAATTGTGGAATGAGCAGGGTGGCAATGCTGCTGTAACTGCAGCTACTGCTTGGTCTGTGGTGTGGCCTGTTGCTACTTTGACCTGTGGTCATGATTGCTATTGCTCTGACCTGTTTTTTTTTTCTTCTTGCAATTTAAAAACATCTAAGGTATTCATCGTTTTTCTCAACAGTCTGGGCCTTTGTTTCCCACTTTGTGAAAGTTTAGGCAGGTCTCACTTGGTCTCAGATTGGACAAACTTTGGAGGAACAGTAGCAAAAATAGCACTTAGATGGAAGCATTTTTGGCATTTTATTGTAACCTTTGACCAGTAAGTGGTGCTGTCATGAAATGTGTTACATAGCCTCAGGGCATGGTTGTGAGGATGCCTACCAAGATTTATGTCAGTGTGCTGAGATACAGCCTCACATCCTGTTTGGTGGCTTGGCCATCATTTGTTGGCATATTATGGGCAAACTGTTTGGAATATCAACAACCTTTGTCCAGGTTGGCCTGAAGATGATGTCTGCCAAATTTGGTGTTGATTGGACATAAGTTGTAGGAGGAGTAGTGGAAAAAACAGCTTTTGACAAAATCCAAGATATTGACAGGAAGTACACTTGAATTTCACTTCAATGTGAAAAGTTAAGTTGAATGTTGGTGTTCACTTCCGCATACTCCAGGAAATTATAGGAAAAAATGGCTTGGTACTATTGTCTATTGGTATTGCCGAACAGCAAGTAGTTAGCAACAAGCTAGCCAGCGAACAATATCAGGTTGCATTAGCAACAAGGTAATTGTAATGATAACTCGAATGTTTATTTTTTCTTTAACAGCAATTAGTATGGTCAGTATTTTAGATTTAACCAAGGACTGTGTCTGTATATTAACCGATATAAAGCTGACACTGTTATAAACTAATTGGTAAAAACAGAGAAGGGGCACTCCACACTCAGGAAAGGGACTGGTAATTGAGAAGACTATCCCAATTTGGCAAGTTGAAATTGCAAGTTGTAACGAATTCAAAAGGCATTACTACCATTATTCCTTTGCCACCAGAATAATGTAATGGATCAACTTTAAACATGAAACAAAACAGAAGCGCACGCTTGGATTCAAGGCACCTTTTTACAGGAGACGAGTTTTAAAGCGTGCCCGCATTATCTACCAGAATGTGTAGTAAATCGGATGAATCTGCAACGTTTAAAATAATATTCTCCACCAGTTACAATTTATGTAACAAATTAAAAGATGTTTAACACGTTTAAATGTATTCTCCAATTTATGTAAGGAATTAGCTCGAATGGCATGAAATATATCTATATATCTAATCAATGCTTTGTTGTGACCAGTTATAAATATACATCAGCCATAAAAGGGAATTTATATAGGTGCACATATACATATAGATAATTAACTACAACGGATTATAATTAATTATGACTATGTATGTGGCCTAGATCAGCTTTATGAACTCTAAAGAGTGAGTTTATCCTTCTGGCCGGGAAGAATTAACTCACGAAGTTTGTTATTAAAGATTAGAGCGGGTAATCGAGATCGCAGCGTTTAATTTACCCATCACGTCAACAAAACAGAGAAAATCAAGCGTGGGATAATAGATTTTAATAGCTAGATGTAACTATGGATACACACGACTAACTCTAAGCAAAACATACATATATACACATCTATATACAGGGAGAGAAAAGGGATAGAGAGAAAGTAATGAAAGAAAGGGAAGCAGACAAAAACACAACTATTTAGCCTTTTTCAGAACCAGCACGAACTTAATTCTCCTGTAACATAGGGGTCCAATCTTAAACGCAGATATAGGTCATTAACTATACTTGCATAGCCTCGGGGTTGACAGTTTGTGCGAGGTCGTGTAGAGTTTGCTGGTTCGTTGTGCCGTTTGAAAAGGCGTGAAGAGGTTGCATCCTTTGTCCGGCAGAGGGATCCTGGTTTCTTCTTCCCGGGGCACATGGCCCTGGGGGAGAGAAACCGGAAGGAGTGTAGGAGTGAAGTTAAAGAGTGAGGAGTGAAGTCTAACTCTAACTGAAGTGAAGCGTTGTGTTGTTTTAAAGACAACACCAACGCACACGCCTCTTTGGGCTATGGGCCAATCAGGAAGTTGGGTTTGCATGTCCGGATGACTCTCTTTGTCTGGTCTCGGACCCTAATTTAAATGTCCAGGGAGGAGCCGGTCTATACCGTGTTATAAATGAAATTAAGAGAAAACATGAAATGATGTATCCCATTGCAATATGATATGCATAATCAATCCGGGTATCTCGAGACGATTAACTACATACCAAATTCGATGGATTTGTAAAGAATATTACAAATAAAACCTGGTTACAGACATTTAAAATGATATGCTAAATTAAAACTATTTAAAGTCATTAAGGTTAGTTAAACACACAATATATGTAAATAAGATAACATCACACTATTTAGGCATCGAATAATTACATATAATTGCACGTTACATTGAAGAGAAAGAGATTTCTCCATTGTGTGTTAGGTAAGCTTGTGTGTGTGTGTGTGTGTGTGTCTGTGTGTGTGTGTGTGTGTGTGTGTGTTTGTGTGCGCGTGTGTATGTCCAGAAGAGGGGGCTGGCGTTCTTCTAATGTCCCACTGGTCCTTGGTCACCTCAGGGTGACCTTAGGGAGGACATTTCTCCTCTGGCCTTTGCGACTTTGAGGCTAAATCATTTGCCCGTAAACAGAGATTATATCAGAGATTTACAGGCCCTTGGTCGGAGTTTTGGTGGATCCCTGCTGACGAACTAATCATGAAGTTTCCCAGATGTTCAGTCATCAAATGTTTCTTTTATTGCATGGGTAAGTCCTGTGTGGGTTCCAAAGAGTCTTTTGCATCCCAAAGGTGCATCTGGTCAAAGGAGGCCTCTTGGGGTTACTCTAGGTCACCTGAGTGGTGAAACTTTCTATGTTTCGTTTGGGTTAATTTAGAAATCAGTTTGAGCATAGTCATACGCTACAAAGTTGAGGAGAGCATTTTCAGTGTTTTTACCAGTTGTGGGAGGGAATTACAAGTTGCAACTTCACGTTGAACATGGCATGAGTCCACAACACATCTACTGATGGAAATGTCCCTGAAATGGTCTGGAAGATTATAGCCCATTTGGAGATGAAAAGAGAGGGTGTGTCAATCTGAATAATCATGTGACATGGCTGTCTACTGGTTGGCTATGTAAATCTACAGTGCTGGGCTTGCTACACCTAGCCCATAGCCTCGCTATATACTGTTCTTGCTGTTGCACTCAGTTTTTAAAAAATCAAAAATAATCCTATTTAAAATATTTGTTAAGTGCAAATAAGACACACTGGATGCCAAAAATAAAAGCTTATATTGATTTTATTTTACCTTTGAAACACAGGGTGGCTTAGCCCCTCTAGCCCATTTATACGAGCTGAATCTGATATAATCCTGAACTGAATAGTGTGTAGATCTTAGTGTAATGTTACCAGTACATGAGTCCAGTCAATGCTTTCGAATTTTATGCCGTGTGCCAAAAAAAAAAAAAAAAACGTATTCTGCTGCAATGTTTCATTTGCCTTTCATGTCATTCCAATTGATATGTCCCAACTGATTTGTGTCAATACCCCTCACCCCACTCCACTCAGGTATTGGTCTGGCATGAGATTTTTTTCTGAAAGAAATTCTTTAATATTTTTTCTAGTTGTGGCACAAGATCTAATTCAAAGTGAACCACATCCCCAATCACTGTAAGAGTTAAAACACGTTCAAAATTACACTGTTAGAAATTAAAATGTTAGATTCATGGAGTTGTCTCAAAGTTTGTGTAAATGATTTTTCAGTAATATAATTATTACACTGCACAAAATGTAAAAAGGATTTAGACCTGATTGAGACAGGACTTAGTCCTTAGCAGCAGAAAGTAGTAATAGTGCCCTTAGAAATATTGCAACATGCCCAAAAGTGACAGAAACACGTGAAGAGATTGTCCATGAGTGTCCTTTAGCTGTCAGTGAATTGACCAGTGTGTGGGAGGTAGCGGAGGTAGTTGAGGCATGAGTGAAAGAGTGGAAGAAGGAGTAATGACTGGATTACTGTTTATTCAGGATCCTAATGGCCTGCAGGTAGAAACTGTTATGCAGCCTGCTGGTTCTGGATTGAATGCTGCGGTACCATGTGCCTGATGGCAGTCAGGTAAATTGTCTGTGTGCTGGCTGATTGTAATTATGCAATAAAAATCAGTGAACTAAACAATGCTTTTATTTTCTCTCATTACTTTAAAGAAAGGTTATATAACAATCTCGGGGTGATTTGACTTGGATGGCAGAAGAAATTAAATTTTCAGTTGTTCCAGTGATCTACCTCTTAATAAATCTTGATAGTATTTTGTCAAAGAGTCAGGCAAACAGAGGACAAACAGGATAAAAAACACAGAGAATGCAAAAGGCCTAAACCAGAGAAGCAACAATGAGTCAGACTTGCACACTGAAAAGATGGCAAAACCTCACAGGAATGTACACTGTAGAGTTGGACAGAGCAATTGAGGAAAAACATTTAACAGGTGTGATAAAATTCAGGTGATTGTGAGTGTCCAGGCTGAATTCAAACTGGGATAAGGAGCGTGTGCTACTGGGTTGGCAGTGGATGCAGATGTGAAAGTAATCCATAAATTCCATTTCACAGTATGGTGGACACATTCAAAACAAATTATATGTATAAGTTTGAAGTATTGACTTATTGCCACAACATTCTAATCATTCAACTTTTTGAATACTGCTTACTGAAAATAGGCATTGTAGTATGTAGACTGTGTCCTCACTACAGTGAGACCCAGATCTCAGAATTGGGCCAAGTTAACATTATTTTATTGTATTTCTAATCAAAAAATCTTTACATTGTCTCAAAGGGTTGATCATGAGAGGCTCTTCAACATGACAATGATTATCTGCAAATCCATATTAGCATCTAACCATCTATGTTTGTTTAAAATTCATCACACAAAGAAATGTAGGAATACACAATAATGGCGTTAGTGTTCCTATATATATATATATATATATATATATATATATATATATATATATATATATATATATATATATATATATATATATATATATAAATTTTTTTTGTTTTATTTTTTAAGGTTATTTACTTTTTAAGATTAAACATTTGAAGCAATGGAAATATTCTTCACAGATTACATTTTGTGCTCAATTTTATTGATAACTGCTGTGCTTATATTCCATGAGGTCTCAAGTCATACTATAATTTATAAAGAAACAATATTTGAAAAGAAGTAGGCTACCCATCCATTTTCTTATCCTTCCTGGGTGACCTGGAGCCTATCCGAGGTCTGAGGCCTGTCCATTGCAAGGCACAATCATACACGACAGAAACTTTTTGAACATATCGAACCTACAATGCATGCCTTTGGACTGGGGGAGGAAACCCCTGAGCCACAGGGAGAACATGCAAACTCTGCACACACATGGCCACAGTGGGAATTAAACCCTCAAACGTGGAGGTGTGAAGCAAACATGCTCACCACTAAGCCACCAAGTATGCTACCCTACCAAATTAAAATGGACACTGGTCCTAAACACCAGTTTATTTTCAAGCTTTGAGAAAATGTAATATGGTATGTAAAAGCATGGAAAATACTAAGCCTTATCCACTCTGTGCGAAGTAAATTCAACCTCTGAAATTTAGTCCTTTGTGGTATGTTCATAGCAAGGTACCATGTGTATTTACCTACCCAATTGAAAGTAGCCACTGCAGAAATATTTGTTATCGGATTTTGGACCTTCTCCACAGTACTCAAATAATTCTGCTGTTTGATTACTATGTTCTGAATGTGTAGATCCAATTGCAATTACTCATTAACACAATACCCCTGTCCATATGTACCACAATATTTTAAGGTCTGACACATAAGGTCAAGCTTACCTGGTCTTTTTTAAATTCTCTTATCAAAATCTTTTTAACTTCTTCTGTTTTTAGACTGTAAAGTAAAGGATTTATCATTGGAGGTAGCAGGCTATACAGCATAATGATGGCTATTTGCAAATCAGCATTAAATGTGATACCTATATTCGCAGCCAAGTAATTAAAACACCTTGGTAAGAAAAAGAGTGCAATTATAATGAGTTGAGAACTACATGTGGAAAAAGTCTTTAGCCGTCCCTGTGTATTTGATATTTGTAGGACAGCTAAAATAATGAAGGAATATGAGACCACAATAATGGCAAGAGATCCCAGCAATACTACCATGGCATAAACAAAAGCTGGAAAACTATATGGAGTCCTGTCAGTACATGCAAGTCGGGTAATAGATATGTGATCACAATAGCAGTGTAAAATGTTGTTAGCTCCACAGTATGGTAGGGGGGAAGCCCGAACAACCATCATTATACTGCAAGGATGAGAGAAAACCCAAACCGCTAGGCTCAGAATTACTATATTCCTGTTTGACATAAGACTGTGGTAATGAAATGGGAAGCAGACTGCTATATATCGATCGATGGCCATTACAGCTAGTGTGTATGAATTGACTGTACCAAAATAATGCACTAAGTACATCTGAAAAAAACAAGCTGCAAAAGAAATGGTCCCATCTTGGAACCAGTATCGAGCAATGATCTTTGGTAAGGTGCATGTACTGAACAATACATCAGACACCACAAGACTTACATAAATGTAATACATGGGTTTATGGAGACTTTTGTTTGTTGCAAACAACAGAAGAAAAATTCCATTCCCTATCAAGATGCACACATAAACTAAGAACATAACTGCAGATACAAGGGCATAGTAGTTAGGACGAAGTCCAGGAAAACCAACAATGAAAAAGTCCTTCACAAAGGTCATGTTTCCTCCTGACATGATTTGGTGTCCTTAAAATGAAAATTTCAGATTTAATGCAGATGCAGTATATATAGAAATTAAAATGGTAAATAAAAAAAGAGTAAATTTTTTATTTTTATTTTATTTATATTATTACATTACATTTATCTTGATTTAAGATAGATTGTGATATTAAGTATAGATTCCAAAGTAAATGACAATGATATAAATTACCAAAAGACATCTAAATATTATGCATACCTTCCATACCTTTTCAAGGTGTTGGTAACTGTCATAGCATCAGGGAATGTATCTTTACTCCAGGGCAATTTATTTAGCTAACAGTCAGTGTACAAGTCACATGACTAGCAAGAAATGTAAGTCTGCACAACAGCTCCTGAGATTTATGTAAGAAGCTACATTTTAATGTCTGTAATTATAGTAAGAATAACCTCACCATGTTTTGTGACACACCTTTATTTTTTTGGACTGTTGCCAAATGATAAGACTGATATGTCAATTAGAGCATTATGAAAGCATAGCAGAAAACCATTAGGCTGATTAACATAGATGTACTAAATTGTAAATCTAAATTGTAAACTGCCCTAGTGGGTCCATACTGTGTTTCCTCTGAATACCAAACAATGTAAACAGAAATGTTATAACAATTTCATACATTTCAATTTATGGTTCTGTCATCTGTCATTTTCTGTAACTTGTACTTGTCAGGAAACAGTTGAGGATGCAAGTGCAGGTATTTAAGTGGAGCTACCTTATCTAACATGTAGCGGAACATTGACTCTAAGCATTCAGTCGCCTGATCAAGTTCTATGGGATCAGACGGTGATCTACTTATAATTGATATCTCTGGGAGGTTATCGATAAAACTCTGTGCAGTAGCTGACGTGAATGTACGTTTGACACAGTAGCACTGCAAAGTGCAAATATTATGATCAATGCGCAATTTACACGAGATGAGATAATGATCTGAGATAGCTTCAGACTGCAGACTAATTTCTTAAATATAGAAAATATGAATATATTTTCTATATTTAATCTGTATGTTAGTATAATGTCAAGAGTGTGACCACCATTATGAGTGGGCCCTATTACATTCTGACTGACCCCTACCGAATCTAAAATAGACACAACCGCTGTTCTCAGAGGATCTTCCGGGTTATCAAAATGAATATTAAAGTCACCGACAATTAATGCTTTGTCTAAAGAAACAACCAGGTTCGAGATAAAAACTGCAAATTCACCAAGAAATTCAGAGTATGGCCCTGGGGGTCTGTAAATAATAATGAGTGGAATCGACTCGATAGACTTATTTTTTGTGGTTACATATGTTATACTGGTATGAAGAACTTCAAAGGAGTTGAACTTATGGCTAGGTTTTTGTGTGATGCCTAGATTTTCATAAGTGATTTTTATAAGTGCAACACCTCCTCCTCTGCCAGTTAGACGGGGCTGATGTATATAACTATATCCAGGAGAACTGGCTTCATTTAGTGCTATGTACTCGTTTGGTTTAATCCATGTTTCTGTTAAACACATTATATTAAACTCCTGATCAGTAATAGTTTCATTAACAATAAGTGCTTTAGACGTAAGAGATCTAATATTTAACAGTCCTAGCTTCAGATCAAAGGTGCTGGCTGTGCGTTCAGTATGGTCTAATTTTATGTTAATTAGGTTACTCAAACAAAATTTCCGAAAATTTCTACATATTTGTTTAGCTCGGGGAACAGACACAGTCTCTATAGGATAAACTACAGATGTCGTATTGTCATTTAAGTAATTTGAACATTGACTATCATAGCTGTTATTGTTATTTGAAGTAGTACTTACGAGTCATATGGTGTGTAGTGTCTTGGAGATGTTGTCTGAGAGGAGATCCGCACGACAGCTCCGAAGTTTTTGGCGTCCTTCAGGATCGCTGGTACCTACGCAGCGACATCAAGAACACGAGCACCAGAAAAACAGTGGGTGCGAACCTTACCTTTAGTTGAGGTGACGCGGATGTTCTGAACAATGGAGTCTCCGATGATCATGGCGTTGGGTTTGGTCTCGCGGAGAGGGGCGAAGCTGCAGATCGATTAGAATTTATACTTGCATCGGTTTATGTCGTTTCAAGAGGGTCCATGGTCCGAAGATTTCGTGGGGAGTTCGCAGAATCCTCTGTGTCAGTAGAATCTGGGTAACACGGAGTTGGGTCTCGCCGAGAAACCGAGAAATTGCCACTTGGTTACCGAGATAAAGAAGAGTCTGGAGGAGCACCGGAAATAAGGAAGACGAAAGGGCGGAAGAGAGAGACCGCAGAAAGTGAAGAAGCAAGGAGAGAGAAGAGAAGCGCATGTCGCTGTCTTTTATGGATAATGCCAACGTACATGCCTTTCTGAGCTGCTGGCGAATCCGGAGAGAGAAGGAAGTTCTGGGGGAAGAACTTTCTTTGTGCCAGAGCGGCTTTGGTTTGTATTAGCTTGGGATTAGAATTAAATTTAGAAAAGTATAGAATGATAAATCCCATCGTCATATAGTATGCATCATTAATCGGTGTATTAAGAGACGATTATTTTGATACCAAATTCGATGATATTAGAAGACATTGAACAGTGAAAGGTCTTTAGACATGGTTACAGGCAACTTAAAATTATATCCTAACTCAAACTATCTAAAATCATTATAGCTAGGTTACATAAGAACACAATACATGCATACATGAATAAATTAGAACTATCCTAGACATATGATTACACGTTACATTCAAGAGACATTTTCCATTGTGTGTGCGAGTCGTGTGCGTGCGTATGTCCAGAAGACCGGGCTGGTGTTCTTCTACCATCCCACCGGTGTTTGGTGGGAAGATGAGTTCCCCTTCCAGTTCCCCTTCCAGCCTCTTCAGCGCTGAGGGTAATCAACAGGGTGGTAAAACAGAGATTAGATCAGAGAGCTACAAGCTTTCTGTTGGGTTTGGTTGACCCTTGTTGACGTTCAAGAAAGATTTCTCCATTGTGGGTGTAAGTTCTGTGTGTGTATGTGTGTGTGCAAGGGGGGGGGATGGGTTGGTCATTAGAATTCCAAAGGTATCTGGTGAAGGAAAGGGGGTTACTACCGGTCAGACTGGCGCCAAAGTGGTCATTAAACAGATTTACAGATCAAAGAAAAAGAAACTTCTTTGCTAAGTCCAGGTTGATTCAGAAATCAGTTTGATACCGTCAGACATTACAACCATTTTGACAATTTTAAAGGCTGATGGCAGGCCTGGCAGGAGAATCAGATGTAGGGACTAGGAAAAGTTTGCCTGCAGGTAGTGTTTGTGGAACCTTGGCCTTAGCACAGACTAAGTATGAGGAGACCAATCAGTGGCTGTCTTATATCATTTGTGGCAACCAGTATTTGCCCTGAAGTAGTTGCTCTCATCTCACTCATCCCCCTCCCTGATGCGCACAAGATTGTAATCGCTTCACAGATTGAGTTTCATGAAGATTCTTGACTCATGAAATTGTTCTAGGGCTGCTGGAACAATTTCATGAGTCAAGAAATTGTTCCAGCAGCCCTAGAACAATTTCATGAGTCAAGAATCTTCATGAAACTCGATCTGTTTCAAGATGTCTGTTTCAAGAGTTTCAAGATTGTTCTAGGGCTGCTGGAACCAGGACAGGGTATAGTGATACTTGACTGTGACTTGGTTCAGGCCCCAAAAGTCAATGCATGGCCTTAGTCATTTCTCAACAAGAAGAATCTGGCAGAAGCTAGTGATGTAAAGGGGGGGATGTACCCCTGTTTGAGGGGTTCTTCAATGTATTCCTCCATCGCCTGTGTCTCCTATGCAGATAAGGTGTAAATATGGTTGTGCGGGGGTGTAGTTCCAGCTAGCAGCTCAATTGCACAGTCATAGGGGCAATGAGGAGGAAGGCCACTGGCCTTGGCCTTACTGAATACTTCATGATGCTCTTGGTATTCTGGAAGTAGAATCATAGGGTCTGTGGTTTCTGGGCTTTCGAGTCATTTTCTCTGCCCTCAACAGCCTTGTCATTTAAGGGAGTGTGTTTCCACATAAAGGAGTACATAAAGCCACCTGGGTTTCACCAGACCACAGAAAAAACAAGATTAACCACATTTGCATCAGCCAGAAGTCCAGAAGATCCGTCCTAGATGTATAGATAAAATGTGTTGCAGATAGCAACAAATCACCACCTCCTGACAGGCAAGCTCTTTCTCTAGAGATTCAACACAGCTAAAAAAAAGGAACAGCACTAGATACAATGTTGCTCTGCTACAGGACAAGACAGTGGCAGAGGAGTTATGCATTAGTTTCTCAAACAAATTTCAGGCCCTCAGAGACTTGGAAGAGAAACCTCAAACCCTAGAACCGAAATGGAAAAGGATGAAGAAGGTGTGATTAGACGCAACAGAGGAGTATGCAAGACAGCACAAAGACATGATCTCAAAACACTAAATAAAATACAATCAGTCCAGGACCTGTACACAAAGACAAACAAGGTGGTTAGTAGGGGTAACAAGAAAGACAAACAACAGTACATAATCAACCTGGCTAAGGAAGCTGAAGCAGAAACTGCTCAGCAGAACATAAAGGAGCTATAATCAATTAAATTCAATTTTATGTATGTAGTGCTTTTAACAATGGACATTGTCACAAAGCAGCTTTACAGAAATATATAAATTCAGGATATCAATTTTAAAAGTATAAATTTATCCCTAGTGAGCAAGCCAGAGGCCACAGTGGCAAGGAAAAACTCCCTGAGACAACATGAGGAAGAAACCTTGAGAGGAACTAGAATCAAAAGGGAACCCATCCTCATCTGGGTTACAAAGGATAGTGCAATTATAAATAATTCCCTTCTATAACAGTGTACTACATGGTGAAAAAGTTCAATTGTGTAACCAGGAGATTCATAACCAGGACACTTGAGTACAGAACTGTTCATAGCAATTGCAGTTGTAAGGCTATCGTAGTCTATGCCATCGTAGCATAACTGTTCATGTCAGTTGCAGTCCAAAGCCATCTTCATGGTTTTAAGTGGTACCATCCTCAGTAATCTTATTGATCTTTAGGCTGTCCATGTAGGGCCATCCTTGGCAACAGCAAGTGATTTCTGTGAGTGATGAGAACTCAAGCAGAAGTAGGGCATCAGGATGGATCAGGCAGGTCCAGAGAGCAGAGAGAGAGAGAATTTTGAATTTTAAAATGTATCTTTATTATAACTATTTATTCTCGATTTACACAATTTTCCACACTTCGTTCAAGGTGCATTTTAACAATTTTTTTAAAACACATATATATTTAAAAAGTCAACACCAATTCATTGTTCTCATATAAAGTACACAATACCTCACTGATACCCCAGAACTTTGGTAAACAGTCCACCAACTTGTAGTAAGCAAACTCTATCTGCCTGCCACAAGTCCCAAAAACATAGGAATCACACTTATTGAATCCTGCCCTAGAAGTTTATTTTTTTCTTGTTTTCCAAATGACTAATTTTGCAGTGCCAGATAAAAAAAAATAATTAAAACCAAAGTCCTTTTCCTTTGAACTGAATACTTAGGCCCAATAAACAGTTGGAAGGAAAACTCCTCACCCAAAGATAAAAACCTATCGCTTAATAGGGGAAAAAATATCCCCTAAATGTGAGCATTGCACAAATAAATGGAACAAAGATTCTTCCTCTAAACAAAAAGGACAACCCACCCCAACACTGGGATTAAGATGCACCACATGTCTGTTTTAGCTACTGTGCCATGTACAATTCTCCACTGGAGGTCGCCTGTCCGCTTATTGATTGTACATTTGTACAGGTCACCAGTCAAAAAAATGGCATTTGACACTTTTACACAAGTCAAGTACAAGGCCTTCTTCCCAGTTGACTCAAAACAATTAAAAACTGGGTTTTCTAAACGTCAGCAAACAGTGATCATCTACATCTCAATTCACCACAGCAGCACTAACGATGAGTGAAGGTAAGACATAATCATGCTCCTCTGTCCACTCATGAATTATCTTTGTGTTGCCTAGGAGATCTCTGTACTTCTCTCTTAACTCCCCACGTACTTCTGCAACGAACTGCTGTATAATTCTTGCAGATCTCACTTCAGTCCTTTGGCTTATTACTTCCACACTGCTACTCAATACATGGCCCAACTTCGTATATCCAGCAGCCAGCAACCGTGAACATAACCATGCAGATGATAAAAATCTTGAAGAAAAGAGGGAGTTAAAAAACAATGGTTCTTCCAACAGCCAAGACCTGGCTGATAAGTCAGGTGATCTTGACAACTTGAAACTTTCCAAGCCTCAAGCATAGATTTATATATAGGGGGTAAGATCTACTAACTCGGACTCTTGTAAATGCATAAGAAATAAATATTTATCAAGTCCCATTTTGCCTACCCTCCGTAAAATGGCTGTTGCTGTGTTCACCCAAACAAAATTGCTGTTATGTAACAGTCTCTGAGCTGTTTGTAATTGAAAAGCCATTATTCTCGCCTTAATGTCCACCAGGCCCTGCCCCCCTTCTCTTATGGGAAGATACAATGCAGCAGATCAGACCCAATGGTGTCCTGACCAAAAAAAGTCACTAAGTGCCTTTGAATCGCTTGAATTAGACCTGCTGGTCTGAAAGATCTTGACCTACCGAGAGAGCTTCACTTTTATCCCAGTTCACTTTGGCTGATGAGGCCTTCTCATAAGTATAAAGTGCATCTGACAGAACCTTAACATCTTTTGTATTATTAACAAATACTGTGATGTCATCTGCATAGGCATTTGTTCTTGAGTTATTAAAAAAAAAAAAAAAACAGACAACATGAAACCAAACATTTTTTCTCGTAATTTACAAAGTAAAGGTTCAATTGCAATACTACATAGTTGCCCTGATAACAGACACCCTTGTCTTATACCCCTTGTTACAGAAGTGGGACGGCTTAATCCGCCTCCCACCTTGACAATACAAGAGGCACCTGAATACAACAATTTCACCCATTTTAAAAAACCTTCCCCTAAACCAAAAGCTTCCAACACATTGAAAAGATAACTGTGGTTGACATGTTCAAAAACTTTTTCTTGATCCAGGAAGATCAGACCCATTTTTGTTTTAAGAACTCTACAAATATCTAAAATGTCCCAGATCAAAATCAAATTGTCCTTTCTGGAACACAATATGTTTGATCCTTATGTACTATTAGATATAGGTACTTTTTTAGCCTATTTGCAAGGCATTTAGATAAAATTTTGTATTCAGTAGTCAATACAGTTACTGGTGTCCAGTTCTTCAAATGAGACAAATCCCCCTTTTTAGGCAACAATGAAAAACAGCACATTGACAGGACACAGACAACATGCCATCTTTGTTACAAACACGAAAAACCTCACAAAGATCCTGTCCAACGTAATGCCAAAAATGTTGATAAAATTCAGGCTGCAAGTCATGAATGCCTGGAGATTTTCCTGAATTAAGCTGACCCAAGGCAGCAGTTAGTTCTTGATTGGATATATCTGTATCCAAAGCAGTCTTTGATTCTGAGACTATTTGAGGTATATCCTGAAAAAGTTGTGCAGAACAATTCGCATCACAATGCTAAGCAGTATAAAGATTTGAATAAAAATCCACTGCATAACGACGCATATATCTGATGTCATATATCGTCCTCCCATCAGGAAGATGTAAGCAGACTATCTGTTTGTGCTTTACCACTTTACACTCCAAATTAAAAAAAATATGTACTTGGAGCGTACATGTCTGCAACAGAAATAAAACGAGACCTTACTAAGACCCCTTTCACTCTCTCATTTAAATAATCTGGGTTTTTTTTCTGTAGCTTACTACTCAACATAGGATCATATTTATTAATTAATTCTGCTTATATTGATGATATCTCATTCTCAACAGACTTAATCGTTTCTCTTAACACTTTAGTAGAATTAACAGTGTATTGCAGGCAGAACATTTTGATATTTCCTATGTCCCACCAGTTTCTTAGGTTTTCAAAACTACTTTTTTTTCCATTTTCCACTGTTGCCAAAAATTTTCAAAGTACTTACAAAAATCTTTATCTTGAAGCAGTCTAATATTAAAATGCCAAAAAGAGGACTTATTTGAACTCTATGACTTCCTTATTATAACCGAAACAAAATTGTCATCTGTAAAACCCATTGGAGTGATTGAACAATCAACAGTTTGACTGTTCAAATGTTTAGATTCTGTCCAAACGAGCAGCACTAACTCTCTTATTATTCACCTTGACCCATGTATATTGTCTCACGTCAGCATATTTACTCCTCCATATATCCAAAAGATCAATTGCCCTTATTAACCATGATAAACAAGAAGATGACTGAATATGGGGTTCTTCAGTATTTTGATCAACAGTAAAATTTTCTGTGCAGTTCCAATCCCCCCAACTATAACATTCCCATCATTATTAAAGCATTTTTTTAAAGAACATTACTTAACACACCAAAAAAACATTAATCTCTCATACCCTACATTTGGTGCATACACACTGATGAAATAATCAATTTCCCCATCAATGTCAGCTTTAACTACAAGAAGGTGACGATGTATTGGTTCTTCTGTACTCAAGATAGTAGCTCTTAAATCGGGTGAAAAGAAAATTGCCACTCCTGCGCTCAAATTTGTTTTATGGCTTAATCTATACTGCTCTTTCCACCACAGTCTGCACTCCACTTCATTGCCTACATCACTATGTGTTTCTTGAAGATAAATAACGTATTTTTTTCTGCTCTATCATTTCAGATACTAATGCATGTTTGTGCATTTCCTTCCCCCCATTTATATTAAGGGAACCTACTCTTAAAACTTCCATATATAAGTTTAAGAGAGAAAAGGGGGGAAACAGATGAAAAACATATGCAGTGGGTATAGAAAAGAATCACCCCCCCCTTTCAAATAATCACATTTTGATGCTTTTCAGCTTGAAATGAAAACGGACACAGTTTTTGTTTTATCCAGCTGTATTTACTCAGTGCAACTTATAACATCCAAGTGAAAGATATAACACCAAAATGTCAGAAATAAATAAATTAATAAAAAAACAAAATCACTGAGTTGGAAAAAGGATCACCCCCCTGTTAAAAATGGCTTGTAAAATCAATCAGGTGTAGCTAATCACCTTTTCGTTGGCACACAAAGCCATTTGACTTTCAAGTGTGATCAGCTGTGGTCATTTTGATTAGCTCAGCATGAAAAGAGCTTTCCTGGAGTATTTTGTAGTGCAACTGAAGCAAACAATCAACTATGGGTGGCAAGACACTGTCAAAAGATCTCCAGGATAAAGTTGTGGACAGGCACAAGTCAGGAGATGGATACAAAAAAAATTAAAAGGCTGTATCAATGCCTAGAAGCAGAGTGAAGTCCATTATTAAGAAGTGGAAGGTATTTGGTACAACACAGGCCCTCCCTGGATCAGGATATCGCTCCAAACTGGATGAAAGAGCCAGGAGGAAACTGGTCAGAGAGGCTACCAAGAGGCCTACAGCAACTCTGAAGCAGTTGAAAGAATTTATGACAAAGAGTCGTCATTGTGTGCATGTGACAACAATATCACAAATTCTCCACAAATGTGGCTTGTATGGGAGGGCTGCAAGAAAAAAGCCACCCATGACTGAGCTTTGCCAAAACGCACCTTGAAGATTCTGAGGCTACATGGAAAAAAGGTGAATTATTTGGTCTCAACAACAAAACGATATGTCTGGCGGAAATCCAATACAGCTCACCATCCAAATAACACCATGCCTACAGTAAAGCATGGAGGTGGTAATATCCTGTTATGGGGGTGTTTCTCTGCAGCAGGGACTGAAGCACTTGTCAAGATAGAGGGAAATGGATGGGGCAAAATAACATCAAATTCTTGAGGAAAATCTGCTGCCCTCTGCCAGAAAGTTGTCAATGGGAAGAAGGTTTACCTTCCAACATGACAATGACCCAAAGCACACAGCAAAACTGACCACACAGTGGTTGAAAAAGGTGAATGTCCTTGCATGGCCTGGTCAGAGCCCAGACTTAAACCCCATTGAAAATCTGTGGAATGACTTGAAGACTGCAGTCCACAAATGGTCACCATCAAATTTAACTGAACTTGAGCAGTTCTGCAAAGAAGAGTGGGCAAATATTGCAAAGTCTAGATGTGCAAAGTTAGTAGAGACATATCCCAACAGACTAAAGGCTATAATAAAAAAAATAAGGCAAAATAAAGCAAAGGGGTAATCCTTTTTCCAACTCTGATTCTGTTTTTTTATTATTTTTAATTTTTTTTCTGACATGTTGGTGTTATATCTTTCACTTAGATGTTATAAGTTGCACTGAGTAAATACAGCTGGATAAAACAAAAACTGTGTCCATCTTCATTTCAGGCTGAAAAGCAACAAAATGTGATTATTTTAAAGGGGAGTGATTCTTTTCTATACCCACTGTGGAAGCAGTATTACAAAAAGAGACACCACGTGATGCATAGAATAGGTCAGCTAAATCCAAGCCTTTAACATTCTCTCATTCTCCACTTTTCTATACTTTCTAATTGCAGATACATGCTTCTTTAAACGAAACCTTTTCTTTTCACTTAAGATCTCAAAACCCACATTCTTTTGATGTACTGAAACTGACTTTTCAAACTTCTCAATATCTGGGAAAAAATCTGTCAGATTAACTTGCTTCCCAAAAGATCATCCCGAAAAATATTAATCTCTTCTAAAGTATACAATGAGGAATCGTCTTGTGAGAACTCTCGAGAGTTCACCTCACCGCTACACAGAGAATCTCCATGTGAACATAAATCAGTGTCATGTACAGATGCAGTATCATCTGACAATGTTTCATCCATTCCACCCGTATTACATTCTTTGTTGCAGATCAGATCCATCTGCTTCACTACACGCTCTACACTAGAAACGCTAGACTAAATACAGCTAGTACTTGGTTCAGAGTGCAATCCATAAACATTAGCGTTTCCAACATTCAGTGTTTCAACAATTTCTCTGTTCATATTAACAACCACAATATTACTATGATCAGAAACGGTCGCTGCTTTTCTCACATCATCACTTGTTTGAGTATTTTCGGGAGCAGACACACTAACTTCTGAAACTCTTACTTTAGGAGGATCCTCAATCTCATCCCGAACTCGAGTAGGCACGAGTTCAGAAGTAACACCAATCTCTGATCCCAAAACAACGCCTTCAATGCCACGTTCTTTATGTGGCCAAGCATGCCATTTATGCCCAACATCACCGCATTCAAAACACTTCATATTACTGGTTGTTGCATAAACCATATATGTTTAACACAAAAGGATATATCCAGTGTTCGCTCCGGAGAATCCAAAAAAATGTTAACTTGTCTTCTAAAAGATATCACATGTTTTAGAGCCGGGTGTTTGCACTCCAGAGAGATAATTTTGAACGGACTAGCAATTTTTCCAAATCGAACTAGCTTGCGCTCCAATGCTTCATTGGTTATGAACGGCGGCACATTTGAAATCATAATTTTATAAGAAGCCACATCAAGTGGAGTGACTTGCACCAAATCATCATTTACAATAAGCCCAGTTTCAATTATTCAATTATTATTAACAAGGTGCTGCGCTTTCAAAAAGACCACAACAGCCTTGTTCATACGAGAGGCAGAGGAAAGTTAGGTATGCTAATTATCATGTAATGGTTAAGGACAGAGTGCAAGCAGGGGCTATAGAGAAAATAACTATTCACAAAAGGCTTGTCTAAACAAATATGTTTTCAGCCTAGACTTAAACACTGAGACTGTGCCTGAGTCCTGTGGGTCTTTGTAAGAGAATACTCTACCCCTTGCTATACCCTTCACAATTTGAGGTACCAAAAAATAGCCTGCACCTTTTCATCAAAGTAGGCGTAGCGGATCATAAAACACCAAAAGTTCGCTCAGGTACTGTGGCTCGAGACCATTTAGTGCTTTATAGGTCAATAGTAGTATTTTATAATCAGTGAGAAATTTGATTAGGAGCCAATGCAGTGTAGATAAGATAAGGGTGATGTGGTCAGATCTTCTGGTTCTAGTAAGGATTCTTGCTGCTGCATTCTGGACTAACTGGAGCTTGTTTATGCATTTACTGGAACATCCAGACATGCATATGTCAAACCTAAAGCATGAACTAGCTTTCCTGCATCATGTAGTGACATTATATTTCTTATCTTAGCAATATTTCTGAGATGAAAGAAGGCTATCCTAGTAATATTATGTACATGAGCTTCAAATTAAAGACTTGAGTCAATAATCACACCAAGGTGTTCAGTGAACACTTTGGTCTCAGCTGGGCAACCTGGACTTTCCAGATGACATAGTCATAGCATCTTATACACACTGGCAGATGCAAACCAAGATATCCTGGCAATCCTGGCAGGCCTGTCCATTAAAAAAGACAAGACCAAGGCTATGCACATAAACAATACCTGTCATGATTGCATGAGATTGGAAGGAATAGACTTGGAAAAAGGCCTGAGGCCTGGCATTGTCCTGCTGAAATAACCATGGACTTCCTGGGAAAAGACGTTGCCTTGATGGCAGTATGTGTCACCCAATATACACCTCCACACCAGTGGTACCTTCATACATATGCCATGGGCACTGATGCACCCCCATACCATCACAGATGCTGGCTTTTGCACCTTTTGCTTATAACAGTCTGGCTGGTGTTTTTCATCTTTAGCACAGAGCACTCGACGTCTGTTTTTCCCGAAAACAAGCTAAAACGTGGACTCATCTGACCACAGCACAGGGCTCAAAGGTCACGCACATTCAACAGGGGTTTCCGGCCTTATCCTTTATGCAATGAGATTTCTCTGGATTCCCTTTGGATCTTTTCATAATATTATGCACTGTAGATGGTGAAAGACCCAAATTCTTTGCAATCTTGCATTGAACAATGTTCTTTTTGAACTGACTGACAAATCTCTCATGAAGTTTGGCACAAAGTGTTGAGCCACAACCTATCCTTGCTTGCAAAGTCTGAGCTTTTGGTAGATGCTCCTTTTATGCCCAATTCTGATACCCTCCCCTGTTACCAATTAATGTGATCCTGCAAAATGGTGTTACTTGTTACTATTGGTGGATGTATTGGTGTTTTTTTTATTTTTATTATTTTTTTTATGCCCAATCCTGATACCCCAGGGGACTGTTACCAATTAACCTGGTCCTCCAAAATGGTGTTACTTGAATATTCTATAAACTTTTCAGTCTTATTTTGCATCTGTCCCAACTTTTTTTGAGTGTGCTGAAGGCATCAAATTCTAAATTTGTTTATATTTACAAAATACAATTAAGTTGGTCAGTGAAAACAATGAATATATTTTCTTTGTACTTTTGTCAGTTAATTAAAGTTAATTTATTCAGGAGACTTGACAATCAGTTTTGTTTTTATTGCATTCTAGAACAAATCCCAACTTTTATGGAAATGGTGTTAGTATGTGTAGTACTGCATGTGTAATTGATAGTAAGTTTATAATGATGTGCTCCTTCAAAGTCATGACATAAAGATTTATCAACAGCTCATGAGCTGATGTTAGTATATGAGTATTTAATAATGACTTAATTATTATGGGCCCCTCCAAGTAAAGTCATGACATAAAATTTAATTAACAGCTCATGAGCTGATGTTAGTATATGAGTACTTAATAATTAAT
This sequence comes from Cranoglanis bouderius, assembly GCA_023630585.1. Taxonomy (NCBI): domain Eukaryota; kingdom Metazoa; phylum Chordata; class Actinopteri; order Siluriformes; family Cranoglanididae; genus Cranoglanis; species Cranoglanis bouderius. Next base: position 9,242,831 of record CM042540.1, read on the forward strand.
TATTATGAGCTGATGTTAGTGAAGCAGTAGTTAAGTTGATAATGTTACATTAAAAAAAAAATTCAAAGTATTATTAAAAATAGACTACCAAAGGGAAGGGTGATAATTATAAGCTGAGAACTGCAAGTGGAGAGAGTTTTTAACCGTCCACGTGTGGATGAAGTTCTAAACACTGTCACGATAATAGAGCCATAAGAGAACAAAATAAATGCTAGTGGTGTGAGCAGCATAACCAGAGCTGAAACTAGAGCTGAAAATGCATAGGGTGTTCTGTCAGTGCATGCAAGCTTCGTGACAGACACATGGTCACAGTAGCATTGGATAATTGTGTTGGAAGCACAATAAGGAAGAGAGGTTGCCCTGATTACCGTAGTCAATACAGCTGGCTCAGCTAACAGCCAGGATGCAACGCATAAACCCAAGATAGTGGATTCTTTGACAATATTAGCATATCTGAGTGGATTACAGACTGCCACATATCTATCGAGGGCCATGACTGCTAGCACGAATGCATTAACTGAACCAGAATAGTGTACAAATTGCATCTGAATAAAGCAGCCCACGAATGAAATGGAGCCATCACCAAACCAATACCTAGCAATAATCTTGGGTAAAGTTGTGGTGCTAAACAGCACATCTGATGCAGCAAGATTTAACATGATATAATACATAGGTTTTTGAAGACTTTTTTCTCTTACAAATAATGCAAAAAATGTGCAATTTCCTATTAAGGTGCATACATAAACAAAAAACATAACCACTGAAGCAAGGCCATAGTAATTAGGGGGAAGTCCAGGGAAACCTAGAATGACAAAATTCTTCACATAGGTAATGTTTTCTTCAGGCATGATGCTTTGATGTTCAGATGTCAGATGGAAAGACAGGGTTGATGTAGACTAGTGGACAGGGACATGTTTAATTAAACTCAAATGTGGATAGAACTTATGCATAAAATGCATCATATGCATTTTATCAACAACATATTCAGCTTTAGTCAATTCACAAAGTAGTTCTTCAAATAGAAAATAATTAACAAGTGATTTGTATAATTTTACTGTAAATGAAAATGGACTATATCAAAATAAACATTTCAGTGGTGATATCAAAATGCATATCACAAAAAAATATCCTTTGTCAATAAAACAAATCAAAGTAAATTTTACCTCTCCAATCTAGTTCACAATTTTAGTGTACATTCTGCAGCTGAAGACATTAAATCAATAAAAGGTTTCTTTCATTTAGTGAGTACTTTCAACTCTTCATACTGACTATACAAATGGAGTTTTCAGTCTTCATACCTCCTTCAGATTGATAGATGATGCTTTCAGCCCACGTAATAACATCATTTTATATCCAGGATCCCTGCTGACTATAAATAAAAACCTTATCACGTGATACACTCTTATAGTAGTTCTTATAACATTCTTTCTATGTTCTGTCCCTGCTGACAAATCATTCTCTGTGTGTGGCCAACTTCACATACTTTTAGTATGAGTAGTGTGTACATACTGAGAATCACAGTGAGCTGATGTGTAATATTTATGCTCAAATTATGTATTAAACCCTCCAGAAAAAAAATAAGAATTGAAAATGCCACTACACCACAGTTTAAACTGTACATTTTGACTGGTTTTGAGGAGTCTGTACTAGAATGGCTCAATGACATGAGATACCTCATGGTGTCAATAATTGTGATGAAGGTACAAAAAAAAACAGACCAATTAAAAGGACCAATTATAAAATCAGTAAAAATCTCAAAACTGCATTAACACTATGACTTTTGATGAAACCCAGTGTATAAGCTACAATATAATTCTCAACCACACCAGATTTATAACTCATGCATGTTCGTCTATGTAGCTTTCTACTTTTGCACAGTGACTCTATCCAATCCTGGGCATCTGTGAGCTCAAGTATATTGGGGGAAAAAAAACTTACAAAAATTGTCAACTTAGGTAATTTTTTTTTCTTGAGTTTTGTGCAACTGAGAAAAAAGGTTACAGCATATAAAAACTTTTTTTTTTTTTCAGTTGAGAAAAACTAAAAAGAAAAAAAAAATTACCTGCAACAGGTTTTTTTCAGGATAATATCAGATAGCATTTTCTTCCAAGAGTGTTACGCTGCCCTGTGATGCAGCAAGAGTAGCAGCTTGAAAATATGCAGTTGGCTGGCTTCATGTGTTTTGGAGGAACCATGTGTTAGCCTTCATCATTCTCGACTAATGTGATAAGGAGAGCTAGCTGGGGGGTGGGAATTGGCCAACGCCAAATTAGGGAGAAATTAGGGGAAAAACACTTAACTTGCTAGAGAATGCAACATGGTGAGATAAACTGTGAGACTTCACTCCTCTTCCTTGACTTATACCTACTGACCCCCAAAACAAACATTTAGTGCATGCAGTGAGCATTTGTAAAAAAAAAAAAAAAATATATATATATATATATATATATATATATATATATATATATATATATATATATATATATGCAAAGTAAATAAACAGAAAAATAAGTGTAAAATGCAAAAAAAAAAAAAAAAAAAAAAAAAAAAAAAAAAAACATTAGGAGACATTTACATTCCCCTCCAAAACCATTGGAATGGCAAGGCCAATTAAATTGTTTTTTGCTGTAGACTGAAGACATTTGGGTTTGAGATCAAAAGATGAATATGAGAAGAGAGTTTAGAATTTCAGCTTTTATTTCCTGGTATTTATATGTAGATGTGATAAACGATATAGAGCATAGCACATTTTGCATCAGACCACCCAATTTGTATGCAAGCAAAAATATTGGAACATGTGACTAATCTTTATTGATGATGTAACTCATGATGGTAGCAGCAGAATGAATTAAGAAGTTTATAGGAACATTTTGTCTACCAATTTACAGAGAAATGCATCCAAATTAATTGGGAGGAACTTTATCATGCAGCAAGACAATGATCCAAAACACACTGACAACTCAACGAAGGACTTTATAAAGGAGGAAAAGTGAAAGGTTTTAGATTGGCCAAGTCAATCACCAGACCTTAACCCACTTGAGCATGCATTTCATGTCCTAAAGAGGAGACTGAAGGGAGAAACCCCCTGAAACAAACAACAACTGAAAGAGGCTGTGGTAAAAGCCTGGAAAAGCATCACAAAAGAAGAAACCAACAATTTGTTTATGTCAGTGAGTTACAGGCTTGATGCAGTTATTGTAAGCAAGGGATATATAACCAAATATTGTGTTATTTACTTTAATGTACTTCAAGATTTATTTGTTCCTGAAATTTTGCTCGCCTAAAAATTGACCACCCAATTTTTGATACAAAAGGTTCTATGTTTTATGTTTATGTTTAACACATCTAGATGTACTGTAAATACCAAGAAATAAAAGCTGAAGTCCTAAACTCTCATCACATATCCATATTTTGATCTCAAACCCAAACAACTTTGGTGTATAGAACAAAAAAATTAATTGGCCTTGCCGTTCCAATTGTTTCAGAGGGGACTGTATTTGGCTCCTATACCCTGTTTGTTTAGTGACAGTGGATCTTATTCATCAAAGTTGTGCAGAACCAATGCAAATTTGCCACTGTTGGGCCCTTGAGCAACGCCCTCCCTGCTCCAGGGTCGCCGTATCATGGCTGACCCTGTGCTCTGACCCCAACTTCCCAACAAGCTGGGATATGCAAAGAAAAGAATTTCACTGTGCTGTAATGTATATGTGACAAATAAAGGCTTCTTCTTCATTATTTTTGAACAACTGAACAGCGACCCAACCAATATAATTAAGCTGCGTGTGACCGAATCCGAACAAATGCACTGGATGAAATCAGTGGCAATTTTATGAAAAGACGTGGTCTTTCCCATTAAAATTTGAGGGAGCAAATTAGCAGAATTAGCTAAATTTGCTAGTAGAATATACTTGAACATGTAAAATGTAACATTTTATTATGTTCTGGTATAAATTTTGGTAATATGTGGAAGAGTTGAAGGGTAAAATTGTAAAATATGCAAAATAAATGAAAAAAAGAAAAGCAGTAATGGACACTGATAAATTAAGAAGGTATAAACAGATTTAATTTGCTGTGTAGTTACTGCACTCCTACTAGTATAGTTAAATCACAAAATCCTAGCTTCACATGATACGTAATTATGTGCTTGTGTATTTTTGTCTGCTAAGGTAGTTGTTATGAACTAAATTCATAAATTTAGGCAGACTGCAAGAAAGTTGTTTGAAGATAAGGTTTGTACTTTGATTAATTTGATTCTTGAGAAGATTAATGTCTGGGTGTGGGTGTGTCTCCTAGGGTGGTAGGGTGTGGATGTGGAGGGTGTGAGTTACTTACTGACAGCTGTTTCTCCCTGTGAAACTGCAATGGAGGTGGCATTGTCCAAGGATGCTGCAAATAAAAAAGACAGTCCTGGGTCTGGGTTCACGTACGCTTTTTTTTTTTTTACCCTTTTAAAGCTGTTTAAGGCCATATTCAGGTCACTTTCTATCCTCACTTAAATTTAGTTGTGAAATTTACTCTTCTTACTATACTATGTAACGAATCAAAAGCATTACTAGCATTATTCTTTTCCACCAGAATAATGAAATGGATCAACTTTAAACATGAAACGAAACAGAAGCGCACGCTTAGATTCAACGCACCTTTTTAAAGGAGACGAGTTTTAAAGCATGCCCGCATTATCTACCAGAATATGTAGTATTTCGGATGATTCTGCAACGTTTAAAAAATATTCTCCACCAGTTACAATTTATGTAACAAATTAAAAGATGTTTAACATGTTTAAATGTATTCTCCAATTTATATAAGGAATTAGCTCAAATGGCGTGAAATATATCTATATATCTAATCAACGCATGTTGTGACCAGTTATAAATATACATCAGCCATGAAAGGGAATTCATGTAGGTGCACATATACAAATAGATAATTAACTACAACGGATTATAATTAATTATGACTATGTATGTGGCCTAGATCAGCTTTATGAACTCTAAAGAGTGAGTTTATCCTTCTGGCCAGGAAGAATTAACTCACGAAGTTTGTTATTAAAGATTAGAGCGAGTAATGAGATCGCAGCGTTTAGTTGCGTGTTGACTCATCACGTGACAAAACAGAGAAAATCAAGCGTAGGATAATAGATTTTAATAGCTAGATGTAACTATGGATACACACGACTAACTCTAAGCAAACATGCATATGTACATCTATATACAAGGAAAGAAAAGGTATAGAGAGAAAAAAATGAAATAAAAGGGAAGCAGACAGAAACAGAACTAATTAGCCTTTTTCAAAACCAGCACGAACTTAATTCTCCTGTAAACAGGGGTCCAATCTTACATGCAGATATAGGTTTATTAACTATACTTGCATAGCCTCAGGGTTGAAAGTTTGCGCGAGGTCGTGTAGAGTTCGCTGGTTTGTTGCGCCGTTTGAAAAGGCGTGAGCCGTGAGGCAGTTGCATCCTTTGTCCAGGAGAGAGAGATCCTGGCTTCCTCTTCCCGGGGCACGTGGCCCGGGGGAGAGAAACCGGAAGGAGTGTAGAAGTGAAGTTGAAGAGTGACTGAGAAGTGAACTCTAACTGAGCTGAAGTGTGAAAAAGAGCGTGGTGTTGTTTTAAAGACAACACCAACGCACACGCCTCTTTGGGCTATGGACCAATCAGGAAGTTGGATTTGCATGTCCGGATGAACTCTCTTTGTCTGGTCTCGGACCCTAATTTAAATGTCCAGGGAGGAGCTGGTTTATACCGTATTATATAGGAAATTAAGAGAAAACATGAAATAATGTATCCCATTGCAATATGATATGCATAATCAATCTCGAGACAATTAACTACATACCAAATTCGATGGATTTGTAAAGAATATTACAAATAAAACCTGGTTACAGACATTTAAAATGATATGCTAAATTAAAACTATCTAAAATCATTAAGGTTGGTTACATAAACACACAATATATGTAAACAAGATAACATCACACTATTTAGGCATCGAATAATTACATATAATTACGTTACATTGAAAAGAGAGATTTCTCCATTGTGTGTGTAAGGTAAGCTTGTGTGTGTGTGTGTGTGTGTGTGTGTGTGTGTGCGCGCACGTGCGCGTGTGTATGTCCAGAAGAGGGGGCTAGCGTTCTTCTAATGTCCCACCGGTCCTTGGTCACCTCAGGGTGACCTTAGGCAGGACATTTTCTCCTCTGGCCTTTGCGACTTTGAGGCTAACTCATGTGGTCGTAAACAGAGATTAGATCAGAGATTTACAGGCCCTTGGTCGGAGTTTTGGTGGACCCCTGCTGACGAACTAATCGTGAAGTTTCCCAGACGTTCAGTTATCAAAGGTTTCTTTTATTGCAGGGGTAAGTCCTGTGTGGGTCCCAAAGAGTCTTTTGCATCTGGCCGCAGGAGGCCCCTCGGGGTTACTCTCGGTCACCTGAGTGACGAAATTTTCTATGTTCCGTCTGGGTTAATTCAGAAATCAGTTTGGGCACCGTCATACGCTACAACTATAAAAATGCTCCATATCCATATGATAATCCTACTTACAAATTCAGATTTATTTATTGTCTGATGAATTAATAACAGCTGAAATTATATAGACAAATAGACTAAATTGGCTTTTCCCATTAAAGCACTATATTGTTGATGAGCTTTATACTGCATGTGAGGCCCTTAATGAGCAGGGGTTCGTATAAATCTTTTTGTGTTTGTGCTTGGTTCATAAAATCTCACATGTAATCTGTACATGTAAATACACCTTAAAATGGACAAATTCCCAGTCTCCTGCACTAGAGTGGCTATTGGGATTTTGAGTGATTTCTCTTATTATTCCCCATAGGATAACTCTGCTAATATTCAATTAAATTACATGTATTCCCCATGCTCTGAATTAAAAATGTGGGTTTCATTATTTATAAAGAGTATGAGACACCCTGAGACACTTGCTATGGGGTCTGAAAAAAAGAACTGTAGTTGGCTCAACATTCTTATGTTTATGTACAGTGTAAAAGTACAGGACCAAACATTAAGCATGATGTTACAGGTAATTCAGTCAATGAAATAATTTGTAGTTACAATAAAGTAAATCCATCTGTCCTTCTGGCCATCCACCATGTTGGATCTATCATTATTATTATTATTATTATTATTATTATTATTATTATTATTATTATTATTATTATTAACACCACCACCACCAATAATAATAATAATAATAACAATAATAATAATAATAATAATAATAATAATAATAATAATAATAATAATAATAATAATGAATTCAGCACTATTACTTGAAAGGGAAAAGGTTTTAGTCTGAACTTGACATGTGATGCAATCCCTTTAGAAACTTGCTTTATGATCACATCCTTCCAGCTGATGTGAAACAGGGGATTTCATTTGGAAATATACCAATTTAGAGACACCATGGCACAAACAGAAAGAGTTTACTAATTAGTCCCTTTCCCTGTAGTCTTCATTAGCTACATGTTTATCAGTCATTATAACTGGATGCCCTTGAGAGGACCAGTACACAACAGTGCTACTACAGCATAATAGAGCTGCACACACACACACACACACACACACACACACACACACACACACACACACACACACACACACACACACACACACAGCTCATTATTTTTGTTTATAACTATCTGAAAGGGAAAAGACAAACACTACACTGGGTCTAACTGGCTTTAAATTGGCTGACATTAACTTATATACATATGTCATAAATTATATATCTTAGATGCTTTATCTACAACCCCATTTCCATAAAAGTTGGGATTTTTTCTAAAATGCAGTAAAAACAAAAATCTGTGATTTGTCAAGTCTCTTGAAACTTTAATTAACTGACAAAAGTACAAAGAAAAGATATTCAGTGTTTTCACTGACCAACTTAATCGTATTTTGTAAATATAAACAAATTTAGAATTTGATGCCTTCAACACACTCAAAAAAAAGTTGGGACAGATGCAAAATAAGACTGAAAAGTTTATAGAATATTCAAGTAACACTATTTTGGAGGACCAGGTTAATTGGTAACAGTCCCCTGGGGTATCAGGATTGGGCATAAAAAAACATCCACCAATAGCTCAGTCTTTGCAAGTAAGGATGGGTCATGGCTCACCACTTTGTGCCAAACTTCGTGAGAAAATTGTCAGTCATTGCTCAACGCAACATTGCAAAGAATCTAGGTCTTTAACCATCTACAGTGCATAATATTGTGAAAAGATTCAAGGAATCCGGAGAAACCACTGTTGAATGTGCGTGACCTTCGAGCCCTCAGGCGGCACTGCCTGAGAAATCATCATGTTACTGTGATAAATATAACCACATGGGCTCAGGAGTACTTCTGTAAACCACTGTCACTTAACACAGTCTGCCACGGCATCCAGAAATGCAACCCAAAACTCTAGTACGCAACAAGGAAGCCACACATCCACTCTATGCAGAAATGCCGCTGAGTTCTCTGGGTACTCTGGTGAGTCCACATTACTCATGGTCAGATGTCCACGTTTCAGCTTGTTTTCGGGAAAAACGTATGTCGAGTTCTCTATGACAAAGATGAAAAAGACCAGCCAGACTGTTGTAAGCAAAAGATGCAAAAGCCAGCATCTGTGATGGTATGGGGGTGCATCAGTGCCCATGGCATGGGCCACTTGCATATGTGTGAAAGTACCATTGACGCAGAGGAGTATATTGGGATTTTAGAGAGATATATCAAGGTAATGTCAATGCCAGGCCTCATTCTGCATGTGCTAAAACAGTGTGGCTTCATAGACGCAGAGTGCGTGTGCTTCACTGGCCTGCCAACAGTCCAGATCTGTCTCCTATGGCGCATCATGAAGAGAAGAATCAGACAATAGTGACCAAGGACTGAAGTCTTGTATCAACAAGAATGGGCAAAAATTCCACTTGCACAACTGCAACATTTAGTATCCTCAGTTCCCAAACGATTAAAAAGTGCAATTAATAATGCAGGCTGTAGAAGAGGCACACTCTAGTAATAGATATTGATTTTTACAAATTTGTCAACAATTTTCCCAATATGCCCTAAAGTTTCTGAAATGCAAATGCAGACATTTCCCAAGTTTTAGATCCTTCTTAAATGGAAGGCCAGAATATCTTTCTTCAGCAAGGTGCATTGTTATATGGCTATGACAGTGCAGCAGCTCCACGGAAAAGTGATCATGTTACAACCACGTTACAGCTCAGGTTACAGATGCAATTTTGCAAAAGTAAGTTGTGCTACCGTATACTGTTTGAAGAGAAGGAGCTTTTTCCTAGCCACCCTTCCATGAAAGCCATTTTTGTTCTGTCTTTTTTGATTGCGCTGTCATGTACATAAACATGTACTTACAGAGGCCTGTAGGTCATATGGTATAGTTCTTGGGTTTTTCTTTTTATCCCTGAGCATTAAACGGTCTGAACTTGGATTGAATTTGTTGGGATGCCTTCTCCTGGGAAGACTGGCAACTGTCTTAAAGGCTCTCCGTTTGTAAACAATGCTTCTCACTATACAATGGTGAATTTCAAATTGTTTGGAGATGGCCTTGTAACCATTCCCAGATTAATGAACAGCGACAATTGCTTCTCTGTGGTCATGGCTGATGTCCTTTCTTCTTGGCATGATGTAGACACACACCCGAGTGCTCCAGAACACCAAACTGCCAAATGTTCTGCATATATAGAGGTAGTCAGACTAACTAATGACTAACTAATCTTGTGCATTTCATTAGTAACACCTGGCTGCTAATTACTTTCTTAAAGTTTGTGGAAATAGGAAGTGTATACTTATTTTTTTCCCAATTGGTTTCTAAATGTTGGTTTACTTTTTGAAGGAAAATGACTACATATTAAATTCTCTTGTGTTTTGTTTATTGTTTTTTTTTTTTTTAATTTAATTGTTTTATTTTTTTTTCATTTGTTTGTCCTTAGAAGATGGTGAAGACCACTCAATTGTTATTTAGGCTGATAAATAAAAAAAAACATTGAATTGAAAGAGGGTGTACTTTCTTTTTTTCCCATGACTGTATTTTGAATGGAAGGGTGAGTTATTTAGTTGTCATATAAGTTTCCTCAGCTCAGCTCTATTCACTGTTCATATAAACCACAGGTGGAGAAGCACTGCTCCTATTGCATGGATCAATCTATCTGGTCTATAAATGCTTTCAGGAAGCTCTACTACATAACTGAAACCCTAAACTCCATTGTTTTATGTGAGAGGCACAGGAAACTGGACAACTGTATCATTTGATCTGCAGAGGAGATAACTGACTGTAACCTGCCCATATTCACTGACGTTTATGCTAGAAAAGCCACAAAGACAGCATGCCAGACTGTCCCAGACACTGTCCCTGTCACACCTTGCTTACCCCCTTTATTTCAGCTACTTCATTCAGGGGGCAGATACCAAACAATAAAAATAAAAACAGTTAGGTATAGTTTCTTTCTTTAAGCAGTTACACTGTTCAGTAACAGACTGGACAAACACAAACACACAGTCTCTGATCCAAAGATCCTAAATACTGAATGCAAAATACTGAACACTAATTTGCAAGGGCAATGGGATAAATTACAAACGCAAATATTGGGGGTGTTGTTGGTGAATTATAACTAAGTGAATTATGTCAGGGGAAGAAAACAACATGTAAAATAGGGTTTAGCATGTGCTAAATGTTTCCTGTAGCTGTGGCGAGTTCAGATCTCTTAAGATTAAAAGCAGTGAGACGGGTCAAAAAACTGTTCAAAATATGATCTGAATAAATGAATAAAAGTATATGCATTGTGTTAAGGTAATCATCTTTACCTTTGTTTCCGTGTACTTATTTAATTTACTACTGTTGTTCTATCACTTCTTAAATCTGTGACTTGATCCCAGTAGAAACTTGCCCTATGGCCCTTGGCATGATAGGCACACTTAGGCTTCTTCTAGTGCTCCTGCATGGTATATTCTCAAGCAAAAAATGGGAGGGGAATAGTGTTGTATATCTGATAGGTCAGTGAGCATATTTACAGTAATTTAGTGCTATAAATAAAAGGCACATTGCACATTGGATTAGCCAAAGAGCTTCATCATATACACTTAGTGATGCATACAAATAAAGGCACATCCTTTTTACAGATCAGTTCTTACATTTAATATACCATGAAGACAAATGATAGTGCTTCAATCCAATTATGAAGGACCCATTTTACAGTCATGCTTCAAGAATTACAAAAGCTATACAGATGCTTGGATAACTCTTTTTTCATTTATATTATTGTGTTGCATTGGCTTTTGAAGAAATTAGATTAAGGAGCAATCACAATTAATGTCATTTTTGACTGACTGATTAAACTGCTTGCAAGTTTAAGTCAACATGTCGGTTAAAAATGATTCTAGGAAAGTGATTACTGAATTTGTTTTTGCTGGATTTGACAATGTAGAAAGACCACTGACTGCTGGTGTGGTCATGCTGATATTGTACATACTTACTATGATTGCAAACACTGCAAACATAGGCTTTGTCATCCTGGATAAACGTCTGCACCAGCCAATGTACATTTTTATCTGCCACTTAGCAATTGTAGACATGCTCTACTGTACAAGTTCATGTCCAACTATGATAAGCATTCTTCTTGTTGGCTATAAAACTATATCCTACAAGCCATGCATGGTTCAGATGTTTGCCTTCCATTATAGTGCATCACTAGAGATGTTTGCTATTGCTGTCATGGCATTTGACCGCTTTGTTGCTATAAGCAGACCGTTACAGTACAGTTCTCTTATGACAAATGTCCGATGTGTTTTAATCACTATTTCACTCTGGTTTGTGGGAGCTTCTGTTTTGTCCATGCTACCTGCTTCTGTTGTACCTCTACCAGTTTGTTACTCTACTGTAAAGTACATGTTTTGTGACTATGCATCTGTTACAAGGGCAACTTGTGTAGACCCAGAGCCATATTTTAATGATGCATCTATTTTAACAATTTCTCTAATTTTTGGAACATTCAGTTTAATCTGCTTATCTTATATAAAGATTGTTATTGTTGTTTCAAGAATGACCTCAAACTCTGACAAGAAAAAAGCCATACATACTTGTTTAAGTCACATTATAGTTATATTCTGCTACTATGTACCCACTTTCACACGAATAGTCCTCACCAGAATTGGTGTAGTTTTAACAGTGGAGGAACGAAATGGCTTGATGGTGGGGTCCATCATTGGCCCATCTTTAGTTAACCCTTTCATATACTGCTTTAGAACCAAGGAGATCAGAAATAAATTATTCAAAATATTTGTAAAAGTTGAACCAGTTGTAAAAAGAAAGCAATAGGTTTAAACATATTGGAAATACATTTTACTTTGACATTATAGTTGACACTTTATTCATTTCTAAGCTACAAGTCAGCTTGAATCATTCTATGAAATTCTGTAACCCATTCACTGTAATGTAACCCATTCTAATCTCTTCTGTAGCCCATTCACAAATTTTAAAATTCTCTTTACAACTGTTGCTATTGGAGCTCCAAATTTCCTTTTTGTACATTTGTTTTTATTGTTTAGACAAAAAACGGCCTACTAAATGTTCCTTTACTGAGTTCTTATAATTAGGTTAAATTTACAAATAAGCAACCATTTTGAAACAAAGCCTAACAAGAACAATAAGAAAACTTCTCTTGAATGGGTGGTTTTTTTTTTTTTTAATGAACAAATAAAAACAACTAGGTAAACTGCATTTCAGCTTTAACTTTAATTTCAACATTATTCAGTGGGTTATTTACCCCTTTTTTTGAAGTCAAGCTGAGAATGACTTTAAAGTCGTTGGACAAAACAGAATTGGGACAAAATGGCCAGACACTATATTTAAAATATGCCAGGCCAAATGATTTTTATTATGTTATGGTCAAACAGAAAATAATGGGTTAACACTGCTGTCTGTATGATTGTTTTAAATACTTCTATTCCAGATTTTTTTCAGATGTCTGCTCCTATTTCTAAAATTCATATGTAAAAGTACAAATAGTGTTTTGTTTTTTTCAATTTTAATAAGAATTTCTGATTAATTACTATTGCTAAACTTGATGGGGATGCAACAACACATTACCTCAGTATTTTAAGGTTCTACATGTCATTTTGGTCAAAAATGATTTAACCACATAAATATCATCACATCCTATCTCATTCATCCATTCACACACCAATGGTAGCAGAGCTGCCATGCAAGGTCCTAGCCTGCCATCGGGAGCAACATGAGGTTCAGTGTCTTGCCCAGGGACACTTCGGCATGTGGAGTCATGTGGGCCAGGGATTGAACCGTGTACTCTGCGATTAGTAGACAATTACAAAAAAAGTTGGGACACTGTGTAAAATGTAAATAAAAACAGAATGCAATGATTTGGGAAGTTGGGACGGGGCAATAAAAGGCTGGAAAAGTAAGTGTTACTAAAAAGAAACAGCTGGAGGAACATTTTGCAAGTCATTAGGTTAACTAGCAACAGGTCAGTAACATGATTGGATATAAAAAAAAGTGTCTTAGAGAGGCAGAGTCTCTCAGAAGTAAAGCTGGGCAGAGGTTCACCAATCTGCAAAACAACTGCATCTACAAATTGTGGAATAATTTCAGAATAATGTTTCTCAACATAAAATTGCCATCATCTACAGTACATAATACCATCAAAAGATTCAGAGAATCTGGAGAAATCTCTGTGCGCAAGGGACAAGGGCGAAAATCAATATTGCATGCTCATGATCTTTGGGCCATCAGGCGGCACTGCACGATTCTGTAATGGAAATCACTGCATGGGCTAAGAAACACCTCCAGAACTCATTGTCTGTGAACACAGTTCGCCGTGCCATCCACAAATGCAGGTTAAAACTCTAGCATGCAAAGAAGAAGCTATAAGTGAACATGATCCAGAAACACCAGTCTTCTCTGGGCCAAAGCTCATTTAAAATGGACTGAGGCAAAGTGGAAAACTGTTCTGTGGTAAGACGAATCAAAATTTGAAATTCTTTTTGGAAACCATGGACGCCACATCCTCTGGACTAAAGAGGAGAGGGACCATCCAGCTTGTTATTAGCGCTCAGTTCAAAAGCCTGCATCTCTGATGGTATGGGGGTGTATTAGTGCCTATGGAATGGGCAGCTTGCACATCTGGAAAGACACCATCAATGCTGAAAGGTATATACAGGTTTTAGAACCACATTTGCTTCCATCCAGACGATGTCTTTTTCAGGGAAGGCCTTGCATATTTCAGCAAGACAATGCTAAACCACATACTGCATCTATTACAACAGCATGGCTTCGTAGTAGAAGAGGCCGAGTGCTGAACTGGCCTGCCTGCAGTCCAGACCTTTCACCAATTGAAAACATTTGGCGTATCATGAAACGAAAAATACGACAAAGAACAACCAGGACTGTTGAGCAGCTAGAATCCTGTATCAGACACGGATGGGACAACATTCCTCTCCCAAAACTCCAGCAACTGGTCTCCTCAGTTCCCAGACGTATACGGACTGTTGTTAAAAGAAGAGGGGATGCTACACAGTGGTAAACATGGCCCTGTCCAAACTTTTTTGAGACATGTCGCTGCCATCAAATTCAAAATTACCGTATTTTTTTTCAAATGGTACATTTCCTCAGTTTAAACATTTTATATCGTTCTATTGTGAATAAAATATGTTTTTTTGAGATTTGCAAATCATTGCATTCTGCTTTTATTTACATTTTACACAGTGTTCCAACTTTTTTGGAATTGGGGTTGTATAAATATCAGTACTTTCATTTTTGCTCCTCAACAACAGCTCTTTATCCAGAAATTTTAATACAAAGGTCACAAACAGGCCTACAAGCAGTTGCAGTAACACTGCAAATTAAAATAGTTCATATGTACTGTACTATATTTACAATACAGCTTCATAAATTCCTGAAATTGGATTTATACTAAAAATTATTACCCAGATCTTTCAAATGCATCAACGGCTCAAATAGCAAAACAACAAATACTGTATATTTTAATCATGACAATATTCAAATATGAAATGCAATAAGATTATATATATATATATATATATATATATATATATATATATATATATATATATATATATATATATATATATATATATACACACACACACAAACACACACACACACACACACACACACACACACACACAGTACCGTGTTTTAGGCACCCTATTTTTTTTTTAAATAAATATAATACCGTTGTTATAGATTTTTTATGACTCTACGTACATTATCAAGTCAGTACAAAAAACATTTTAGATTCCCAAGCATTAGTTTTCTAGCACAAAATTAAATGTCACAGAAAAATGTTTGTATGTCATTAAAGAAAGCAACATGTTACGTAAGAGACCGCTTTTCAGACAAAAAATATAATGAAGTCTGCTGGGTTTTGCTGCAAAAATAAGAAGCAAGTACGACAGTCAAAGTCTCCGGAAGCAAGATGCTCAATAAAACTTACCAGATAATTTCTTTACAAAACTGCACAAATTGTACCGGAGACTACTATTTTTATTTTTATTTATTTGTCACAACAAATCACCACCTTGGAATTATAAGGTTCTATCTGTGTTCTGAGCAGTTTTGAGATATTGAGCTTCAAAGTTTTTGCATTCCATATAGCAAAAATTATATGAAAATGACAGAGACCCTAAATGTACAATATCAAAATCCTCTCCAATTTGTAAATGGGGATTTTTGGAACAGGTCAAATGCAGATAGAACCTTGTAAAAATTCTTTAAAAAAAAATAATTATAATAAATTGGAATTATAAGGTTCTATCTTGCAAAACATTAATTGAAGCAATAATTTTCAAGGAACAGAAATAGTTTACTTGTAATTTGTTTTAAAACATAAAATTAGTTTTGTAACATTGTGTCTACATGTAAGAGAAAGTTAAATTTAATGCTTTCTATTACATTTATTTCATATTTTAGGACGAATCATCATTTTCTTGTTCAAAAGCATTTCAATTTAAGCTTAAAAGGCAGTGCTAGATATTTTGTCCAGCGCAGATTTTAATTTTAGGTAGGAACATGGTGGGTAATTAAACACATTATTGCAGGAACCATTAGTTTAAGTATCCTCTGGCTTAGAGGTCAGTATGGCTGAAATAACATGCTAACATTTATTACTGTAATTAAGACCCCATCAATTAAAATGTTGACTATTTGACCTTTAAGGCTTAATATTGTAAAAATGTAAGACATTTAAAAAATGTAAAACTGCAAGAAAACTGAAGATGCAGCAAGTTTAATAAACATTGAAAAAGTTTCACTGACTACATACAGTTCAATACAAGTACACAGAATGGATCAAGGTTAAAATACACCCTCCCTCGTACGACAATGACGTGCCTGGAATAAAGCAAATGGACTTCAAAACTCGAATCTATCCTTTAGTGCTTGCCTCTTAATGTTTGGAATGAGGAAGCTAGCGATGCTGGCTAGTGTGGTATCTAACTATGAAAATAAACCCCTCAGCAAGACCTAAAACAAAACAAAAAAAAAGACTGAACTTGCCCGAAATTTGTGCTGCTGTCTTTGACGAGATCATCAATAATATAATCGATCACGAGGTTTCTTATAAACATCACGTTGCGTGGCATTGTTTTGTAGTCCCTTTCCCACGGTCACGGAGCAGTGCGGCGACATGACAAAGAAAGCTGATCCTGATTGGTCCTCTTGTGTGCATTCGAAGTGCTGATTGGCTCACAAATAGAACCTTATAGAGCCAAGTTAGAGTTCGACTTTGTAGATAGAACCTTTTAGTTTTCTAAATAAATAGTCCCACAATGTACACAACTTAAAAAAAAAAAAACGTAATGTAAATAAGTTGTCACAGAATAAGAAGATGTGAATAACTCAGTTTTGACAAAAATGTCAGATAGAACCTTTATTGTGGAAAATGTCCTGGTTATTCTATAAAAAAGTATTCGAGAGTCTGGGGTTTAAGATGTCAAAAATCAGACTTTATTGAAAACACAACAAAGCCGAGACGTCTGCAGACCATCTGATGAGTACAATCAATGTCCATGCTTTTATACAATACTAACACACACACACACTTTGAACATTGGTGTATCTCCTCTAACACAGGTGGCCACATAAGAACTTGCACATTCTGAGTTTTTTCTAACTTCTGCAGTTTAAACAATGGCCCACTCATGAAGCTTTTGAGATAATAGTGAATAAACACTACGAAACAACAGATAACAAGTTAGGGAGCTAGGAAGAAAAAGATACAAACAGCGAGTGAGAAATGTGTGCTCAGTGATTTCCCACAAGCTGGAGTTAATTTGTCTATCATCAATTTGTCCTAGTTTCACCCCATGAATATTCTCTTATTATTTTCTGATTAATAAAATATTCTATATACTATTACAACATAATCATGTTTAAATGTTGATTTAATATTAAGTCTCTCTCTCTTCATGATTCAAATACATTTCACAATCATTATTAAGCCTTTGAGGATTAAAACATTTCTTATCACTGATTATTTTAACTTTTGATTGGACCTGATGGGTTACATATTAATCATTAATATTAATAATCATATTTAAATCATAGTTTGATCAAAGAAATTCTTTATACATTTGTAAAAGATACAGACTTAAAAGTAAAAAATAAAAGATGCAGACTCAAACATGCGGCGTACAAGCTCAGTGTTCCCATGCACACACAGAGGATACATCAGAGCGGCAAAAAGAATACATTTGTAACTAGAGAGAGGACAGAGTGTACAGGCAGTGAGTTTCACACAGACTGAAGTCATATGCCAAAAGTTTCAAGGCCTGCTTTTTACCTTATACTAAAGGTTTCATCTCCTGATTAATTTTATTCAATGATTTATTTCCCTTACAATTGATTTATTGGTTAATACATGGAAATGGTTGGTTAAATACCGTCAGCTAATATATAAAAAATACATTAGGGTAATATATGAAAATACACTATACCTTATAATTCCAAGGTGACGAAATATTGACTTTGTTTTATTTACAACTGTTTACTGCTCTTTACGGGTTTTTTTTTTTGTTTTTTTTGTTTTTTTTATGTAGAAATGTTTAATTTCATTATTTTGAAGGCATCTTTGCTCTACAGCATTTCTTTGCATGTGCCTAAAATGTTTGCACAGTACTTTTAGAAGGTGTTTATGATGTTAGTTATTGTAATTACATAATTTAAGTTAACAATTGTCCCTCATATTGTCATGTTTTTAAATATAGATAGTGGGTCAAAACATGATTAGGCATCAAGCAACAAAACCATAGCATAACCCAAAGAGTAAGAAAATTAGGCATGGATCATTCCTGTATGTTTCCAGGCAACAGACCTGCAGGGAATAGGGTTGTACACTGGATTACCCAATGAGCTTCTTCATAAAAACTTAGTGAGGCATATAAATGAAGGTCCATCCTTTTTTCAGGTATTTCTTTAAATATCTTTAAATAAACAAAGGCAGTTATTAATGTCTCTCATCTGACAGACCAATTACAATGGATATAATTCACAGTCATGCTTTGATAATTCCAAAAGTTGTACAGAAAAAAAATATATTTCTACATTATTGTCTTGATTTGATTTCTGAGAAATTTAAGAATTGCAAGTGGAAATCACACTTCATTTTTGCTTGATGGATTAAAATGCCTTTGAGTTAAGTCATCATGTTGGTTCAAAACAATTCTGGAAAAGCCATTACTGAATTTGTTTTTGTTGGATTTGATACTGTGCAAAGACCTCTGGCTGTTGGTGTGGTCATGCTGATATTGTACATACTTACTATGATTTCTAACACTGCAAACATATGCTTTATTGTCATGGATAAACGTCTGCACCAGCCAGTGTACCTTTTTATCTGCCACTTAGCAATTGTAGACATGGTCTTCTGTACAAGTTCCTGTCCAACTATGATAGGTATTCTTATTGGCTCTAAAACCATATCCTACAAACCATGCATTGTTCAGATGTTTTTCTTCCATTTAAGTGCTGTAATGGAGATGTTTGCTATTGCTGTCATGGCATTTGATCGTTTTTTTGCTATAGGCAGTCCTTTATTGTATCCTTCTGTTATGACAAATTTCCAATGTGTTTTGATCACTATTTCACTCTGGTTGGTGGGAGTCTCAATTTTGTCCATTTTGCCTGCTTCTCTTGTACCTCTACCAGTTTGTTACTCTACTCTGAAGTACACGTTTTGTGACTATGCAGCTATTATAAGGGCAACTTGCGTAGATCCAGAGCCATATTTTAATAATATATCTATTATATTAACTTGCTTAATGTTTGGAACATTTGGTTTCATCTGTTTGTCATACATAAAGATAGTTACTGTTGTTCTAAAAATGTCCATAAAAAGTGACAAGAAAAAGGCAATACATACTTGCCTTAGTCATGTTATAGTCATAGTCTGCTTCTATGCACCCACTTTCACACGAGCAGTCCTGACCAGGATTGGTGTAGTTTTAACACTGGAGGAACGAAATGGGTTGATGGTTGGAGCAATTATTGGCCCATCTTTAGTAAATCCATTTGTCTACTGTTTTAGAACTAAGGAGATTAGACACAAATTGTTTAAAATATTTTCAAAAATTTAACCAGCTGAACGAAGAAAACAATAAAATTTAAATACCTTGGAAATACAGATTTTGAGTGTTTGCTTTTTCTTCTGCATCAGATAAATCAACTATATCTGACAAGAATGAGAATTGAATCTTTTTGCTCTATGCCACAAATCAGTTTTTGTGGCTTAGTGGTTAGCATGTTTGCCTTGCACCTCCGGGGTTGGGGGTTCAAATTCTGCCTCCACCCTATGTGTGCTGAGTTTGCATGCTCTCCCCATGCTTCAGGGGTTTCCTCCAGGTACTCCGGTTTCCTTCCCCAGTCTAAAGACATGCAATGTAGTGTGATTGGCATTTCCAAATTCTTTGTAGCATGTGAATGAGTGTGTGAATGTGTGTGCGATTTTGTCCTGCAATGGATTGGCCCCCCCGTCCAGGGTATCCCCCACCTTGTGCCCTGACTTCCCTGTGATAGGCTCCAGGCTCCCCTATGACCCTGTGTAGGATAGGTGGTATGGAAAATAGGTGGATGGATGGAAGACATTTGGCCCAAGCTTAAAAATGTACAATAAGAAATTAGAAAATGTATTTTCTGTGTACAGATGTACACAGGACTTGAGGAAAATATTGGTAATACCTTATTGGGTTTAGGGAAATTAGACTACAATAATATATGGTTAAACTGTGTTTATAATGTATCTTAGCTTTTGGGGAGGAATCATTCACAGAATTTTTCAATATTATTAACTCCTCTTTATCCATAGGTCACGTCCCAAGAACATTCAAGCTAGTGATTATTAAGCCTTTCCTTAAGAAACCACAACTAGATCCTAGTAAACTAGTAAATTACAGACCAATCTCAAACCTTCCATTTATGTCTAAAGTATTAGAAAAGGTTGTGTCTGCTCAATTATGCTCCTTTTTTGCAGAATAATGGTATCTAGGAAGAATTTCAATCAGGTTTCAGGCCCCATCACAGCACAGAGACTGCACTTGTCAAAAATACAAATGACTTGCTTCTCGCATCTGACCAAGGCTGCATTTCACTGCTTGTTTTACTTGATCTTAGTGCTGCGTTCAACACTATAGATCATGACATACTCTTAGATAGATTACAAAACCACACTGGTATTCAGGAACAGGCATGGAAATGGTTTAGATCCTACCTATCTGACCGCTACCATTTTGTTTGTTTAAACATGAACTTTCTGACTTAACGCAGTAAAGTATGGTGTGCCGCAAGGATCAGTGTTAGGCCCCCTGCTGTTTTCTTTATACAGTGGGGGAAAAAAGTATTTGATCCACTGCTGATTTTGTACGTTTGCTCACTGACAAAGAAATTATCAGTCTATGATTTTAATGGTAGGTGTATTTTAACAGTGAGAGACAGAATAACAACAACAAAAACGTATTTCAAAAAAGTTATAAATTGATTTGCATTTTAATGAGGGAAATAAGTATTTGAACCCTTTGAGGTTACCCTTGGGGTTTTCCCCTTGGAGCAGTAGCATGACAAGACCCTGAGGCATGCCTTTGACCAAGTAAGAGTAAACAATGGTCAGGAGAATTTGCTATCCACATCAAGCTCTAAATTACTCGCAAGGTGTCAAGACCCTTTGAGGTCACATGGTGAGTTGGAGAAGATGACTATGAGGTCATTTGAACAGATAGAGGTGATGCACATCAAATATACCACCTCACTCTCCTAAAACCATGGAGAGAGGTCCTTCCTGTGCCTCTGGCAACAGTGGTCCTCAAGAGAGAGGAGCTGCGACTGGAGGGTTGTCTAAAAAGTGCAGCCCAATTCACACTGGTCCCCTGTAGAGACTACATCTCACCGTATCAGAGAGCACAGATTGCCAAGTTGCAAGAGGAATTTTCCATGAGTTTTCACTTCTACCCAGTCGCATGAATCACATAGAGCACCACATTGAGGCTCCTCCAGGTGTGGTTGTACACAGCCATCCATACTGGGCCCATTACCTGAACATAAATAAAAAGTGGTTTGGGAGGAACTCAAGGCTATGCTTGACATGGGAGTAATCAAGGAGTCCCACAGTGATTGGAGCAGCCTGGTGGTCTTGGTGCCCAAGACCAAGGGGTCGGGCTGTT
Organism: Cranoglanis bouderius; assembly: GCA_023630585.1. Taxonomy (NCBI): domain Eukaryota; kingdom Metazoa; phylum Chordata; class Actinopteri; order Siluriformes; family Cranoglanididae; genus Cranoglanis; species Cranoglanis bouderius. The sequence continues at coordinate 9,264,529 of CM042540.1, forward strand.
TTTGTTGTGTCTAAATTTTATGCATATCTGATTCCTCACATTGATGAACTGCTTGATCGGTTAGGCACGGCTTGTTTCTATTCGACACTGGACTTAACCAAGGGGTATTATCAGATTCCATTGACTCCAATATCTAACATTTGTCACCCTTTCATTTGGGTTGATTGAAGCCCCAGCGATGTTTCAGCAATGCTTCAATGACTCATGGACAGAATCCTCCAACCACATGTTGCCTACGCCACTGAATATTTAGATTACATCATTTATTTATAGTAATGAATGGCAGCAGTACATTCAGCATCTGAGGTCAGTCCTCAGATCGTTGGGACAGGCAGGACTCACAGCAAACCCAAAGAAGTGTGCAATTGGGGTTGAGGCAGTTTCTAGTAATTTTAGTAAGTAATTTTATGGATGTCACCTGCCTGTTGTCTGACCTAAAAAAAATGGGGTGCCAGATCCGGTCCAGTGGATGAAGCTGTGCGAGCAGCCTTTCTGCCAGGTAAAAGCAGTTTTGTGTGGGGGCTTCCCGGGCTGAATTGGGCGGTGTGAGTATGTGGTGGTGGGGGCGTGGTCGAGCATCAGCTGTGGATGGAGAGAATTCTATACTTATGTACTATGCATCTTTCAAATGTATGGTTTTGGTTTAGCTTGTGTGATGGAGGTGTTTATTATTTCTCTCATGGCTTTTGACCGATTAATTGCCATAATCAAGCCACTACACTACCATTCAATTCTCACAAATATACATTCAGTTATTCTCACTTTCCTGCTGTGGATTCTGGGTTCTGCTGCAACAGCAATTGTACCTGGTACTGTGGTTCCTTTACCATTATGCTCCTCAACTATAAAGTTTGTTTTTGTGATTATGCAGCTGTTGACAGAGCTACTTGTGTAGATCCAAATCAAAATATTTTGATTTGATATCAAGTTTCACCTTTTCCCTGATGTTTTGAACATTCTGTTTCATTTGTTTCATTTGCATAGATCTTAGCTTAAGTTGTTGTCAAAATGATAAAAGGTAGAAAGAAAAAAAAAGTGTTTCATACTTGTTTAAGTCAGCAGTACATTCAGCATCTGAGGTCAGTCCTCAGATCGTTGGGACAGGCAAGACTCACAGCAAACCCAAAGAAGTGTGCAATTGGGGTTGAGGCAGTTCCTAGTAATTAGGAACTGCCTCCTAGAGTCCTAATTAGATAATTAGTGATAATCTGCTATGATGGATCTACATTCATTCTAGTAGTCCTGACCAGGTTTGGGGTATCGCTTGAGGAACAAAATGGTCTGAGAGTTGGGACAATTCTTGGTCCTTGTTACGTTACTTGGGTGAAGAGTCAGATAGGATGCACTCGCAGGGGAAAGTGGTCAGTTTATTAGGAACAAAAAACACCCGAACATCATTAAAAAGGAATCGCAAGGTTTACAGGGCAAAACACCCGAACATCATTAAACAGGAATCGCAAGGTTTACAGGGCAAAAAACCCGAACATCATTAAATAGGAATCGCAAGGTTTACAGGGCAAAAAACCCGAACATCATTAAATAGGAATCGCAAGGTTTACAGGGCAAAATCCAGAGAGACAGGAAACATTACTCCAAAGGATAACAGGGCAAAAATCCAGGAAGTAGCGAGGAATCCATTCAGGAACCCGGGAGCGCCGGGTAAACAAAAAACTCCAAAACTAGCGCAAGGACCAGGGAACACCTGATAAACAAAAACCTAGGAAAAAACTACGAAGCTTGAGCTTCCTCGCTACCGATCATTATCATTAGGAACATATCGTTAAGTTTAACTATAACGAGTCCCTTTCAGTTATTCTAACTCATCACCATTATTCAATATCAATATACTTCAATTCATTTCATTCTAATTCAATCTACTTCAATACTCCGCAAAGACGTGGACAAAATTAGGGGTTTTAGTACCAAAGGAAATTAAGCGCGAATGAGAAGAAACACACGACACCTGGAAATAATGATTAGAAAATAACAGTTGAACCAATGACAAAATATGGGAGGAAACATAATGTGAAGGACCAATGAGGAAACGGGGGCATAGACATGACGTAAACAAAAACAAAGGAGCACATGGCAACATAAACAAAACCAGAGTCTTTGTTATAGGAATGTCCAGCGGAGAGTTCTTTTTAATACTAGCGCTAGAAAGCGCGTAGACATGCTGCTCCTTAGCGGGGCAGCGATTCATGCTGTTCCTTCCCGGAGCAGCGATTCATGCTGTGCCTTCCCGGCGCAGCGATTCATGCTGCTCCTTCCCGGAGCAGCGATTGGCGAGAGCTCTAACAGTCCTTCTTTTGTAAATCCCTTTATATATTGTTTTAGAACTAAAGAGATTAGAAATAAAATATAAGGAATTGTGTCAAAAGTTGAACCAACTGGATAAAACATTTTATGGACTTTTTTGCGTATAATGTCTCTAAGATCACTTTTCATTAGCTTTGCAGCACCTGAGGTTGACCAAGAGGGGTTCTTGGACAATTTACATGTTCTCTATACATGCTCAAAAAGGTTTTGCTTAAGGTTTGTTCAAATACAAGTTCATATACAACAAGAATAGATACTGTAAATTTAAAGTGTATTTCTCAGTTCTCTTCTTTTTTTAAAGAAAAAGCTTTAAACAATTGTCATCTCAGTGTTTCTATTTTCTTCACTTCTATTAAGTGCTTGATGAATGAATGAATGAATTAATATATTTCTTGACAAACAGTTAACAGTAAATAGCACAAGTGTTACAGTTGTTCTGTGGTATTAAAGCAGAAGCTCAGTTTTCAGACAAACCTCTCTGTTTACCTGTCAGTTTACATCCCTATCCTTACCTATGGTCATGAGCTGTGCACATATGGTCATGAGCTGGTCATGCATATAGAAAACATAGTTTTTACCCCTCCATTTTCAAAAAACATTCCCATCAACCTGAACACAGTTTTTGAAAACATTTCTGTCCACATGAAATTCCTAAATAATTTTGAAACTGCTTAAATGAGCAGTCTAGTCAATTAGGTGGCAATAGTATTTCATACTTTCTGTAGTATAAAATATGTATGTGAATATGTTTGTATTATTATATTACTATAATTTCATAGTACTTTGGTGCACATGATAATAAAGTAACTTTAATTGACTCATGAACTGTTATGTCAAACTACTCAAGAATAACATTTAGAGCTGGTGTATTGAGTGGTAGAAAAAGTGGGCAAGGGTGGAAGGTCGTGAGTTCAAACCCCAGCACCACCAAGCTGCCACTGTTGGGCCCTTAACCCTCAACTGCTTAGATGTATAAATGAAATAAAATGTAAGTTGCTCTGGATAAGGGCATCTGCGAAATGCTGTAAAAAGAGGAAATGCAGAAATAGGAACATTGCCAAAAGCTCATTCTTTCATTCATTTTCAATAACATCTTTATCAGGGTTCAGGGTTCAGACAAACACAATGATCCATATGTATGGACTTAAGGTTATACTTGAATCTTATCCAAAATTTCTATTTGCAGTGCAAATAGATGCTATTTGGAGTGCTGGAGCAGTGGATTCAGCAGAGGGACTGCACATAGTGCATTTATAGGCCTGCCATGGTCAGGTGACGTGGCAATTACAAGCGTCGCATGACTATAAAAACGGCACCTGTGAACCATGTCCTCAGCCTCTATTATCTGAAGCAAAGACGCAATTCACAGACATGCCCCAGTATGACAAAGCTATGCAATGTCTTATTCAACTTAACATTGTGTGAGCTTCAGGCTGTGGGAAGGAGAATACCCACTCCCTCATATTAAGGCAATGGCTTGTTCGAAAAGATCCGAGCCTGAGGGTCACTGCAAGACACTCAAGCCCGGGGTGGAATGCATGTCCAAACTGTAATATCGAATGAATGTGTGTGGCGCAGATCACCCTGCCGCAGCACACAAATCCTGTAAGGGTACCCCTTTGTATAAAGCCTTCGTATAATGAGCCCTTATTGCCCAAAGCCCAGAGATTGCTTCCACTATCTAATTAGAGATGTGCTGCTTCGACACAGCATCACCTCTACTGTCGCCACCAAAGCAGACCAGCAACTGCTCCGACTTACGCCACTGGCTGGAGCAGTGAACGTAAGTACAGAGACCCTTTACTGGACACAGTAGGTGCAATTTCTCTTATAAGGAACGGAGGAGAGCAGAAAGCCTGCAACACTACCAGCCTGGCAACAGACATAGGCGATTTAGAAATATAAGCTGGGGTAGGATATAGGAAGGCCTTGGCTAATCCAGGGTCCAAGTCAAGGCAGGAAGGGGCAACAGAGAGAGCTTGTAGATCCCCTTCTCGCTTGAGAGATGTCAGGGCCAACAGAAGAGCTACCTTTAGAGTCAGAAGCTTCTCTAAGGCTGACTCTAAGGGCTAAGATGGGGCACCTGACAGACCTTCCAGGACCACAGACAGGTCCCAGGAAGGTATGCATGGTCTGCAGATGGGCCTCAGCCACCTGACACCACACATAAACCTCGATGTTTGAGGATGTTGCCCTACAGAGGCTCCATCAATATGGGCGTGGCTGGCCGAAATAGTAGCCACATAGAGAAACGTGAGAAACATTCCTGTAAGAACTCCAGGACTTTAGCTATTGCATAGTTTACTGGGTCTAACTGATTTTCCTCACACCACGGAGACAAAAAGTCGCACAGCGCATACAACTTTCTCGTGGATGGTGCTCTATCACTCAACATGGTGTCTACATCCTCGGTTGAGAGACCAGAATCTATGAGCTGGTGCCCCTCAGGGGCCAGACCCACAGTTTCCATAGCTCCGGCTGAGAGTGACAAATCAACCCTCTGGCTTGAAACAGTAGAACTGACTGAACGAGAACTGCGAATGGGAATCTCCCAGGGAGTGCTGTCTAGCAGGGATATTACCTCTAAGAACCATATTTGAGCAGCCCAATAAGGTGCTACTAGCAGCAGATGAAGACGGTCTTGGCAAACTCTCACTAGACCTTGTGGGAGCAGAGCAATCAGGGGAAAAGCATACAGACGTGACTTTGGCCACATGTGCACCATGGCGTCTAGCCCCAATGGTGCGGGAGGAGTGAGGGCAAACCACAGCGGGTAGTGTGTTGTCTCCTCTGAGGCAAACACATCCACTTCCGCTTGGCCGAACCTCCGCCATACGGACTCCACCACTTGTGGATGGAGCCTCCATTCCCCGGGCCTCAGCCCCAGCCCAGAATGTACATTGCACTCAGTGACAAAAACTTTCCCTCCGGCCAGAGAAGAATTAGTTGCGCCTGCCTGACCAGGGGGCGTGAACGTAACCCTCCCTGAGATGACCGCTGTGTTGTCTGTCACAACTAACACACCTCTCAATTTAGGAAGAAAGAATTTCAGTGCTAGAAATATGGCCCACAATTCTAGGTGATTTATATGCCACTCCAAATGAGGGCCTCTCCAGAGACCGTGAGCTGGACAGCTGTCTAAGACCATGCCCCAGCCTGTGAGCCACTGCCTCGGGCCCAATTCCCTCCCTGCTGTCGAGCACACTCAGCATGTCTGCTTGGTGGTCCTGCAACACTGCCATTGTATGTAGTGACCCACAAGCGAGACCTGCTGCTGCCTAGGCTTTGCCAACCAATGCCAATGGCCTTACATGACTTGGATGGCAAAGCCGGCCCCCCTAATTTTCCTGCTGTCGATGGAGAGAGGTCGCTTTCAAGCGCCTTCTCCACCAATGGCATAGCCAAATACCTGTGCTGTTCATTTCCCACGATGGCTGAATAATCCGACATTGTGGGGTTATAAATATGGATATGTATATGTGTATGGTTTTCCCCAGAAGCACGATATTTCCGGGAAAAAAGGGAGTTTTCTGTGGTGTGAGGGAGATTTATATTTACTGGGGATATAGCCTGCTATGAGCCTGCTATAAGCTCTTTATATGCTTGAGAGCTGCTGCCCATTTTTGGTGCATTTGCTCCCCCCTCTGGCTCCACTGAGTCAGAGAGGGTGTGTTGGCTTTCCATACCAGAAGGAGGAGTCACAACGCGAACTCCAAAATCCATCAGAGAGCTGGACCCGGAAGACAGAGCAAAAGATGGAGCCGCGCTCGTCTCTGGCTCCTCTTCCTGATCCATACGAAACCCCCAGGACCTGACCCATGAGGTTCTCAAACCCAACTCCCTTCGGCCGAGAAGAGAGCGAGCCACGAGCAGAGCTGCTTGATTGTAAACTGCTCACAATGTGTGCAGTCAGCCCCCTCAAGGGCTCCTGTGGCATGCTCCACTCCCACACACTTCACACAGAAAGCGTGTCCATCCCCCCATGATGAAATGGGAGCAAGGCGTAACACACTTCCTGAACTCTCTCTGACTCATACTTTTTTTTTTTTTAAAGGAAAAAAAAATAGAGAGGAAACGAAGAGTCTTTTTTTTCCGAGTGTTCACACAAACGACCAACATGCAGTCTGAGGAAAAAGTTATAGAATCACCTTGTAATTTGCATTTCTAAAACAAATACCAGCAAATCTGAAAATGCAAATTAGTCTGCAGTTAAATGAGAGTGCTTACAGACCTTAAAAGAGTTCCCTCACACAACCTGTGATCTGTGGTGGAATAAACTTCTAACCTGTCTTTGTCACTAACTTTGTCACTATCTTAAAAAAACAGCTAAAGGCCTACCTCTTCCATGAACACTTAACTAACCCCTAACTTGACATTTATACTGAAAACCTTTACTAAAGGCTCAAATAGCTGTACAACAAACATATTTGAATAAGTCAATTCATGTAGCATACATCTGTTTATATAGTATAAACTTGTAGATTCATGATGTTTCAGTTATCTGACATTTATTACTATCATTTTCACATTTCAAAATATAACAATTCTATTAAATCATCTAAAAGGACAACATTCTGGTCAAGCTCAGGCTAATATGAATAATTTTCACATTTTTTCTTCCACATATGATCTAAAATTTGCCTATTTCTTACTGGTAATTTTCAAACTTTTAGAAGGTGTTTATGATAAAAATGTTAGTTTCATGTGAGAGAAGGCTGAGACAGATGCAATTGCAGTTAAGTATTTTTAATTAATGACTGACATCTTGTCACTATTATACATTTTACCTGGCTGCTACCTAGTCTGCTGAATATTAAGTCATAGCATGTTATTTTTACATTCACAGCATTTTTTAACAATGTTGTTACTCTTTTGCACCTATCTTTTGCACTACTGTTATATTGGACACTTCCACATGTGTATTGGTCGGCACTACACTGTCACTTACTGTGCCTAGTGTTCCTGTTTAGTAGTTACTGTACTGTCTTGTGTTGTTAGCACACGTTTGCATGTGTACTTTATGTAAAAATGTGTAGGTCTTATATAGTTCTATGTCATCTGGTGGTTAGTGTATTGTTTTATGTAGCACCATGGTCCTGGAGGAATGTTGTTTTGTTTCACTGTGTACTGTACCAGCTATATATGGTTGAAATGACAATAAAAAGCCACTTGACTTGACACAATAACTTACTGTCCCCACAGCAAACAGTCCTGCATTAAAGAAAGCTCCTATTTTCGTATGAGGTAAGGCTTCAGTGAATTATCAGAGTCTTTGATAGAAGGAAACAACCCTGTGGACACCATCTTCTTCACACGAGAAAGAATAGGGTCTGACCTGGTTTCTTTTCTGATGTCTCCACTGCACACCGGTAGCGCTTCCATGTGGTCAATGAGGTAAGCATCAACTGCATCCTTCTTGTCTTTGTGCAGTGCAGTCAGTGGCAAATGAGATAAGCCATCAGCATTTCCATGGTCGTTGGCCCTTCTGTATTGAATTGTGTAATTGTGTGCAGCAAGTAAAAGAGCCCACCTCTGGAGTCTAGCCGCAGCCATGGATGGAGTGGCTTTACTGGGGTTGAGTATGGTAGTAAGTAGATGCTGATCTGTTATTAATGTAAAATGACGTCCATTTAGGTAAGTGTGAAACTTCTTAACTCCAAAAATGATTTCTAGTGCTTCACTTTCCAATTGTGTATAGTTTTGCTCAGACTTACTCAGTGTCTGAGAGGCAAAAGCTATTGGTCTCTCCTGCCCATCAGGCATTACATGTGAAAGTACAGCTCCTACCCCGTATGGCGAAGCATCAGAAGCCAAGCGAACTGGAAATCTTGGATCATAGTGTGGGAGCACACTGGGTTTTAACAACTAAGCTTTGGCCTCCTGAAAAGCCTTCTCACACTCTAGAGACCATTTCCATTGTATCTCCTTGTGTAGCATTTCATTTAATGGATGAAGGATTGTAGCCAGGTTTGGCACAAATCTTGCATAATAATTTACCAGTCCCAGAAAAGATCGGAGTTGACTGGAGCTGGTGCCTCTGCAATAGAGGTCTGTGGACTTGTGAAGCCCTGACACATCAATTACCCAATGTCCCAAATACTCTAAAGAACTTCTGAAAAACTCACTTTTCTCTCATTTTACACAAAGTCCAAACTTCTCCAGACAACACGAGCACAGCCTCAAGGTTTGTCAGATGATGAGCATCATCCTTTCCTGTGACCAGGGTATCGTCCAGGAAACAATGGACAAACCCTTGTAGCACTTGCTCCATTACTCGTTGGAATATAGATGGTGCTGATGTGATTCCAAAGGGTAATCTATTGTACGAAAACATGCCTTTATGAGTCGTAATGGTGAGGTATTTGTGCGAGTCTTCCTGAACAGGTATCTGCAGGTAAGCATGCAAAAGATGTAATTTGCTAAATCGTTGTCCTCTAGCCAGTGAAGCAAATAAATCTTCTATTCGGGGTAATGGATAATTTTCTGCACAAAGTGTTGGATTCACCATTATTTTAAAGTCTCCACAAATCCTAACATTGCCATACTTCTTGATTACTGGCACAATGGGGGTTGCCCATTCACTGAATCAAACAGGTGAAATGATTCCTTGTTTCAGCAGGTGGTCTAACTCTGCTTCTACCTTAGGTCTAATGGCATCTGGCACCACACATGCTTGAAAGAATCTTGGTTGTGTTCCCGGTTTCAGATTTAAGGCAGCTTCAAATCCAATGAATGTTCCTAAGTCTTCACTGAACACTTTAGCATATTTTTAAAAAGACAGTCCAGCATCCCTTCATTGGTGTGGTGTACCGCTTTTACAGTTTTGATTTCATGCCAGTTCAGATGAATTCTGTAGAGCCATTCTCATGCAAACAGTGGCTTTCTCCTTTTACAACATACAAGGATAAGCATACGCGTTGTTTGTTTAACTTAACATGCAGTTTAATAACACCTTCTGGAGGGATTACTTCACCTGTATATGTCTTGAGGACAATATTCGTGTGGCGTAATTGAACATGGCCCAGTTTATCTCTTTACAGTTCACTTGAGATAATGGATACCGCTGCTCCAGTATCAACTTCCATATCAATTGGCAGCCCTTCAATTTTTGGTTTCACCTTCATCACTGATGATACTGAACTGGCTTCACTTTTCATTATACTCACTCCTGAAGAATCATGCAGTACTGCAGTCACTTTGTGCAGTGTCAATTCGGCATCCGTGTTTGACTTTGTGTCATCACTCTTTTCTGCATTAACATCCACATTATGAATTTGTCTTTTCTTTATCTGTCCCTTTCATTTCATGAATTTCTCTTTTACTGTTGGTCTGGGTGCTTTGCCATCGTTTTTTTTTTTTTTTTACATTTACACATCCGTGAAATGTGGCATCTTTTGCTCCTAGGAATTTTGCTCCAACACTGCTAGGAATCCTGATCAGCTGAGAGACATTGCCCCAGGCTGTCCAGGACCCCCCAACTCCCCGCCCCCCATTTTGTTTACATGCAGTGGGAGCCGCGCCTTAAGGCAGTGGGGGTGGGTTCTGTCAGGTTAGCACCTAAAGGGTACTTAGCTACAGTACCAATCTGCCATTACACATCACATGACATATGTTCCACTTTTCACCTGTTACCTGTTTCACACTAATCAGCACCACTATTTAAGTTCTAGTTTTTCTGTGCCTTATTGTCAAGCTTCTGTTGCTGTTGATGTATGTTTTGTAGTTTTGTGTTTACCCACAGTTTTATTTGCTATTTTCACACTGTGCACAATAAAAAGTCTGCACTTGCCTCCATCTTCATTCGCATTTCATGAAACTAGGGTATTTATCTTGAACCCATTTCTTGAAATTTAACCAAAAAATTTTAATACATGCTTATATACAGGGACATCGCTAGGCCTATTTTGGGGGGCTTTAGCCCAACCAAAATATTCATTAGACCCCCCCAAGCAAATCAACATATCAGCCAATATATTTTCTTTTTTTCATCAATGGTTTGATTCCATTGCAGCTTAAAACTGTTCCTGGGCAGGCACACACCACACAGTTTACTGTTTAAACATTGTACGCTGGTTTTATTAATTATGCTGACCATTATAACAGTTACAGTTCGGCTGCTCACTCACCCACTTGCTGCACACAGGCAGTGAGAGCGCAGGATGACGCAGTCACGCGCCCCTCCTGGTCTTAAAGGGAAATACTCCCAGATCATTACAAGAAGTGACGCGCAACACAAGGAATCGCACCAAACCGTATCAATCATTCGATTATGCATAGGACAGACAAATAAGACTACACAGTAGCTCAATTATAGCCGCCCATGTAGACGTAGTTAATGTAATTAACAAAGACAACGTGCAGTAATGTAGTGTTGATTGCCGTCTCACTCACTCACTCACTCACTCTCTCTCTAAATAAAATCCAAAAAGTATTTTGGCTACATAGTACAGCCATTTTTGCCTTTTGTTGGTGTTGGATGGATAGGGACAAAGTGGACTTTAATTTCTTAATTTTTATATAATTTAAGTAAAAGTCATATTAGATCAGTCTCTAATGCAAATTATGAGACAGGTATACCTTGACCAAAAATAACCTTATTTCTATAGATTTTACACCCATTGTTACTCTAAAATATACATGACTAGAAAGATGTTTTGGTGGCTTTAAAAAAAATTGGGGGGGGAATATGCCCAGACCCCCCTAAAAGAGGCTTAGCCCCCCATTCATAAATCTCTAGTGATGTCCCTGGTTAACTACAAGTACAGATGCAAGTAGTATTAATTTTAGCTTTGACTACAATTGTAGAATATGTCAAAATACACTTTTTGAAGAGTACCAACATACAGTCTTCATAACACATTGATAAATATTTGCATAAACATTGTATAAAACCTACAATGTCACTTAATGAGATTTGACATAAGCTGTTCATAAATTGTCTAACACTGCTTCATAAAAGGGTCAAAACAAGATCAGGCATCAAACAACAAAATCAGAGTATAACCCAAAGAATGAGAAAATTAGGCAAGGATCATTCCTGTATGTTTCCAGGCAAAGGAGGGGCAGGGAATAGGGTTGTACACTGGATTACCCAATGAGCTTCTTCATAAAAACTTAGTGAGGCATATAAATAAAGGTCCATCCTTTTTACAGGTCAGGTATTTCAGGCCACGTAAATATTATAAAGGCATTTTATGGGTCAGATAAATATCGTAAAGGCAGTTGTTGCCTCTCATTGGACAAACCGATTACAAAGGATATAGTATTAGAAAGCCAAAAGCTGTACAGAAAATGTAAAATGTTTCTTCATTATTGTCTTGATTTGACTTCTGAGGAATTTAAGAATAGTAAGTGGAAATTGCATTTTATTTTTGTTTGAAGGATTAAAGTGCGATTGAGTTTCAGTCATCATGTTGGTTCAAAACGATTCTGGAAAAGAATTTGTTTTTGTTGGATTTGATACTGTGCAAAGACCTCTGGCTGTTGGTGTGGTCATGCTGATATTGTACATACTTACTATGATTTCTAACACTGCAAACATATGCTTTATTGTCATGGATAAACATCTGCACCAGCCAATGTACCTTTTTATCTGCCACTTAGCAATTGTAGACATGGTCTACTGTACAAGTTCCTGTCCAACTATGATAGGTATTCTTCTTCTTGGATCTAAGAACATATCCTTCAAACCATGCATTGTTCAGATGTTTTTCTTCCATTTAAGTTCTGCAATGGAGATGTTTGCTATTGCTGTTATGGCGTGTGACCGTTTTTTTGCTATAGGCAGTCCTTTGTGGTATCCTTCTATTATGACAAATTTCCGATGTGTTTTGATTACTATTTCACTCTGGTTGGTAGGAGTCTCAGTTTTGTCCATTTTGCCTGCTTCTCTTGTACCTCTACCAGTTTGTTACTCTACTCTGAAGTACATGTTTTGTGACTATGCAGCTATTTTAAGGGTAACTTGTGTAGATCCAGAGACATATTTTAATAATATATCTATAATAACAACTTGCATAATGTTTGGAACATTTGGTTTCATCTGTTTGTCATACATAAAGATAGTTATTGTTGTTCTGAAAATGTCCGTAAAAAGTGACAAGAAAAAGGCAATACATACTTGCCTTAGTCATGTTATAGTCATAGTCTGCTTCTATGCACCCACTTTCACACGAGTAGTCCTGACCAGGATTGGTGTAGTTTTAACACTGGAGGAACGAAATGGGTTGATGGTGGGATCAATTATTGGCCCAGCTTTAGTAAATCCATTTGTCTACTGTATTAGAACTGAGCAGATTCGAAAGAAATTATTTAAAATATTTTCAAAAATGTAAACAGCTGAACGAAGAAAACAATACATTTAAACACCTTGGGAATACAGATTTTGAGTGTTTGCTTTTTCTTCTGCATCAGATATATCAACTATATCTGAAGAAGGAGAATTGAAACATTTTGCGCTTTTGTGCTATGCCACAAGTCAATTTTTAAATTATTTTTTATACATTTACAGATAAACAGCCCACTTGAGCCAACCTTAAAAATACAAAAAGAAATAAGAAAATATCTCTTCCATGTACAGATGTACACAGAATGGGGGAAAAATATTGGTAATACCTTATTTAGTTCAGGGAAATCAGACTACCATAATATATGGTTAAACTGTGTTTATAGTATATCTTCACAGAAATCATTCACATAATTTTTCACACCATTCTTCAAAAATCCCAACCCTGATTAATATTAGAGGTAAAAAACATGAGGGCTAAGAACAGTTTAAAGTGTATGTGGGGTGGGTGGACAGTGGAACATTGTTGAAGTTTCCTGACTTCCTGACTGATGTAACATGTTTTTGTCAACCAAAAAAATTTAGTTGGCTATTCTAAATGTCTATTACGTGTGACTGTATGAATGTGTGTGCATGGGGCACAGAAATCAACTGACGTACTGTCCAGGGCATATTCCTGTATCTTGCCAAGTGTTCTCAGGATAGGCTCCGGATCCATCACAACCCTGATCAGGATAAAGCAGTTACTGACAATGAATGAGTGAATGAATGAATGAAAACGAGTTAACACAGTCCATACATCTTTTCATCAAATAATCCTTTCATATTTCAATTTTTTTTTTTAGTTGCCTGTTTATTGTCTGAATAATTTCCTTGTGGATTCTTTATAGTTTTACTAAAGTGTGTTCCCATTTATGAAATTACAATCAAAATATTTTGTAAGATATGTATTTTAACAAAGACATTCTGAAATAAAATAAATAAATAAATAAATAAAAGTTCCTTTCACTAAAAGAACTGCAACCATCATTGCTTGGGATTAATTTTCCTTTTCACCCACAAAAGAACTTAACTTTCTATTTACATCAGGTATAGCTACTCCGGAGTGATCTCTTCAGTCGTTGTATCACCAACCCCCTAACATAACTGGCCTCAAAAATTCCAGCTGAAGTCTTTGTACAGCTTGTATCGATACATATATGGATAGATGGTAGTAGTTGCCTTTTTGTGTACTGAGTGTGCTGGGCCATCTGGAGTTATTAAGGTGTTTGATTATGGAGAAATGCTGTTGTCATTATACCTAGTACAGTGTCAATGTGATCACAGACATGAAAACAGAAAACTTGTCTGCTGCAGTACACAGTACTCCAGTGTGAAGTGATGCTTGCTGATGTGACCCTCCAAAATTAACTGATTGTATTTCTAGCTGTGAACAGTGAACAAACATTCATAGCTCCCTGTCTCAACCAGAACAGAGCATGCTAACAAAGCATTAGTTATTCAGAATTTAATTTACAAATGTTTATAAATGATAGTTCATATCATTGTTAATTTGCATATACTTTATTAATTATGCCAAAATAAATCATTAGGTATTTAGAATTTAAACATTGAATGACTCTTCATGTAGTTGCTTATGTATGTATAGACCAGTATTGGATCATAATAATTATGAAAAAAGTTATTCCAAACTTGAAAATTAACAAATGTTTATAAATGACAGTTTATAGCTGCTCATGTGTGCACTGATCTTTACAATGTACATGTTTTCCTTTACTCTTGGAATAGTGAGACACATCACTCTTAAATTAGCTGCACCTCCTGGTCACCCCCCAGAGGACAATGTATGAGCTAGAAATCTTGTTAAAATTGTCTGTATGTCATGAATTCAATAATTATAGACCATTTATCCAGTATATAAACTGAAAGCTGTACATATGTAGTTAATATTTCTAAAGGTTTGTAATCTATCAATAAATAAGAATCTCAATTTCCTGTGCATTGTAACGTATCGGGGTGCCCAAACTGAGTTCTAAATTAACCCAAGTGAAACATATAAAGTTTCATTCCTTTAAGTGACCCAGAATAACCCGAGAGGCCTTCTTTGACCAGACGCACCTCTGGAATTCAGGAGACTCTTTGGGAACCCACACAGGACCTACTCCCGCAATAAAAGAAACCTTTGATGACTGAACGTCTGGGAAACTTCAGGATTAGTTTGTCAACAAGGATCCACCATTTCCCCAACCCCAGGGCCCGTAAATCTTCGATTTAATCTCAGTTTACGACCTCAGAGATTAACATCGGAGCCAACCGGTCTAGCAAAGAACCTCCTCCCTAGAAGGTCACCCTGAGGTGACCAAAGGACCGTTGTGAGTTTAGAAGAACGCCAGCCCCCTCTTCTGGACATGCACACACTCACGCACACACACAGTGAACATGTCTCTTGAATGTAACCTGTAATCATATCCCTAGATAGTTATAATGTATTCGTATATGCATGTGTTGTGTGTCTAGATAACCTAGTTGTAGCGATTTTATATAGTTTGAGCGAAAAGCTAATTTTTAAGTTGTCTGTAACTATGTCTAATGATCCTACACTGTCCAAGATATCATAATCTCCTTGAAGTTTGGTACCAAAATCATTGTCTCATAATATGCCAATTAATGATGCATACTACAGGACGATAGGATGTATCATTCTATACTTTTCCATGTTTTATCAAATACCATATTAATCCAAACTTAACACAAACCCCGCCCTGACATGCGACCTGTTCTGGGACAGACCAAGGAAGTTTTCCCCCAGAACTTTCTCATCTCTCTCTGGATTCGCCAGCAGCTCAGAGAGGCGTGTACATTGGCATTGTCCATAAAAGACCGCGACACGCGTCCCCCACTCGCTCGCTCACTCGCTCTTTCTTACCCTCTTCCTGCTTCTCACCTTGCCGCCTCCGCCTTCCGTTTCTGGCATTCCTCCGGACTCTCCTTTGTCTCATGAAACCACGTGGCAATTACCATATTCTTCATTCTCGGGCGAGACCCAACTCTGTTCACCCCTACTCTACCGACGCCGAAGAACCAGCAAACTCCACGCTAAATCTACGAATCAAGGACCCTCGCGAACGGCATAAAATTAACGCAAGTATAATTCCAATTGATCTATAGAGGTGTCCTTTAAGTCAGAGCCACTTTTGTTGAAAAGTTGAATTCGAATTCCTTTGCTGATTCTCGAGGTTAAACTGTGTTCTGCCATTGTTACTTTCATTACTTTTCCTTCTGTTTCTTTCACTTACCCTGTATATATGTATTATTTGTTTGTACCTAGTTGTGTATATCAGTAGTTTTTACGTAGTTATTAAAATCCATGGTTATCACGCTGGATCGTCTGTTTTTACTTATGACAAGGTTCACTTTTAACGTTGCTCCTTGCTATGCGCTGTATTTCTGTTAACTTAGAATAAACTATGCTTCGTGGCCAGAAGAATAATTTATTCTTTTAGAGTAATACGAAGACTGCCCTGGTAAGTTTGGTGGACAAACAGATCAAGCTGCTTCGCATTTAATTCTAAAGCTAGGTTACAGTAATTAATATAACATTCCCTTTCATGGTCGATTTATATCCATACTTAATCAGAACACGCTTCGATTAGAGCTATAGATATATTTCACCCATTTGAGCTAGATTCGCTACAGCATGTACTAACCCCATTTCCATAAAAGTTGGGATTTTTTTCTAAAATGCAATAAAAACAAAATCTGTGATTTGTCAAGTCTCTTGAAACTTTAATTAACTGACAAAAGAACAAAGAAAAGATATTCAATGTTTTCACTGATTAACTTAATTGTATTTTGTAACTATAAACACATTTAGAATTTGATGCCTTCATCACACTCAAAAAAGGTGTGACAGAGGCATGTTTACCACTGTGTTATATCACCCTTCCTTTTAATTACCCTTTTTAATCGTTTGGGAACTGAGGATACTAATTGTTGCAGTTTTGCAAGTGGAATTTTTGTCCATTCTTGCTTGATACAAGACTTCAGCTGCTCAACAGTCCTTGGTCGCCATTGTCTGATTCTCCTCTTCAGATCTGTCTGATTCGCCTCCTTAGACAGATCTGGACTGCTGGCAGGCCAGTCAAGCACACACACTCTGTGTCTACGAAGCCACGCTGTTGTAGCACATGCAGAATGAGGCCTGGCATTGTCCTGCTGAAATAACCATGGACTTCCTGGGAAAAGACGTTGCCTTGATGGCAGCATATGTCTCTCTAAAATCCCAATTACACGCCTCTGCGTCAATGGTACCTTCATACAGATGTAAGACAGGGCAGTGGTAGCTCAGTGGTTAAGATGTTGGGCTACTGATTGGAAGGTCATGAGTTCAAATCCCAGCACCGCCAAGCTGTCACTGTTGGGCCCTTGAGCAAGATCCTTAACCCTCAATTACTCAGATGTATGAATGAAATTAATGTAAGTCGCTCTGGATAAGGGCATCTGCCAAATGCCATAAATGTAAGTCACCCATGCCATGGGCACTGATGTACATCAGTACCATCACATTTTGCACCTTTGCAAAAGGTTACAACAGTCTGGTTGGTCTTTTTCATCTTTGGCATGGAGAACTCGATGTCCATTTTCCCTAAAATAAGCTGAAACCTGGACTCATCTGACCAGAGCACACATTTCCATTGCCTTTCAGTTCATTTGAGATGAGTTAGGGCCCAGAGAACTCAGTGGTGTTTCTGCATAGAGTTGATGTGTGGCTTCCTCCTTGCATAATATAGTTTTGGGGTGCATTTCTGGATGCAGCGTGGACTGTGTTAAGTGACAACAGTTTTCCGAAGTACTCCCGAGCCCATGTGGTTATATTTATCACAGTAGCATGATGATTTCTCAGGCAATGGCGCCTGAGGGCTCAAAGATCACACACATTCAACAATGGTTTTTGGCCTTGCCCTTTACACAGTGAGATTTCTCTGGATTCCCTGAATCTTTTCACAATATTATGCACTGTAGATGGTAAAAGACCTAAATTATTTGCAATCTTGCATTGAACAATGTTCTTTTTGAACTGAATGACAATTCTCTCATGAAGTTTGGCACAAAGTGGTGAGCCATGACCCATCCTTGCTTGCAAAGTCTGAGCTTTTGGTGGATGCTCCTTTTATGCCCAATCCTCATGCCCTCCCCTGTTACCAAGTAACCTGATCCTCCAAATTGGTGTTACTTGAATATTCTAGAAACGTTTCAGTCTTATTTTGCCTCTGTCCCAACTTGTTTTGAGTGTGATGAAGGCATCAAATTCAAAATTTGTTTATATTTACAAAATAATATTAAGTTGGTCAGTGAAAACATTGAATATCTTTTCTTTGTACTTTTGTCAGTTAATTAAAGTTTCAAGAGACTTGACAAATCACAGATTTTTGTTTTTTATTGCATTTTAGAAAAAATCTTTTTTCTGGAAATTGGGTTAGTACATGTAGCTTTTACATGTACAGTTACATACAATCATATGTGTAATAAATAATGCTCTTGTACCTGAATATACTACAATTAAATCCTCACATCTAGTGTTCCAGCATCTAGTCTAAAGCCTTTCCAGAAAAGTAAAGGCTCTTAGTGCAACAAAGGAGGTGCAAACTCCCTATTAATTCACTAATACACTAATTAATGAACCTGAAAAACAAAACAAAGCACATAAAACACTAGACAGGCTGGTGTCTGGATACTTGAGGGCATGTACTGTATATTAATCTGTTGACTAGATACAGTGTAGGGAATACATATTCAGACACTTTTGTTTTTATTATTTAACATCCTTGCATATATCCACAAATTTTGGATAAAAAACATAATGTCTTTTGATCTTCTACTTATAAATATACAGTTGCAATCAAAATGTTTAAACCCCCATTGCAAATAAGGCTTATTGTCAAAATTTACAGACTTTCAGCTGTTTGCAATGAACAAATTTCTGTTGTGTTTGATCACTATTTCACTCTGGTTGGTAGGAGTCTCAGTTTTGTACATTTTGATTGCTTCTCTAATACCACTACCAGTTTGTTACTCTACTCTGAAGTACATTTTTTGTGACTATGCAGCTATTTTAAGGGTAACTTTTGTAGATCCAGAGACATATTTTAATATAGCCATAATTACAATTTGCATAATCTTTGGAACATTTGGTGTCATCTTTTTGACATACAGTTGTAATCAAAATTATTCAACCCCCATTGCAAATCAGGTTTATTGTCAAAATTCTCAGACTTTCAGCTGTTTGCAATGAACAAATCAAACAAAAGCAATTGAAATAGTTCAACACAATGAATGCTTCAAGTGGTTTCCCCAAATTCAACTGAAAATGCAACTGATAATAACTTCTCCAGTCTCAAAATTATTCAACTCCTTCATGGCAAGCATCTTTAGTACTTAGTAGAGCACCCTTTTGCTGTTATGACCTGCTGCAAATGAAATGCATAGCCAGACACCAGCTTCTTTGTTCAATGCAAGACACCAGCCAGACACCAGATTCTTTGTTCATTGCAAACAGCTGAAAGTCTTTAAATTTTGACAATAAACCTGATTTGCAATGGGGGTTGAATAATAATGCAATGGGATTATGGCTCTGGATATGACTGATTATTATTATGATGAATTATAGCTAAGTTGGCCCTGGAGGAATCTTTTAGTCCCTGGAGGACTAATTTTCATAGTGTTGGAAAACATAATATCTGATAAACCAATCAGGTGATTCCAACTGAATTATATAAAGAGCATTACACAGTCTGTTTTGCATGGATGTGCACTGTGGTCTTTTGCCTGTTTCTATTGCTTGGACTCTGAGGAACTGCTTGACACTCATACTTTGAAGGACTTGAAGAGAAACTAGTGAAAACAGGAGGATGGGTGGCTTGAAATAACTTACAATTACAGTTGTAGACTCTTGTTAAATATTTATATATTAAAAGTAGCTTCCATATTGTGTTCACTACTAAAGAGCACAGTAGGTCATGGTTCAAAATGTTTCCAGAAAAAACATCAATGAATTTGTTTTTACAGGATTTGACACTTTAGAAAAGCCAGTGGTTGTTGCTATTGTTATACTTATTTTATACATTCTTGTAATGCTTGCTAACTTGGCAAACATATGCTTTGTTGTCATTGATGAACATCTACACCAGCCAATGTATCTTTTCATCTGCAATTTAGCAATTGCTGACATGCTTTACTGTACATGTTCATGTCCAATTATGATAAGCATCCTTATAGTTGGTTATAAAACCATATCTTATGTACCATGCATCTTTCAGATGTATGGTTTTGGTTTAGGTTTTGTGATGGAGGTGTTTACTATTTCTGTCATGGCTTTTGACAGATTAATTGCCATAATCAAGCCACTGCACTACCATTCAATTCTGACAAATGTGCGTTCTGTTATTCTTACTTTCTTGCTATGGATTCTGGGAACTGCTGCAACAGCAATTTTGCCTGGTACAGCAGTTCCTTTACCATTATGCTCCTCAACTATAAAGTATGTTTTTTGTGATTATGCAGCTGTTGTCAGAGCCACTTGTGTAGATCCAAACCCATATTTTGATTTGATATCAAGTTTCACCTTTTCCCTGATGTTTGGAACATTCAGTTTCATTTGTTTATCTTATCTTAAGATAGTTATTGTTGTTCTCAAAATGACCGCAAAAGGTAGCAAGAAAAAAGTGTTTCATACTTGTTTAAGTCATTTATTAGTGATAATCTGTTTTTATGGACCTACATTCATTCTAGCAGTCCTGACCAGGGTTGGGGTAGCCTTATCACTTGAAGAACGAAATGGTCTGAGAATTGGGACAATCCTTGGTCCCTCTTTAGTAAATCCCTTTATATATTGTTTTAGAACTAAAGAGATTAGAAATAAAATATTAAGAATTGTGTCCAAAAAACCAACTGAATAAAACATTTTTGAGACTTTTTTGTGTATGTCTGTAAGATCACATTTTATTAGCTTTGCAGCACCTGACATTGACCAAGAGGGGTTCCGGGACAATTTCTGTGTCCTCTATACAGTACAAGCTCAAAAATGTATTGCTTAATGTCTGATTATAACTCCATATACAGCAAGGAAAGATACACCAAATTGAAAATATGTTGCTCAGTTCTCTTCTTTTCTCTTTGGATTGTGTTTTCTGTGTAATCACTTCACTATTTAAGCTTTAAACAATTGTCATCACAGTGTTTCTCTTTTCTCTTAAGTACTGCACTGGTGCATAGGCCTGCCCAGGAGACCCTGACCAGGATAAACCATTTACTGAAGATGAATGAATAAATGAATGTATTTTTTTAACGGTTCAGGTAAATGGCACCAGTGTTACAGTTGTTCTGTGGTATTAAAGCCAGAGGCGTAGCAATATGGCAGGCAAGGCACACATTTTGAGGGGGCCCCCAAGGGCTCATCATTTAAACAATCAGAAATGTCAATATTAATATAACACACTGCACGCAGCAACATCTCTGTATCCCCCTTAGTGGGGCCCCTGCCCCCTTTCTCGTTACGCTGGTTATGCTTTTTCCGCCTCGGCCGCCTTTTTCAAACTGGTGCAGCGCTTATTCGCGGTACTGTAGAAAATGCATAATTTGATTTATTCAACATGAAGATCAAATGCAATTGTCTTAATTTTTCTTGTCTGCATATGAAAGCAGCCACAGGTGATGCTGGGAATGAGGAGACTGATATGGAGGCAGCTGTGACGGTGGTCACAGGGGCCAGTGCAGAGATTATGATAGGTGAAGCAATGATACTGTGCATGATAGAGCATAGGTTAACAGGGTTATTATAAGCAAATTAGTTAGTTCAATTGATTTTGAGCTTTGATTATAATTAAGGTAACTGATTATTGTTCTTTTGCAAAATCAAACTGATTTCTGGAGCCAAATTATTTTTAAATACTGTGTTATTAGATCTAATGTTGTTAACAGCCAGCACTGCATCATAATTTATTATTATATAGTGGATGGTGTGTGAATTTGTAATTGGGAACTGTACATCGTCGTGGGCCGGTCTCTGTTTCAAAGTCCCAGGCCGTTTTTCAGTTCCAGTCCGACCCTGCTCCCACGAATCAGTATAAATAAATATCAATACATTTACTTAGTTGACATTATTTAATTAGTGATTAGTAATTTATCCAGCTGTTCTACATTAAATTAGTTGAGGTAATATAATTAGTTGATAAACTAATAAAATAATAAAGATTAAATTAAGATGCTAACTATTGTAATGCCTCAGCACAAGCAGCATCATATAATTCACACAATTATAACCAGAAGAAATAAAACAATGGGCCTTCTCAGCCAGAGAACCCACAAGAAACTCTGGACCAAAATGTCTCCACTCAGGGAGCCATAAAACAAGGAATCCACCCCAGGCACCCAGGAGCCGCTTAAATCCAGCATGTGCATCCGCCTTATCTCAACCAACACGGCAAGCGTTAAAGGCCTCCTTGACCCAGGGCTGAACCCTCTCGACCACAGAAACTGCTCTCAAATGCAGTGATTTAGGCCTTTTGGGCCAGACCAGTAAGGCCAATAAATTGTGGAAGAAAGGAGAGAACTTTTCGCTCAGTCACAAAGATTACACATTCCACAATTCCACAATTCCACAAGGACTCGCACATTCCACAATCGGCGCCTACCAGGAGCAACGACTGTGGGAATTAATACATCTTTGAACAACTGCAATCACCTATGTCCTACCATGTGTTGTTCTATTTTCTTCATGTGTATCACCTTTAAGTTGCCACTAATTATTTCATTTAATCATGTATTAGTGTAGTAGCCCTAGGAGGATCATTGTGTTTTAAATATTAGTAATGTACTTTAAGTATAGTCAAACATGTCTTGTTTGGTATGTATGTGTTCACTGAGTGATTTCCTAAATCATAAGAGTAAGGAAATTTGTGTAGATTGTTCTGATATGTACATGCAAGTTTCAGGACAAAGTTTAATAATCCACTCATCATTGAAGAGTGTGGAACCACTCATCCACATGGACAAGGGGCTGATTAGCATAATAGGTGGAAAATCTGGCTAGCACCCTGCCCAAAGACAATATTGATTGGAGGAAGCACTCTGGGCTGGACTAGCCCAGGAAGTGTTAAAATCCTAAGAACACAAGTTTGAGGTCGTCACTTGCTTCGCTCTCTCTCGTGTCTCTTGCTTCTTGGCACGTTTCGAAGGACGGGGTCAGTGGAGGGTCTCCAGAGCCAATCAACGTCGGAGAGATCAGATCACGTTTACCTCGGCCTGGGGACCCAGCGAGAGCCGCCGCCTGCTTTTCAAGCCTCCCGCCTTCATTCCACTCAGCATTCCGATTGGTCTTCCAAGACGCCTCTCACCGACCAGACTGCCGACGACACCACGACGTAATGAGGAAATCCCTTCAACACAGCTAAGACAAGCGCAATACCCCAGAATCTAGCTAATCTGGTGTCTATAATAAGTTGAGCCCTTCTAAAGGAAGTGAAGATAACTAAATAAGTTGATGGTTCGTTCAGATCATGGTCTGTGAAATAGCATGCAACGCTAGAGACTCGGAACTTCATTCACCCTTCATCATCACCCGTTTGTGTGTGTGTGTGTGTGTGTGTGTGTGTGCGTGTGTTTATATATTAGATTAGTTTCTGTGTCATAGAATAGTTCAATAAAGTCTCGTCTGTTCTTAAATGCGTGTTCTTTTTGCTTACAAGTGTCTATTGCCTTGAATTGCGATTCTGCTACATGCTCTTAGAATAATGTGTCACTATGTCTAGGATATTATTGCCGGTGGCCACGGAGGTAATATCTAATGCATAATTGATGAATACACTAGTTTCAACTTATCGCTGGACGAATAGTTGATCAGTAATACTAAATTAGTCAAATTTCCCTTTTCGAGCTTAATCTCTCTGACATCTTTGGAGGAGAATAAAGATAGCTCGATTTAACAACTAATTTTTACTTTCGTAAAATGGTGGAGAATATATCAAAATAACCCAAACAGCTAATTTCCACTACATATTCTGGTAGATAATGCGGGCACGCTTTAAAACTCTTGTCTCCTTTAAAACGGTGCTTTGAATCCAAGCGTGCGCTTTTCTTTCATTTTTAAAGCTGATTCGCTACACTATATATTTCTATATGTAGGACAGTATAATTATATCTCTAGGTAATGAAGATATATTAACAAAAAAAATCTTTTAGAAGGGCCTCATTGATTAATTTTGCCTGGGGCCCCCACTTAATGTAGGTTCGCCTCTGATTAAAGCAGAAGCCCAGTTTTCAGACAAAGCTGTTTACCTGTCAGTTTACCTCCCCGTCCTTACCTGTGGTCATGAGCTGTGCACATATAGTCAAGAGCTGGTCATGCACATATTTTATAAAGCATAGTTTTTACCCCTACATTTTCAAAAAAACATCTGAACAGAGGTTCTGTCCTCATGAAAATGCTAGATCATTTTGAAACTGCTTACATGAGTGAATGAATTGAATGAATGGATATGTTTATTATGTGTAGTCTTGAGAAACAATATGCAAGTCAGACTTTCATGGTACTTTGGTGCACATTATAATAAAGTGACTAGACTTGACTCATGAACTGTTATGTCAAATGCGGAAAAACAGCAACATTGCCAAAAGCTTGTTCTTTCATTCATCTTTAGTAATTTCTTTATCAGGGTCAGGGTGGTCCAAATGTAAAATAAATAAATAAATAATAAAGAAATAAAGAAATAAAAATGACAAACACAAGGATCCATATGTGTGGACTTAAGGTTACACTTGAATCATATCGAATATTTCTATTTGCATTGCAGTTTGGAGTGCTGGAACAGTGGATTCAGCAGAGGGACAGCACATACTGTATATTCTGGTGCCTCCTCAATAACAGAAATAACAGACCAGTAACAAAATCAAGTAACCACCTGGCCATTATAAACAGCATCCTAGTGCATTCATAACACATGCAAACCCACAATGGGTATACACAAGTTCATGCTGTGACATCAGTGTTTTCAAAAATGTTTGTTTGCTCTGTCCAGACAAAAACAGTGAAAACTGGTATGTAAAAGTTCTCCACCAAAACGCAGTTTTATGCGGATGGGAGGCTGAAATACAGAAAAACAACCTCTCTAAAAATATCCATATATGTGTGGATGGGGCCTAATCGAATAAGACCAGGAGTACAAGTAGTGCAAATGAGATTTCTCATTGTCTCCCTGTTGCCTGAAGAGGGAACGAGACGTTGCGTGAGCTTCACGCTGTGCCTATATGTGCCTAAATATAAAACGGCGCCTGTAAACCATGTCATCAGCCTCTATTATCTGAAGCGAAGACATGATTCACAGGCATGCCCTAGTATGACAAAGCTACGCAACATCTTGTTCCCTTCTCAGGGAACAGGGTTACATGTGTAACCCAGACGTTCCCTTTCAAAGGGAACTCAAGCTGTGCATGAGCTTCACGCTGTGGGAAGTATACCCACTCCGTCATACTGAGGGTATGGCCTGTCACAGAGGCTCCATCAATAGGGGCATGGCTGGCCGAAATGGTGGCCAAGTAGACCCTAATTGAAGAAGGAGCCAACCGTGCTGAGAAACATTCCTGTAAGAACTTCAGTACTGTAACCATTGCACAGTTTAGTGGGTCTCACTGACGATCCTAGCGTTTAACATGGTCTCTACAACCTTGGTTGAGAGACCGGAATCTATGAGATGGTGCCCCTCAGGGGCCAGACTCACAGTTTCTATAGTTCTGGCCGAAGGTGATAAATCAACCCTCTGGCTTGAGACAATAGATCCCTGCGAATGGGAATCTCCCAGGGAGTGCCGTCCAGCAGAGAACCAAATTCAAGCTGGCCAATCTGGTGCTACTAGCACGATCTTGGCGAACTCTCGCTAGAGCCTGTGGGAGCAGAGCGATCGGGGGAAAGGTGTACAGACGTGACCTCGGCCACGTGTGTACCATGGCGTCCAGCCCTGACCTCTTTTTTTCTTGGTGTGGGAGGAATGAGGGCGAACTACAACAGGCAGCGTGTTGTTACCTAGGAGGCGAACACGTCCACTTCCACTCAGCTGAACCTCTGCCATATGGACTCACCCATTTGTGCACACTGCTGTATTGTGACACATGGTGACTTCTCAACTGAGGAGGAGAAGAGAAGTGGTCTCTTATGTAATATGCTGCTTTCTTTAATGACATACAAACATTTTTCTGTAACATTTCATTTTGTGTTAGAAAACTAATGTTTGGGAATCTAAAATGTTTTTTGTACTGACGATAATGTAGAAGTCACAAAATAAAAAATCTATAACAAAGTTTGCACAAAAAAAAAAAAAAAAAAAAAAAAATAGGGTGCCTAAAACTTTTGCACAGTACAGCATATTGTCAGCTTGGAATTATAAGGTTTTATATGTAATTTTTGTCAAAATTGAGTTATTCACATCTTCTTATTCTGTGACAACTTATTTACATTATGTGATGTTTTTTTTTTTTTAAGTTGTGTACATTTTGGAACTTTTTATTTAGAAAACAAAAAGGTTCTATCTACAAAGTCGAACTCTATCTTGGCTCTATGAGGTTCTATTTGTGAGCCAATCAGCACTTCGAATGCACACAAGCGGACCAATCAGGATCAGCTTTCTTTGTCATGTTGCCGCACTGCTCCGTGACCGTGTGGAAAGCGAGCAGAAAACATGCAACTCAGTGAAGACTTAACAATGCTACGCAACGCGATGTTTATAAAAAAAAAAAACCTCATGAAACCTCATGATCGATTATATTATTGATGATCTCGTCAAGGACAGCAGCACAAATAACGGGCAAGTCGTGTCTTTTTTTTTTTTTTTTGTCTTGTTTTGTTTTAGGTTTTGCTGAGGGGTTTATTTTCATAGTTTGATACCACACTAGCCAGCATCGCTAGCTTCCTCATTCCAAACATTAAGAGGCAAGCACTAAAGAATAGGTTCGGTTTTTGAAGTCCATTTGCTTTATTCCAGTCAGGTCATTGTCGTACAAGAGAGGTTATATTTTAACGTTGATCCATCCTGTGTCTTGTATTGAGCTGTATGCAGTCAGTGAAACATTTTTCAATGTTTATTAAACATTGTGAAACAACTTTGCTGAAGCATTGTCTGTTTTCTTGCAGTTTTTAAAGTCTTAAAATGTCTTAAATTTTACAGTATTAAACCTTAAAGGTCAAACAGTCAACATTTGAATTGATGGGGTCTTAATTACAACAATAAATGTTAGCATGTTATTTCAGCCATACTGATCTCTAGAGAGAAAGCCATTTTACCTGTCCCACTTTCTGTGGAATAAAGTCCTGATCAGATGTAATACAGTAGCTGCTTTCTGTCTAAACCAAATGATACTTAAACTAATAAGTTTAATTACCCACCATATTCCTACCTAAATTTAACATCTGCACTGGACAAAATATTTAACTTGTAATGATTTTGAACAAGAAAAGGATGATTCGTCCTAAAATATGAAATAAATGTAATAGAAAGCATTAAATTTAACTTTCTCATACATGTAGACACATTGTTACAACACTAATTTTATGTTTTAAGTAAACTGTTTTGTTCCTTGAAAATTATTGCTTCAATTAATGTTTTGCAAGATAGAACCTTATAATTCCAAGCAGAAAGTGATTTTTTAGAATTCGATGGTTCTATCTGCATTTGACCTGTTCCAAAAATCCCCATTTACAAATTTGAGAGGATTTTGATATTGTACATTTAGAATACATTTAGGGTCTCTGTCATTTTCATGTATTAAAGAGATTTGTTCCCCATATCATTTTTGCTATATGGAATGCAAAATCTTTGAAGCTCAATATCTCAAAACCGCTCAGAACACAGATAGAACCTTATAATTCCAAGGTGGCGATATATGTGGCTGGTTCTGCAAGATGCTCAATAAAACTTATAATTTCCTGATAAAACTGCACACATTTTTGCACATATTTTTATTTACATTTTTTTTTTCCACACCAAATTTGTTCCCTTTCTAAGGGAACTCAATGCTGTGTCACGCTTGATGCTTTGGGAATGCCCCTTGGTGGAAACGGTGTCTGAATATGTGTGAAATCACACCAATCAGATTGGCCAGTCAGGTGACGTAGTAGAAACGCGTCACAAAGACTATATAAGGCACCCACAAACTACGTCATTCAGCTTCTTTGTTTTCAGGAAACGCATGTTTATGTACTATATGTGATTGTCTGCACCTCATGGTTGGGACCAGCTGCTGTCGAGGTAGCCTGCCGGCTCAAATCATGGGGTTCTCGGCTGGATCTGGAGGAAGAGCAAAAGACAGGCCAGTCGCTTTTTCTTGCTCTTTCTTCCGGTTCCGGGTCTCCAGTCCTGGCGGGAGCTCGCAGCGCGATTTCTCCCCTGGGACTGGTAGATCAGCCTGCTGCCTCCACCTCTGAGGAGATGGAGGAGGAAGCACTACCCATGCAGCTCTCTGGATCCTACAGAGAGCTGCTAGAGGTTGTGACCAGGGCTGTGGAGAAATTAAAAATAGAATCGTCAGCTGAGGAGGAGGCGCCTTGTGGTAGACTGGACGAGCGTTTCCTCCTGCTGGCTTGTTCGGCGATGCAGTAAATACTGTCGTGGACAGGTTTCTGGAAGTGAGGAAACAGTCAGAGGCATGTTGTAAAGAGAAATCAAAATGTGCGTGTCAGATTAGCAATGTGAGAGGAACGGACAGGTGATTGTCCATGGTTACCCCGAGGTTGCGTGCAGTAACCGAAGATGGGATCAGAGAGTTGTCCAGGGAGATCACAAGATCCTGACATGGTGATGAATCACCTGGGATGAACAGCAGTTCAGTTTTGCTGGGATTAAGTTTCAGCTGATGAGCTGCCACCCATGATGAGATGTCTGCCAGACATTCTGAGATCTGAGCAGAAACAAGAGGATCAGAGACAGGGAAGGAGAGGATGAGTTGAGTGTAATCCGCATAGCAGTGGTATGAAAACCCATGTGAAGATATGACCTCACCAAGAGATTGAGTCTAGAGGGAGAACAGAAGAGGACCAAGTACTGAGCCTTGTGGGACACCAGTGGAGAGTCTGTGTGGAGCAGATGTGGATCCCCTCCACGTCACCTGGTATGAGCAACGTTCCAGGTAGGAAGCAAACCATTGCCATGCTGCACCACGAATTCCGAGACTCGTGAGGGTGGACAAGAGAGTCCTGTGATTGACTGTGTCAAACGCTGCTGAGAGGTCAAGGAGGATGAGGACTGATGACAGATTGGCTGATCTAGCATCATGTAGCTTCTCAGTGACAGCCAAAAGGGCAGTCTCTGTGGAATGTGCTGCTTTGAAGCCAGACTGGTTGAGATCTTGGAGGTTGTTCTGTGAGAGATAGAGAGACAGTTGATTGTAAACAGTGTGTTCGAGGATTTTAGAAAGAAAAGAGTGAAGTGGTACCGGTGCCAATGAGGTATCGGAGGGATCCAGAGTGGGTTTCTTCAGGATGGGAATGACCCTTGCTCTCTTGAATGCAGTTGGTACATGACCAGATGATATGAAGCCATTGATGATATTCGTGATGTATGGGAGGAGGTCTTGTGAGATGTGGAAAGGATTGGATCCAATGGGCAGGTGGTAGGATTGCAATACAAAATGACCTGCAGCATTTCTTCTGTTGCTAGATTAGAAAAATGTGCCAGGGAAAGAGAAAAGGAATCCTCAGTGGGTAGTGTAGGAGTTGGGGTGGAAGTGAAGGTCTGAGATCTATTGTCTCAAGCCCAGAGGGTTGATTTATCACCCTCAGCCAGAAATATGGAAACTGTGAGTCTGGCCCCTGAGGGGCACCAGCTCATAGATTCCAGTCTCTCAATCAAGGTTTTAGAGACCATTTTAAACACTAGGAACGTCAGTGAGACCCAGTAAACTGTGCAATGGCTACAGTACTGGAGTTCTTACAGGAACGTTTCTCAGCACGGTTGGCTCCTTCTTCAATTAGGGTCTATGTGGCCACCATTTCAGCCAGCCACACCCCTACTGATGGAGCCTCTGTGCAGTTTTGGACATGCTGTCCAAAACTGTTATAAACCTAGTCTACTGCCTTCTGACTGCAATCATGTGGTCAGGTCAACGTTTTTACCTCTCCTACAGTGTAGTGCACAGGGAACAATTCAGAAGAGACATAATCTATTTGATGAGACCAATGAGCTTAAGCAAACCAAATTCTATAAAAACCATGAACCTTTTCCCCAGACCACATCTTACCCTTTTGGCAGAAGAAGTGGACTGGATGCCTTATACAGCATTACAGTAGCATAACTCTACATTACTAGAGGACTGGAAGTGCAGTTCCAGTCTCACTTTAAGTACTATTATAGTGTCACTTTAAGTACTATTATAGTGTCACTTTAATGATTTTTGGAATAACAGAGGCACTTTAAATAACAACTTGAAAGACTACAGGACAACAGATGGATAGTTCCTTATTGAATATAACATTTTAAACACCTTAAAACTAAACATGGCTCAAAATGTTTCCAGAAAAACAATCAGTGAATTTGTTATCACAGGATTTGATAATTTTGAAAAACCAATGATTCTTGGAATTGTCATACTTACTGTATACATTCTTGTAATGCTTGGGAACCTGGCAAACATATGCTTTATTGTCATGGATAAACGCCTACACCAGCCAGTGTATCTCTTCATTTGCAATTTAGCAATTGTAGACATGCTCTACTGCACATGTTCATGTCCAACTATGATAGGGAACCTTTTAGTTGGCTTTAAAACCATATCTTATGTACCATGCATTATTCAGATGTTTGTGTTTGGTTTAGGCTTTGTAATGGAGGTGTTTACTATTTCTGTCATGGCTTTTGACAGATTTCTTGCCATAATCAAACCACTGCACTACCATTCAATTTTGACAAATGTTCGTTCTGTTATTCTCACTTCCTTCCTGTGGATTCTGGGTTCTGCTACAATAGCTGTCGTGCCTGGAACTGTTATTTCTCTACCATTTTGTTACACAACACTTAAATTCATGTTTTGTGACTATGGATCTGTTGTCAGAGCCACTTGTGTAGATCCTAACCCATATTTTGATTTGATGGCTATTTTAACTTTCTTTCTGCTGTTTGGAACATTCAGTTTCATCTGTGGGTCCTACATAATGATAGTTATTGTCGTTGTCAAAATGACCTCAAAAGGTAGCAAGAAAAAAGTGTTTAACACATGCTTTAGTCATTTGATTGTTGTAGTGTGCTATTATGGCCCTACTTTTCTTATAACAATTTTAACTAGAACAGGTATAGTTCTCACAATTGAGGAGCGATATGGGTTCAGAATTGGCACAATTCTTGGTCCGTCCTTAGTAAATCCTTTCATATATTCTTTTAGAACCAAAGAGATCAGAAACAAAATCTTAAGAGTTGTGTCTAAAGTTGGACCAACCAAAGAATAATGTGGGGGAAAATATGCTGTTTTTACTTATTTTAACATTTACATAAAGAGTGAGTAAAGGGTCATAGGCCCACAAAACATATACAATGTAAAATCAGGAGTGTGTGTCTGTGTAGTATTCTGAACTGATGTCAGTCTTCAGTAACCTTCATGAATGACCTATTTAATTTGGAATTATGGCTTATCAGAAGATTTTAACTCTGCTCATATCTCTTAATATTTGTATGAAGCTAAGCATGTAGTGAAGCAAAGCAATTATTAATGTCTGGGTAGTGAAAAGATCTGCAGGCATACTGGCTGTGTTTATCAAACAAATAAACACATTTTCTACTTCATAACTGTACCGACCCTTAACTCATATATTCAAGCTATAGACAGATGACTATGTAAGGAAAGTAAATGCAGCCTGCAATCAGTTTAACAGTGACATTGCATTTAGGATTCTTTCATTGTCCTGAAAATGAAATTAATTAAATCTGAAAATGTTATCATAGTCTGCAGTGTCATGTATTAAGCCTTTTAGTAATAACTGAGCTTAATGCAACATTCACTAGTTTACACTCCCTACACACAATCTAGTTAGGAACAGGGGATATCAGAAAGAAAAGGAAAAAAAGTAATATTAATAATAATAATAATAATAATAATAATAATAATAATAATACTTTTATTTATAAACATTTTATTTATTTACTATTTGAAATAGGGATCAAAGCACAACAGAAATTTGTCATAACAGAAGGATACCATAAATAAGGGACTGCCTATAGCAAAAAAAAAATAAATAAATAAAATAAATAAATAATTTTATTTATAAACTTTTTTTTTTTTTTTTTTGATTTATTTATTTATTTTTTTTATTTTGCTATAGGCAGTCCCTTATGGTATCCTTCTGTTATGACAAATTTCTGTTGTGCTTTGATCACTATTTCACTCTGGTTCGTAGGAGTCTCAGTTTTGTACATTTTGATTGCTTTTCTTATACCACTACCAGTTTGTTACTCTACTCTGAAGTACATTTTTTGTGACTATGCAGCTATTTTAAGGGTAACTTTTGTAGATCCAGAGACATATTTTAATATAGCCATAATTACAACTTGCATAATCTTTGGAACATTTGGTGTCATCTTTTTGACATACAGTTGTAATCAAAATTATTCAACCCCCATTGCAAATCAGGTTTATTGTCAAAATTCTCAGACTTTCAGCTGTTTGCAATGAACAAATCAAACAAAAGCAATTATAATAGTTCAACACAATGAATGCTTCAAGTGGTTCCCCCAAATTCAACTGAAAATGCAACTGATAACTTCTCCAGTCTCAAAATTATTCAATCCCTTCATGGCAAGCATCTTTAGTACTTGGTAGAGCACCCTTTTGCTGTTATGACCTGCTGCAAACAAGATGCATAGCCAGACACCAGCTTCTGGCAGCGTTCCTGAGGAATTTTAGCCCATTCCTCATGAGCAATGGCCTCCGGTTCAGTAATATTCTTGGGTTTGCGTGCTGCAACCGCCTTCTTCAAATCCTACCAGAGATTTTCTATGGGGTTCAAATCAGGTGACTGTGATGGCCCTGTAGAATCTTCCAGGACTTCTTATGCAACCAAGCCTTGGTGGAATTTGAGGTATGCTTGGGATCATTGTCCTGTTGGAAGGTCCAATGACGTCCAAGCTTCAGTGTCCTCGCAGACAGCATGATGTTTTCTCCTAGGATTTCCTGATACTTCAATTAATCCATGTTGCCTTCCACACGCTGCAGGTTTCCAGTGCTAGAGGATGTAAAGCAGCCCCAGAGCATCACTGAACCACCACTATGCTTGACTGTGGACAGAGTGTTCTTTCTTCATTCTTTTTTCTCCAGACATACCGCTGATCCATCATGCTGAAAAGTTCTAGTTTTCTTTCATCGCTCCACAGAACAGAATCCCAAAACTTCTGTGGCTTATTTACAGTAGGCTATATGATTTTTAGCCAACTTTTCTTGTGCTTTTGGGTCAGTAGTGGTGTACGTCTTGGAGTTCTGGCATGGAAACCTTCTGAATTTAGTACACGCCATACTGTGCTCACTGAAACCTCAGTGCCTGTGGCCACCAAGTCTTGTTGCAGGTCTTTTGCAGTCACTCGAGGGTTTTTCACAACCTGCCTTCTCAGATATCTGGTTGCAGCTGTTGATAGCTTCCTTTTTCTGCCCCGTCCATGTATTTTCTGCCCCTAGCCAGTTCAAGTATTTCATGTGTTCCAGCTCAAGCACACCTGGTGCAACTAATGAAGCCCTTGATTAGTTGCATCAAGTGTGCTTGAGACAAGACCTGTTTTGCATATTTGTGCTGTTGTGAGGGATTCTGTTCAGCGGGTTGAATCATTTTGAGACTGGAGAAATCATAAGTTGCATTTTCAGTTAAATTTGGGGAAACCACTTGAAGCATTTGTTGTGTCGAGCTATTTCAATTGCTTTTGTTTGATTTGTTCATTGCAAACAGCTGAAAGTCTGAAAGGTTGAATAATTTTGATCGCAACTGTACATAAAGATAGTTATTGTTGTTCTGACAATGTCCATAAAAAGTGACAAGAAAAAGGCAATACATAGTTGCCTTAGTCATGTTATAGTCATAGTCTTCTTCTATGCACCCACTTTCCTGGGTGTCCTGGGTGAGTAGTCCTGACCAGGATTGGTGTAGCTTTAACATTGGAGGAACGAAATGGGTGGTGAATGAAATGGTGGGATCAATTATTGGCCCATCTTTAGTAAATCCTTTTGTCTACTGTTTTAGAACTGAGGAGATTAGAAAGAAATTATTAAAAAAATATATTTTCAAAAATTCAACCAGCTGAACAAAGAAAACAATAAATTTGGAAATACAGATTTTGAGTGTTTGCTTTTTTTTCCCTTCAAATATACTGTATCAACTACACTACTGTGCACATCCAAAGAAATGCTGTAGAGCAAAGATGCCTTCAAAAATAATGAAATTAAATGTTTCTACATTAAAAAATACTGTAAAGAGCAGTAAACAGTAGTAAATGAAACAAAGTCAATATTTGGTGTGACAAAAAAATAAAAATAAAAATAGTAGTCTCCGGTACAATTAGTGCAGTTTTATAAGGAAATGAGCTGGTAAGTTTTATTGAGCATCTTGCAGAACCAGCCACAGTTCTTCTGGAGATTTTGACTTTCACACTTGCTTCTTATTTTTGCAGCAAAACCCAGCAGCCTTCATTGTGTTTTTTTGTCTGAAAAGTGGTCTCTTACGTAATATGCTGCTTTCTTTAATGACATACAAAATTTTTCTGTAACATTTAATTTTGTGCTAGAAAACTAATGTTTGGGAATCTAAAATGTTTTTTGTACTGACTTGATAAAAAAATCTACAACAAAGTTTGTAAAAAAAATTAGGGTTCCTAAAACTTTTATACAGTACTGTGTATCTGACATGAAGGAGAATTGAAACGTTTTGCTCTGGCTGAATTCTATGCAACAAATAATTTATTTTTTTTTTTTTTCCTTTTACAAATAAACAACCTTAAACTTAAAAAAAAAAAGAACAATAAGCAGACAATGTCTCTTCCATGTACAAATGTATACAGGATGAGGACAAATATTTGTAATCCCTTATTTAGTTCAGGTAAATCAGACTACAATAATATATGGTTAAACTGTGTCTATAAAGTATCTTAGCTTTTGGTGAGAAATCATTCAAAAGCTTGAAGAGAAAGCAGTGAAAACAGAAGGAGTGGCTTGATATAACTTACAATTACAGTTGTCGACTCTTGTTAAATATTTCTATATTAAAAGTAGCTTGTATATTGTGTTCACTACTAAAGAGCACAGTAGGTCATGGTTCAAAATATTTCCACAAAAACAATCAGTGAATTTGTTATTAAAGGATTTGACCATTTGGAAAAGCCAGTGATTCTTGGAATTGTCATACTTACTGTATGCATTCTTATAATGCTTGGGAACCTGGCAAACATGCTTTATTGTCATGAATAAACGTCTACACCAGCCAATGTATCTCTTCATGTGCAATTTACCAATTGTAGACATGCTCTACTGTACATGTTCATGTCCAACTATGATAGGGAACCTTTTAGTTGGCTTTAAAACCATATCTTATGTACCATGCATTATTCGATATTCATTATTCATTATTACTATTTCTGTCATGGCTATTGACCGATTACTTGCCATTCAGTTCTGACAAATGTATGTTCTGTTATTCTCACTTTCTTCTTGTGAATTCTGGGTTCTGCTACAATAGCTGTCGTGCCTGGAACTGTTATTTCTCTACCATTTTGTTACACAACACTTAAATTCATGTTGTGTGACTATGGATCTGTCATCAGACCACTTGTGTAGATCCTAACCAATATTATGATTTAATGGCTATTTTAACTTTCTTTCTGCTTTTTGGAGGATTCAGTTTCATCTGTGGGTCTTACATAATGATAGTTATTGTCATTGTCAAAATGACCTCAAAAGGTAGCAAGAAAAAAGTGTTTAACACATGCTTTAGTCATTTGACAGTTGTAGTGTGCTTTATGGCCCTACTTTTCTTATAAACATAGTAACTATGTGAGGGCGGGCCGGTGGCCTGCGCACAAAGGAAGGAAAGCGCTCCTCACACACCTGCCACCATGATGCTGAAAGAAAAGCTCCTCTTCAGCACCACTTCTTTTTCGGACAGCCTGACAGCAAGGCAGGGCTGCATAAACACACACGTCTGGTGGCTAATGATCAGAGTGGCAGCTCTTCACCATCCGGCAGTCAACGGAAGCGTGAAAAAGGGCTCTCCCCCTACAGCCAGGTGAGCTATTGCTTCCAAAATACCGCTAATGCTTTTCTGTCTGTATCCCACAGAAGAAACTGCCTCAGAGTTATGCTCTCTGAGGCATAGTAACTATGCTCCCTGGCTACCTCACCAGCTCTCCCTGGCTCCTACACAGATCTGCACTCCTCTGGGATCACTTCAGCCCGCCACACAACCATGATACTGGGGTCCCAGCACCAGAGCACCTTACTCCATTCTCCTTTTCCCCACCTCAAGACACTTCTTTTGTAAATAAAAACACTAATTTTCACCCAATTCACCTCCTGTGTGTCTGTGCTCAGCCTGCCACAGCCTAGAGCTGTTACAACTATGACCGGTATAGTTCTCACAATAGATCAGAGACATGGGTTCAGAATTGGCACAATTCTTGGTCCATCCTTAGTAAATCCTTTCATATATTCTTTTAGAACCAAAGAGATCAGAAACAAAATCTTGAATAGTGTCTAATGTTGGACTAACCAAAGAATAATGTGTGGGGAAAATATGCTGTTTTTACTTCTTTTAACATTTAGAACCCCAATTCCGAAAAGTTGGGACAGTATGGAAAATGCAAAACAAAAAAAAAGTATGGAAAATGCAAAAAACATGAAATGCCCAAAATCCTACCGATTTGTCTTTGGAAAATGTTGTTCTCAAAGTGTTTGATTATTTGCTGACGCATCAGTTGGCAGATTGGCAAGCGTCAACCCATCCTTGCTATTGAAGGACTAGGCCTTTTTTGGAGGCTCCTTATATACTATGATTAGATGATTGCCTCACCTGTTTCACATCACCTTCTTGTTTCAACTTGTCACATCGTCACATCGCTATTAGTTCTAAATTGCTCCTGTCCCAACTTTTTTGGAATGTGTTGCAAAAAATAAAACTATACAGTTGATTAGGTAAAACATCAAATACCTCGTCTTTATAAGTTTTTTGTTTAAATACAAATCAAAGTACATCTAGCTTGTGGCCAGTCACAGCTACAGTTTTCTGTCCTCCAAAGCCTTTGGGGATACTCCATTTTTTTCTCTTCGGTTTCTACACTATATGGCCAAAAGTATGTGGACACCTTACCATAACATCCATATGTAGGCCTTCCCCAAACTGTTGCCATAAAATTGGAAGCAAACAATTATACATGATGTCTTTGTATGCTGTAGCAATTTCCTTTCAGTGGAACTATGGGGCATAGCCCAAATCTGTTCTAGCATGACCATACTTCTGTACACAAAGCAAAGTCCATGAAAACATGGTTTGCCAAGGTTGGAGTGGAAGAACTTGAGTGGCCTGCACAAAGCTCTGACCACAATCATACAACACCTTTGGGACAAACTGGAAAGGCTGACTGCATGGTGATACGCTTGCCCTGCTTGCATGTGTAGCTGGATGATTCTGGAGCAACCCTATGATTCAGTCCTGATTCCTGCTTAAGGTCATGTCTCCAGGGTTTGTGAACAAGTCGATTATTCTTGCAGCATTCTTTGAAGGCAAACTGACAGAATGTTCTCCTTCTACTGTATGTCCAGTATGTACCTTATGGTATCATTTGTACCAGACAGCAGCTATTCGCTCCTCAGATGAGCTATACATCTGTTACCATTTGAAAGTACAGGAGACCTTTGTTCTTTGGTCTCCACAGGAGACTGGGGTGAGTTAAGCCACACTTTTTAAGTTCATCTCTGGTCCCAGCTCCTCCCTCTCAGGAACCACTGCCACCGGGTGCTATAATCTGAAGTGCATCACCTCCATATGTCCACCTTACTTCATAGTCAATGTCCCAGACTCACTCTGTGATCTCAAAGGGCCCTTGTCACTTTGCAAGTAATTTAAAGCTCAGCATAGGTAATAATATGAGCACTTGTTTTCTAGCAAGTTCAAGGACGTTGCTCTGTGAAGGTCCCTCCTTCCAATTTTCATGGAAAAAAAAAATAAGACACCATGGCGCTTACCTGTTCAGTAATTCAAATAGTGAGAACCCCCCTGGAGGACTTCTCATACTGCAAAGAACATGGGTTCATGCTACTTGGCCTGTGCGACCATCAGGGCTTTGATGTTCTGGGCTCACTCTGTTTGCCGGTTGAGGATGGCCTGATGAAGGACCTGGAGTAAATTGAAGAGAGGCTTGATTATTTCAACTAAGGGTGAGGTCTCCTTGATGGCATATTTGTCACATTCTCTGGGGTTTTGCCACCACTGTGACACCCTCATGAGGAGAATGAGGACTTAGAAGGCTGGTGTGAAAAAAAATAAAAAAGCCTTAGTTGTTTTGTCTGCTCTTTTCAGCTCGGCAACCATCTTAACCGAAATAAATAAACATTAAACAAAAACTTACAAAATTCACATATGCACCCACATATAACTTCAGAAGGATGCTGTCTGGGAAAATTGCATTGCTCTGTACAACAGTCAGTCTCTCTCTTTCTCTGTCTCTCTCTCTGGTCAGTATCTCCCCTCCATGTAAGACACACAGTATAAAATAGAACAATGTTTATCACACACAGATGCATGCACATATATGAAATTATCCACTCGTTATGTTCTGGCAGTTATGTGCTTACATTGATAATTAGCAATTTCTAGTGCTTCAGTGCATGTAACAATGTGAAAAATAATACTTCTAAACATAGACATACAAGCAAATTATTAAGCATATTAATATTATTGCAAACCACACAACTAAATTAATTGTTGATCAAATCTGAACAAAACAGTTGACACATTTTCAAAAGACTAAAAAATATAATGTCTTATCATATATCTAGTAGCCAATCACCCACCGCCCATCTTTAATGAAAAATGGTATCAGGCCTCAGGCCAACATCAATATCATCAGAAACATTTACAATCATTCATATACAATAAGGCATCCACATGCCAATTAATATCGTATTTTAATTCTATTGGGAATGGAGCTTAATTAATCAAGTTAGCTAAAAATAATTAATGTCCAAAGTTGATCACCAAACAATTATGTGAAGCTATGAATTGTCCACTACTCTAAAATTTCACAACAATCAGCTAGTGGGGTCACTGTTCATGTTTCCAAAAATGAAAACAAGTATATCTGTTTTCATATGATGACACTGTATTCATTTAAAGTTTTTTTTTTTTTTTCTTTTCTTCTTTTTTTTTCCATGATGGTCCCCAACATATCTCTTTTCATATTCAATTCAATTCAGTTTTATTTGTATAGCACTTTTAACAATGGACATTGTCCCAAAGCAGCTTTACAGAAATATATAAATTCAGGATATAGATTTTAAATGTATGAATTTATCCCCAATGAGCAAGCCAGAGGCAAGGGTGGTGAGGAAAAACTCCCTGAGATGACATGAGGAAGAAACCTTGAGAGGTACCAGACTCAAAAGGGAACCCATCCTCATCTGGGTAACACCGGATAGTGCAATTATAAATAAATAAATCCCTTCTATGAATGTGCCAATACTACATGGTCAAATAGCAGTTGTGATATGTCATATGTAATGTATCTGTCCTTGCCCTTTGTCCCAAAAGAGGAGAATCAAAACTAAACAAAGAAATGGGGCTATAAAATCATATAATGCTTTACATCACTTTCTGAGCTATCACGTGAGGAAATATGGTTCAGCATCTCTACATATAATGCATGCACACACATGGAATCTATAGTACAACAAGGTATAAGGTAGGGAAAAATAAAGAGCAACAGTAAATTGAACTATTTTCATAATTTAAATCGAATTTTCACTGCTAAAGCTTCACTGTTAAAAGTGTGAGTGTAAATGCTCCTTACATGCTGTTAATGTTTAGATAATTGTATAGTGTAAATTTAAACTAATTCAACTATGCTGAATATGTGTGCATATTAATTTCAGTATTTCAGTATGTTTGTCATTTCAGGCTGGAAAGGACACAAACAGCATTAAAATTTACTCCACCATGAATGCTTTGAACTCCAGTTTACTACAAAATGTATCATTTGTGCGTCCAGAGTACTTTTTCATCAGTGGATTTTCTGGAATACCTTTCAGCCAATACTACTTTGTTTTTTTAATTTTGGTCTATATCGTTTCACTGTGTGGGAACTCAGTTGTCATTTTCATGATATTAATTAACAAGAGCCTGCATATTCCTAAATATATGGGGATCTTTAATTTAGCTCTGTCAGACTTTGGTGAAACAAATGCACTGATCCCTAACCTTATGAAGACTTTTCTTTTTAATTCACAGTACATATCGTATGATTCATGCTTGGCTAACATGTTTTTTACTTTTTTCTTTGCTGGTGGACAGTCTTTAACTCTTGTTGCTATGGCGTATGATCGTTTTATTGCCATTTGCTTACCCCTGAGATACCACACTATTATGAATAACTCCTTCATGTTTGCAACTTTAACAGCAATATGGTTATTTAATGTTGTTATAATTGGCACAATGGTGGTTTTGGTTACACGACTTTCATTCTGTAAAACCAATGAGATAAAGAGCTTTTTTTGTGACCATGGGCCAATTTATACAATTGCTTGTAATGACAACAGCATAAATTCCTTCATGGCAAACTTTTGTATTGCAGTATACCTCTATGCACCACTGACTGCCATAGTCTTATCATACTCAGGAATTCTGTTGGCCTTAATTCAAATTACAACATGGGAGGGTCGTCTTAAAGCATTCAAAACATGTGTCTCTCATCTGTTGGTAGTAGGAATATTTTTCCTTCCTGTATCGAGTACGTACATTGCAGCTATAACATTCTCTCTCCATCCTAACGCTAGGATAATTAACACTTCACTATCAGTAACAATTCCACCCATGTTAAATCCCATCATTTATGTATTGAACACAAAGGAATTCAGAAATGTCATAGTGAAAATGTTTAAAAAGAAAATTTCTCAGGTGCAGGTTTTAGCAAAGTGAGACAAAACGTGCAGGCTGTCTGCAGGTTTTCATTATAGTCAAGTAGGAGCCACACCTGAAACTACTCAAAATGTTTGATTTGGCTGGAATAAAAACCTGTACCCACACACGAGAATGGAGATCCCTAATTTAGTGGTTGTCTTGTTTAAACATGCATTCACACTATCAAAGGTTAAATAAAGCGTTACAGAAATGAATCAGGACAGTAAGAACCAAGAAAGTACTAGTTTTTGTGTTAGTAAACTGTGCTAGAATTAACGATCAGCATATCCATTCACTTAATCCATATTCTATAATTCTGTATTGCTTAATGCAGTAGAACAAAAATACTGGTTCCTTTTTGTAGGGGATCTTCCACAGAAAGCACAACAACCTGCTACTAATTATTGTTACACATTTTATACTATGCATACACTATTTGGCCAAAAGTATGTTGACACCTGACCATTGAACATCCCATTCCAAAACCATGGGCATTAATATGGAGTTGTCTCTATTCTTCTGCAAAGGTTTTCCACTAGATTTTGGAACATGGCTGTGGGGATTTTTGCTCATTCAGCCACAAGAACGCAAGAGATGGGGCACTGATTCCAGCAAGAAGGCCTGGCACAAAGTTGGTGTTCCAATTCATTCCGAAGGTGTTCATTGGGTTTGAGGTCAGGGCTCTGTGCAGGACGCTCGAGCTCTTCCACACCAAACTTGGCAAACCATGTCTTTATGGATGTCGTTTTGTGAACAGGGGCATTGTCATCATGGGACAGGTTTGAGCTAAGCCACTTAGTTCCACTGAAAGGAAATGTAATGCCACATTATACAAAGACATTCTAGACAATTGTGTGTTTCCAATTTTGT
The DNA here is from genome assembly GCA_023630585.1 of Cranoglanis bouderius. Taxonomy (NCBI): domain Eukaryota; kingdom Metazoa; phylum Chordata; class Actinopteri; order Siluriformes; family Cranoglanididae; genus Cranoglanis; species Cranoglanis bouderius. Next base: position 9,306,171 of record CM042540.1, read on the forward strand.
GGCAACAGTTTGGGGAAGACCCTCATATGGGTGTTATGGTGAGGTGTCCACATACTTTTGCCCATATAGTGCACTTTATTATACATTTGTCTAAGCTCACTTAAGAAGATGTAATACCATTTCTGTAGGTGACCTAATGATTCATAATGTCTCAGTGTGAAATAAGTCAGTTGTTCTTTCCAGCATATTGCTAAATGCAAAAATAGTTCCTAATCTTGTGACAGCTTTCTTTTTATGATGTTCTGTTTATGAGCCATTTTCTCAAAATTTTCTCCAAAAAAATAAATAAATAAAATTCCCATGCCAAGAGATTTTTCTTAGCATTCAAAGGAACTACAAATTCATAATTTTACACACTGTTTCATAAATTTTACAATCTATAAGTTTATAAACATTGATAGTCTTTTTAAAATGTATTTATTAATTCAGTTTTGACATTGCAACTATGCAAATATGTACCTGTTGTACTTCTGAATATAATTTATTAATAAATAAAGCGAATCCTAATATTCTAACATGTGATATCTGATCTTAATGTAAACATGCTCCTGCAAGGTAAGTAAGTAAGTTTTATTTATAAAGCACATTTACAACAACAATTGTACACAATAATACATTATACTACATATATAACAATAAAGTTATAAAATAACAAAAGACTAAAAATACAGACAGGGCACAATAAATAAATAATGATAATACAAGATGAAGTAGTATTTAACAGTAATACCAATAACAAGAATTAAAAACATTTCAACATTTCAAAATGCAAACATGAAAGCTATGGTTTTAGGTGGGAGAATTCACCAGTCCATGGCAGGGCACCATGCATGCACAAATTCATACACTCATCTAGAGGTAATTCATGTCATGTTTTTGGACAGTAAGAAGAAATTGATGAATCCACAGGAAATCCACATGGATACGAGGACAACGTGCAAAACTCAGCACAGACAATAAACTGAGTTCAGAATTGAACCAAGGACCCTGAAGCTGTAATGCTGCCCACTGCGTCACTGTGAAGCCCATTACTCTCAACCCATACAGTATATCCAAGCTGTAGATGCCATTTTCAAAGGTGCTTTCAATTACTAAGCAATTTCTGGACAGATGAGTATGAAGGAACGTAAGTGCAGCTTGTAATCAATCAAACAATGGCATTGAATTTAGGACACTTTTTGTCATCATACATAAATCTTCGTATGTGAACTTTGTGAAATCCCTCATTAGGGTCTTTGCTTGTATTTTATCAAAAGCATTAAGGACAAAAAATGACTTTCTTAGGTCACAACACACTGCTTAACTATATTTAATCATGACACTTCTGGTAATCAGTAGACATAAATATGACTGCTAATGAAAACAGCAAAGAAGTTATTAGTTACGAGAGGCAGTTTATTGACATTTATAAATATATTCCTCAAATGGGGCAGCATTGATAGAGTAAATTGTGTAAGTCATATTTGCAGTTGTATATGCTGAACCTGGTCTGTGCCCCTTGAGTCCATGAGCCGCAGGTCTCATTCAGCAGATCATTGTTTGAGTCAGTGAAACTTTTGTTCATGGCTAAGATTCACTCCCCTCTTATTCAGAGAAATAGTTTAGTCAGTGGTTCAGTCAGTCTGAGCTGGAGATTTCCAGTGTTTCATGCTCATGATCATGCTCTGCTTCAGTATTCCACAGTACATGTTGGCATTCATGGTTCCCTCAGTGAACTGTAGCTCCCCAGTGCCGGCAGCACTCATGCAGCCCCAGACCATGACACTCCCACCACCATGCTTGACTGTAGGCAAGACACACTTGTCTTTGTTCTCCTCACCTTGTTGCCGCCACACATGCTTGACACCATCTGAACCAAATAAGTTTATCTTGGTCTCATCAGACCACAGGACATGGTTCCAGTAATCCATGTCCTTAGTCTGCTTGTCTTCAGCAAACTGTTTGCGGGCTTTCTTGTGCATTATCTTTAGAAGAGGCTTCCTTCTGGGACGACAGCCATGCAGACCAATTTGATGCAGTGTGCGGCATATGGTCTGAGCACTGACAGGCTGACACCCCACCCCTTCAACCTCGGCAGCAATGCTGGCAGCACTCATACGTCTATTCTGCAAAGCCAACCTCTGGATATGATGCTGAGCACATGCACTCAACTTCTTTGGTCGAACATGGCGAGGCCTGTTCTGAGTGGAACCTGTCCTGTATGGTCTTGGCCACCGTGCTGCAGCTCAGTTTCAGGGTGTTGGCAATCTTCTTATAGCCTAGGCCATCTTTATGTAGAGCAACAATACTTTTTTTTCAGATCCTCAGAGAGTTCTTTGCCATGAGGTGCCATGTTGAACTTCCAGTGACCAGTATGAGGGAGTTTGAGAGCGATAACACCAAACTTAACACACCTGCTCCCCATTCACACCTGAGACCTTGTAACACTAACGAGTCACATGACACCAAGGAGGGAAAATGGCTAATTGGGCCCAATTTGGACATTTTCACTTAGGGGTGTACTCACTTTTGTTGCCAGCAGTTTAGACATTAATGGCTGTGTGTTGAGTTATTTTGAGGGGACAGCAAATTTACACTGTTATACAAGCTGTAAACTCACTACTTTACATTGTAGTAAAGTGTCACTTCTTCAGTGTTGTCCCATGAAAAGATATAATAAAATATATACAAAAATGTGAGAGGTGTACTCACTTTTGTGAGATACTATACAGGTGCATCTCAATAAATTAGAATGTTGTGGAAAAGTTCATTTATTTCAGTGATTCAACTCAAATTGTGAAACTCGTGTATTAAATACATTCACTGCACACAGACTGAAGTAGTTTAAGTCTTTGGTCCTTTTAATTGTGATGATTTTGGCTCAGATTTAACAAAAACCCACCAATTCACTATCTCAACAAATTAGATTATGGTGACATGCCAATCAGCTAATCAACTCAAAACACCTGCAAAGGTTTCCTGAGCCTTCAAAATGGTCTCTCAGTTTAGTTCACTAGGTAAGCCACAAACATTCATTGACAAAGAAGCTGGCTGTTCACAGAGTGCTGTATCCAAGCATGTTAACAGAAAGTTGAGTGGAAGGAAAAAGTGTGGAAGAAAAAGATGCACAACCAACCGAGAGAACCGCAGCCTTATGAGGATTGTCAAGCAAAATCGATTCAAGAATTTGAGTGAGCTTCACAAGGAATGGACTGAGGCTGGGGTCAAGGCATCAAGAACCACCACACAAAGACGTGTCAAGGAATTTGGCTACAGTTTTCGTATTCCTCTTGTAAAAGCCTCTCCTGAACCACAGACAATGTCAGAGGTGTCTCACCTGGGCTAAGGAGAAGAAAAACTGGACTGTTGCCCAGTGGTCCAAAGTCCTCTTTTCAGATGAGAGCAAGTTTTGTATTTCATTTGGAAACCAAGGTCCTAGAGTCTGGAGGAAGGGTGGAGAAGCTCATAGCCAAAGTTGCTTGAAGTCCAGTGTTACGTTTCCACAGTCTGTGAAGATTTGGGGTGCAATGTCATCTGCTGGTGTTGGTCCATTGTGTTTTTTTGAAAACCAAAGTCACTGCACCCGTTTACCAAGAAATTTTGGAGCACTTTATGATTCCTTCTGCTGACCAGCTTTTTGAAGATGCTGATTTCGTTTTCCAGCAGGATTTGGCACCTGCCCACACTGCCAAAAGCACCAAAAGTTGGTTAAATGACCATGGTGTTGGTGTGCTTGACTGGCCAGCAAACTCACCACACCTGAACCCCATAGAGAATCTATGGGGTATTGTCAAGAGGAAAATGAGAAACAAGAGACCAAAAAATGCAGATGAGCTGAAGGCCACTGTCAAAGAAACTTGGGCTTCCATACCACCTCAGCAGTGCCACAAACTGATCACCTCCATGCCACGCCGAATTGAAGCAGTAATTAAAGCAAAAGGAGCCCCTACCAAGTATTGAGTACATGTGCAGTAAATGAACATACTTTCCAGAAGGCCAACAATTCACTAAAAATGTTTTTTTTATTGGTCTTATGAAGTATTCTAATTTGTTGAGATAGTGAATTGGTGGGTTTTTGTTAAATGTGAGCCAAAATCATCACAATTAAAAGAACCAAAGACTTAAACCTCTTCAGTCTGTGTGCACTGAATTTATTTAATACACGAGTTTCACAATTTGAGTTGAATTACTGAAATAAATGAACTTTTCCACGACATTCTAATTTATTGAGATGCACCTGTATATATATATATATATATATATATATATATATATATATATATATATATATATATATATATATATATATATATATATACACTGAACTTTCTCTTTATTATATTATCTTTAGATCTTTATTTTAATATCTGCCAATAGAACAAGATAATGTAAATGTTGACATTAGTAAATATGTATAGAAATGGGCTTATTGGTCTTATATTTGTTATACAGTCCCCCCCGAAACTGTTGGACAGGCAAGGCCAATTCATTTGTTTGTGCTATACACCAAAAATATTTGGGTTTGAGATCAAAAGATGGATATGAGACAAGACTTTAGGATTTCAGCTTTTATTTTCGGCTATATACATCAAGATAGAATCTTTTATATCAGACTGTAAATAACACTTAAGATTTGGTTGCATGGAAGCTAAATTGGCCTTGCCATTCCAATAGTTTCAGAGGGGACTGTATAATAATCTTATAATGAGAAATGTTACATAACTTTTCCTTGATTAAATATATCTTCACTTGCTTAGATATATTTTTTGCAGTGTTTACATATATGCAATTCCTGTAATGTACAAAATAAATTTGCATGTATGGTATCTGCCCAGGCCCTGGTTCCCAACAGAGAAATAAAAACACTAGAAGGTGGGTTGTACAGTATTTAGATCATTGTTTGAGCTGTCACGTGAGAAAATATGGTCCAACATCTCTAAATATAATGCATGCACACAAGTTGAAACTACAGTACAACAAGGTATAAGGTAGAGCAAAATAAAGAGCAATAATGATTTAATAATTAAAACTCATTTTCACTACTACAGCTCCATGTGTTGTAAATGTAAATGACCCTTTCATGCTGTCATGTTTATATCTGTATACTGTAAATCTAAACAAATTGGGTTATGCTGAATGTGTGTGCTTATTTTTGTTTTACTTAATTATGTCTGCTATTTTAGGCTGGAAAGGACGTGAACAAAATCTACGTCTTCATAATGAATGCTTTGAACCCCAGTTTATTACAAAATGCATCATTTGTCCGTCCAGAGTACTTTTTCATCAGTGGATTTTCTGGAATACCTTTCAGCCAATACTACTTTGTTTTTTTAATTTTTATCTATATTGTCTCACTGTGTGGGAACTCAATTGTCCTTTTCATGATATTAGTTGACCGAACTCTGCATACTCCAAAATACATGGGAATCTTTAATTTAGCTCTATCAGACTTTGGTGAAACAAATGCACTTATTCCTAGCCTTGTGAAGACATTCTTTTTTGATTCACAGTACATAACCTATGATGCTTGTTTGGCTAACATGTTTTTTACTTTTTTCTTTTTTGGTGGACAGGCTTTAACTCTTGTTGCCCTGGCATATGATCGTTTTATTGCCATTTGCTTACCTCTGAGATACCATGTTATTATAAATAACTCCTTCATGTTTGCAACGTTAACAGCAATATGGGTATTTAATGTTGTTATAAATGGCACAACTGTTGTTTTGATTACACGACTTTCATTCTGTAAAACCAATGAGATAAAGAGCTTTTTTTGTGGCCATGGGCCAATTTATACAATTGCTTGTAATGACAACAGCATAAATTCCTTCATGGCAAAATTGTGTACTGCAATATACCTCTATGCACCATTGACTGCCATAGTCTTATCATACTTAGGAATTTTCTTGGCCTTAACTAAGATTACAACATGGAAGGGTCGTCTTAAAGCGCTCAAAACTTGCGTCTCTCATCTGTTGGTAGTAGGAATATTTTTCCTACCTGTAGTGAGTACATACCTTGCTGCAGTAACTTTATCTCTTCATCCTAATGCTAGGATAATCAATACTTCACTATCAAGAACTATTCCACCCATGTTAAATCCTATAATTTATGTCATGAACACAAAGGATTTCAGGGGCTTTATAGTGAAAATGATTAAAAAGAAAACCACCATAATTTCTCAAGTGCATGCTTTAGCAAAGTGATATAAAACAGTTTAGTGCTTTCTACATTTAAATCTCAATTGCCAAAGGAATGAACAGTGCAGGGTTATTTAAATGTATCTGCAAAGGCCCAGTGTGTCTACAGGTTTTAATTCCAGTCAAGCAGGAGCCTGCCTGATTCCACTTGTTTAATTATTTGGATTTGATATGTAAATGACTCAATTGTGTATTCAATTTACCTGAAATGTAAACCTTTAGTAGTTCCCCTGTTTAAACCCACACATTTACACCATCAAGGGAGCCACAGAACTTTTCTTTCTTTCTTTCTTTCTTTCTTTCTAGGACTGAAGTAATAAAATTGTAGTTAGAGAACTGTGTACTTGAATGAACTCAACATTTCCAACACAACTGGTTCCCTTTCATAGTCCTTTCACAGAAAGAGCACCAATTTGCTCTACACTTAAGACCAGCAACCACAGGCAAACAAACAAACAAACACCTGTTTTAGATCCACATTCTTACTTCTACACTATGTTTAAAATGTGCTGATTACTGATATAAGTGCTTTATTTTTATACATGTATCTCAACTCTATTAACTACACCTAGAATAACTTGAGTTGTATTTTTTCTGCTTTTTAGGTAGATGTTGAGATGTTCAATAGGAGTTTGAAAAGGTTTTTTTTAAGCCTGTAACACTGACATACAGTACGTGTGTAGTGAGGTGACATAATGATTCATATTTTTAATTCTTATTTTTGTGGTGGTGGTGGTGTTTTTTGCTGGTTCTTATGCCTTTCTATGTTTTTAGCAGTTTTAACATTTTATCCAGAAAACTATGCAAAATATGTACCTGACATACATCTGAATGTAATTTATTAATAAATAAAGTGATATCCTAATATGTGTTATCTGATCTTAATGCAAATATGTATATGCTCCTAACTATATCCTACAACACAGGATGCACATGAATGTACACTATGTGGCCACAGGTTTGTGGACAAATGACCATCACACCCATATGTAGGCCTTTCAAAAACTGTTGCCACAAAGTTGGAACAACACAATTGTATAGGTAAGCCTTACAATTTACCTGGAAATAACTGGCCCAAACATGTTCCAGCATGACAAGTGGACCCCTGTGCACAGAGCAGGGTACATGAAGACATGGTTCACCAAAGTTAGAGTGGAAGAACTCTAGCGGTCTGCACAGAGCCATGACTTTAACCTCACTGAACACTTTTGGGATGAACTGTACTCTGAATCGCACCCCAGGCCTCCTTGGCGAACATCAAGTGTCTGACCTCACTAATGCTCTTGTGGCTGAATGGGCAAATCCCCACAGCCATGTTCCAATATCTAGTGCAAGGCTTCCCAGAAGAATGGAAGTTATACTATCTTCAATGGGGGACTACAACAAGCACATATGGGTGTGATGGTCATTTGTCCACAATTTTTTAGCCACAGTTTTGTAGTGTATGTATAGTACATGGCTGCTTTCAATATTTAGGTGCTCCTCAAGGCCTTAAATAGCTGGTCCACATTAGGTTTAAAACTGAAGTCGACATGTAGCTAGTCTCCTAAAAGTATGATTGGAAAATGCATGTCTGTACAGGATAATGCAAGAGTTGAGAAAGAATGTTACTTTTGGACTATTGCTGCCATCTTGTGGCAAAGCCTCTTCCTTGTGGCATTGTTCTCCATTAATACTGGAGAGAAAGTCAATGTGTAAAGTAATGTAATTTGTGGAAGGCCTTTACTGTACACCTCTGTAGTAAAAAAAAAAAAAAAAAAACAAGCAAAAAAAGCAAGCAAATCCTTTGTAAATTTTACTTTACTTATTGCATAGATTTATTTTGCTGTTCATGCAGTGTATGAAAGAAATCTGTAGGGTTGTCATAAATCATTAAAAAAAATTCTCATTTGGTGGTAGTAGCATGGGCATTGGGGTAATAGTGGGTTGAGTAACAGAGCCCTCACGGAGGGGGACTCACAGTTGTATACTGATAATCCGTAATATTATCATGACAACATTACATAGTTATAATAACATGCTATCAATAAGAATAAAATTTTGCAAGACTCAATTTTCCATCAGGCAGCTATACCCTCCTGTGTTAGCTGTGGTAAGGAGTTGTGGACTACAAAACATGAAGCCTAATTGGTTTTTATCATAAAAGAAAGGAGCAGAGAGAGAGGGGAAAAAAGCTGCATCTGGCTATTATTATTATTATTATTATTATTATTATTATTATTATTATTATTATTATTATTATTATTTCAGAAGAAAGGTGAGTCTTTGTTATACAACTTGCGAGCGAAAAACTGTTCTGATCCCTGTTTTTATCTCAGTGTAGTAGTGTTGTCAAAAATTCCAGTACTTCGGTACCAAGTTGATACTGAAATTGTAAAAATGTGACGATAGCAACCTTTCTGCTGTACCGGTAGTACCGAGTACTGACTTAATTTGGTACCTGCTGATAGGCGGCTCAAATTGCCAACATGAAAACTCACCAGTGGGCTTTGTAAAATAAATGGTAGCATGCAGCTGTACCAAGTTGTAAACCCTCTAGTATGTGTCAAGGATATAAGTTTTAAAGTTTATTTAGCAGTCTAATTTATTTTTGAATAGCTTGATTCAAAGAATATATGCAGGTCAGGTATATTATGTTTAATATTATGTTAATATGTTGCTAGTTTGTTTTTGACCCTTTGAATATAGAGTCTTAGCAAATAAAAAAAAGTTGTGAATTACAGTGAAAATAAAGCAGTCTTGTATTTATCATTTAAAATATTAATTTAAAATATAGCATTTGCATATGCATTGAAGCATTCTGGCTGACAGACTCTTTACTTAAACATAGCAGTTTCCCTGGGTGATATGTTTGGTGTCCACAATCACCTACTTACAATATATATACTAATCCCATTTCCAGAAAAGTTGGGATTTTTTTCTAAAATGCAATAAAAACAAAAATCTGTGATTTGTCAAGTCTCTTGAAACTTTAATTAACTGACAAAAGTACAAAGAAAAGATATTCAATGTTTTCACTGACCAACTTAATTGTATTTTGTAAATATTAATAAATTTAGAATTTGAAGTTTATAGAGTATTCAAGTAACACCATTTTGGAGGATCAGGTTAATTGGTAACAGGGGAGGGTATCAGGATTGGGCATAAAAGGAGCATCCACCAAAAGCTCAGTCTTTGCAAGCAAGGATGGGTCGTGGCTCACCACTTTGTGCCAAACATCGTGAGAGAATTGTCAGTCAGTTCGATTCAGGGAATCAAAAAGAACATTGCTCAACGCAAGATTGCAAAGAATTTAGGTCTTTCAGCATCTACAGTGCATAATATTGTGAAAATATTCGGAGAGTCAGAGAAATCTCACTGCATAAAGGGCAAGGCAGGAAACCACTGTTGAATGTGCATGACCTGCGAGCCCTCAGGAGGCATTGCCTGAGAAATCATCATGCTACTGTGATAAATATAACCACATGGGCTCGGCAGTACCTCGGAAAACTGTTGTCACTTAACATAGTCTGTCGCTGCATCCAGAAATGCAACCCGAAACTCTATTATGCAAGGAGGAAGCCACACATCAACTCTATGCAGAAATTCCGTCGAGTTCTCTGGGCCTGAACTCATCTCAGACGGACTGAACAGCAGTGGAGATGTGTGCTGTAGTCAGATGAGTCCATGTTTCAGCTTGTTTTTGGGAAAAATGGATGTCGAGCCATTATTTCTCCGTGCCAAAGATGAAAAAGACCAACCAGACTGTTATAAGCGAAAGGTGCAAAAGCCAGCATTTGTGATGGTATGGGGGTGCACCAGTGCCCACGGCATGGGTGACTTGCACATGTGTGAAGGTACCACTGACACGGAGGCGTATATTGGGATTTTAGAGAGACATATGCTGCCATCAAGTCAACGTCTTTTCCCAGGAAGTCCATGATTATTTCAGCAGGACAATGCCAGGCCTCATTCTGCACATGCTACAACAGCGTGGCTTCGTAGACACAGAGTGCATGTGCTTGACTGGCCTGGTAGCAGTCCAGATCTGTCACCTATGGCGCATCATGAAGAGGAGAATCAGACAATGGCGACCAAGGACTTGTATCAAGTAAAAATGGGCAAAAATTCCACTTTTTTTGTTCCAAAACTGCAACAATTAGTATCCTCAGTTCCCAAACGATTAAAAAGTGTAATTAAAAGGAAGGGTGATGTAACACAGTGATAAACATGCCACTGTCCCAATTTTTTTTTTGTGTGTTGAAGGCATCAAATTCTAAATTGTTTATATTTACAAAATACAATTAAGTTGGTCAGTACTGAATATTTTTTCTTTGTACATTTGTCAGTTAATTAAAGTTTCAAATGACTTGACAAATCACAGATTTTTGTTTTTATTGCATTTTAGAAAAAATCCCAACTGTTAGGACACCAAACATATCACCCAGGGAAACTGCTATGTTAATTTTTAGCTTTTCAAAGCAAAGAGTTTTTCAAAGCAAAAATCCCGATCCTGGGGTTAGTATACACACACACACACACACTCACGACCTTTTGAACTCACGACCTTCCGATCATTATTATATATATATATATATATATATATATATATATATATATATATATATATATATATATATATATATATATATATATATACTGCACTTGTTTTACTGTCATAACGGGATCAACGGGATCAATATACAAAACTTCTTTAGTAGACACAGGAGACAACAGGGAAACAAACATGGGGGAAAAGGAGAGCCAAGGGGCTAGGCTAAACTAGGACTAGGAATAACTTTGACTGGTGAGCAAAAGTATACACAGTGCACACAGTAGCTAATCTAACCAAGAAAACAAACATAGTCATGAACACAGGCTAACACAAAACATAACACAAACCTAAAAAAATATGCTCCAATCACTAAAGGAAGAAACACAAAACTTAAATAAGGTAATAATCAAGAAAATAACAAACAAGTAAGCATGATTAACACAGAAAATAAGGCAGACAACAGAAAAAGACATTCTACACAGAAAGTCAGGGTGCCCTCTATTGGCCCAAGGTAGAACTGCCACTGGGGGCAATAACTATCCCTTAATTCACACCAAATTTCCCTTTTCTGTAATGTGGCTCTGGATTTTGATGCTACTACACTGCTGAATAATAATAGCATATTTATATATTTGACATAACTAGTAATAATAAGTGGTAGCTCAGTATTTAAGACACTGGACTACTGATTGAAATGATGTGAGTTCAAATCCCAGCACTTCTAACCTGCCACTGCTGGGACATTGAGAAAGACCCTTAACGCTCAACTGCTCAGGTGTGTAAATGAGATAAATGTAAGTTGCTCTGGATAAGGGCATATGCCAAAATAAGTCTTTTTTGCCATTTACTCATCATTTCAGCTCTGTGATTAATCTGTGCTGTGCTAGGGCCTGATAATTTATGGGTGATTGGCATTCATCAACATATGTATTTGAGTATGAAGAAAATCAGCGTTTCCAAAACGTCTGTAAATCTGTTGGAAATCTTTAGTTCGGCTTGGCTTTCGTAAACATTTATGCATAACTTTACTAAAAGATTGATAAATGAAGCCCAGTGTCCCTGACCTCACTCAGTAGACATACATTAATTATGACTGCTAATCAGAATTACATAGAAGATGTCTACTAATGAGATGGGCAGTCCATTTACATTTATAAATATATTTCTCAAATGGAACAACATTAATAAATTGTATAAGTTGTGTGCATGCGGAACCTGATCACTGTTCGTTGAGTCAGTGAATTCTTTCAGTCACAGCTCAGATAACCAAGATTTTTTCTTCTCTCATTCAGGTCAGTGTTTGAGTCAGTGAATATTTTTGTCATGGCCAAGATTCACTCCACTCTCTTTCAGAGAGAATCAGTTTAGTCAGTGGTTCATTCAGTCTGAACTGAAGATTTCCAGTGTTTCAATGCTTGTAAGAGTAATCTGTGCTAAAACAAATTCTCCTAAACATGGACATAAAATTATGTTATAAAATATCAATGAATATTAGCTATTTTACACTACTCATGCTGTTAGTCATATGCTTTAGAAGAAAGCATGATCAGGCATGCATTTGCACATTTGTACAAACCATGCAACTAAACAAATTGTTGAACAAACCTGAACAAATTATTTAATCAGTTAATCTTCATTTTTATACCATGCTATTAAAAATAAACCCTTGTCTGGTGAAGAGAAATATCTGGTTGAAGTTCATAATATTATATGGGAGCCAAAAACCAAATGTCTATCGATAGGTCCACAATAAACATGTTATGCATGAGCAATGCATTATCATGAGGTCTCATAAACAGCATACCAAGAATGATACTGGGCAATTACTATTACTGTGATTGCTGAAGCCTACATGTTCTGCACACCTTTATGTAAAGGCACAATTTCCCTGTCCATGTATTTTTTCTTTTTTATTTGCAACTTTTATTGTTGTACAATACATTTCTTGATCTCCCAGAACTTACTTTACCTCCTGAGCCAACTGTTGCTGATCTTGTAGATTTATTTACTGATACCTCACTGCAATAATATATATATATATATATATATATATAGTACACCCCTCACATTTTTGTTAATACTTTATTATATCTTTTCATGGGACAATACTGAAGAAATGACACTTTGCTACAATGTAAAGTCGTGAGTGTACAGCTTGTATAACAGTGTAAATTTGCTGTCCCCTCAAAATAACTCAACACACAGCCATTAATGTCTAAACCGCTGGCAACAAAATTGAATACACCCCTAAGTGAAAATGTCCAAATTGGGCCCAAAGTGCGGCCCAATTTTGTGTGGCCACCATTATTTTCCAGCACTGCCTTAACCCTGTTGGGCATGGAGTTCACCAGAGCTTCACAGGTTGCCACTGGAGTCCTCTTCCACTCCTCCATGACGACATCACAGAGCTGGTGGATGTTAGAGGCCTTGCGCTCCTCCACCTTCCATTTGAGGATGCCCCACAGATGCTCAATAGGGTTTAGGTCTGGAGACATGCTTGGCCAGTCCTTCACCATCAGTGGTCGTCTTGGAGGTGTGTTTGCGGTCGTTATCATGTTGTAATAATAATAATAATAATAATAATAATAATAATAATAATAATAATAAATACTTTATTGGTCGTTTAGCACGAAACTTGTAACGTACATTCCAAAGGTGGGTTACATTCTCACAGAGATCAAACATATATTCATAGCATATGTACAAACACACAACAGTTATACACATACACATTAATTCGCACACTAGAAAGAGAGATTACATAGCATTAATAATCCTGATACTTGCTGGTACAAATGACTGAGAATATCTTGATGTTCTACATTTGATAGATCTAAGTCTTCTGCCTGATGGTAAAAGTTGATAATTACAGTTAAGTGGGTGTGATTCATCTGCTCTTATTACTTTACATCTTTGGGAGACACATTTGGTATAGATTTCTTGTAATGTTGATGCATTGTCTGCACCCAGTTTCTTACATTTACTTATAACCCCCTCTAACCTTTTCTTTGCATCACGATTGCTATTACCAAACCAACATGTTATTGAAAATGATATGACTGATTGAATAACTGATGTATAGAAAAGTTGGAGGATTTTATTGTCGATGTTAAGTTGGTAAAGTTTTCTTTGAAAAAATATTCTCGAGTGTACCTTTTTAAGGATAGCATTGATATTTTTACTGAAGTTGAGCTTATCATCAATTATCATACCAAGATATTTATATTCATGTACACTCTCTACAAGTTCACTGTTGATAGATAGGGTGGAATGTTCCACATCAGATGTTCTAAAATCCACAATCATTTCCTTTATTTTCTTAACATTCAGTTCAAGATAGCTTTCTTTACACCATTCAACAAACTTATTGACCTCATCTCTATATGCAATATCATCAGAGACACATCTTGCCACAAGAGCTGTATCATCAGCATATTTAAACAACTGACATCCTATGTTGGTACTTCTACATTCACTGGTGTACAAGGTGAACAGTGTTGGTGATAGCACACACCCCTGGGGGGCACCTGTGTTTGTGACTAGGACATCAGATTTTGTGTTCTTATATTTAACATACTGTGGTCTAGAGGTAAGAAAATCATTTATCCATAGGACAAGCGTGGGGTGAACATTCATATTGATGAGTTTTTGCATGGTAATATGAGGCTGTATTGTATTAAAAGCACTGGAAAAGTCAATGAAAAGAATTTTACAGAAATGTTTGTTGGTTGCTGTATTAGCCCTATCTACATGTTTGAGCACAAAATCAATGAGTGACAGGCTAGCATCCTCGACACACCTCGATGAAGTGTAGGCAAATTGCAAAGGATCAAGGTATGGGATCACCTATGGATACAAGATGCCCTTAACAATGCATTGAAAACATTTCATAACGATGGCAGTTAGTGCAACAGGTCTGAAGTCGTTATTGCAAGCTGGTGGAACCTTTTTGGGAATAGGCACAATCTCTGAGGTTTTCCATATTCTAGGGACACATGTTTGATCGAGAGATTGCTGATAGATGTTACGCATGACTGGTGCCAGGGGGACACTGCACAGCTTGAGGATATGAGCACCTATCCCGTCAGGTCCAGCAGCTTTACCAACCTTCACAGATTTGAGAGATCTCAGTACCTCAGCTTCAGTTATCAGGATCCTCTCAAAGCTTCTGGATCTTAGATGGAATATTATGGTTTCACGTATAGCTGAAAAGTTATATTTGTCAAACCTGCTATAAAATGAGCTAAGGTCATCACAGAACTGTTTAACATCATCGACATCATGAATGTACTCACTTCTGGCAATACCACTCAACTGTTTAATACCTTTCCATGTAGATCTCGCATCCTGCTTAAATAGGCCTTCAACCTTCACCTTGTGTTTTTCCTTACATTCTGCTATGGTTTTATCAATTTCCCTCTGAACAACCTTTAATTGCACTCTATCTTTATCAAATAGCAACTGTTTCTTTTTGTTGAGTAGCACTTTAAGATCTTTGGTTACCCATGGCTTATTGTTGCCATAACATTTGACAACTTTAGTTGGTACAATCATATTAGCACAGAAATTGATATAGTCAGATAATACCTCAGCATTGCTATCTACATGTATGGACTGATCAAACAAAACATCAAAGTCAGTACATTCAATACAAGCAATCAATGTATCTTTCACCTCATCACTCCACTGGTGCACCAAACGTTCTGTAGGCTTACTGCGTTTTAATATTTGTCTGTAAGCTTGTGTAAGGTGACACATACTGTGGTCAGATACACCAAGTGGAGCCAGCTGTTTTGAAACATAGGCATTTTTTACATTACAGAAACAAAGATCCAACATTCTGTCACCTCTTGTATTGAATCTGATATACTGCTTATAGGTTGGAATACATTTACCAAATTGGCATTCATTAAAGTCACCAGTGATAATATTAACAGATTCTGGGATATCGTCTTCCATTCTGCCAACTGCATCATACAAGGTATTCTCTGCAGCTCTTACATCAGCATCAGGTGGTATATACACAACAGACACAAATACCTTACTGAATTCACGTGGAAGATAAAATGGTCTTATGGACAATGTCAGATATTCAATATTAGAGTCACAATGCTGTTCATAGATTCTCATGTCCTTACTCCAATGGTTATTGACATACACACACACGCCTCCTCCATTGGTCTTACCCGATGCAGCTGATCTATCTCCTCTGAAGAGGGTAAAACTTTCCAACTCAAAAGCTGGGTTGGGATCTTCATCCTGCAGCCAGGTCTCGGTCAGACATATGAGTGAAGATTCACGATAGGCGAAATTCCATTTAGCTACAGCTGTTAGTTCGTCAATCTTGTTTCTGATGCTACGGACGTTGCCACAGACAATCATAGGCATAGGAAGACTGAATCCTCTGCGTCTGCATCTTGCCCGTATGCCACCACGTCTACCACGTTTCCGATGACGCTTCCAGATGTCATCCACACCCTCTGCAAGGACAGGACGCTTGTATTGCACATCTGCAAGTTGTATTAGCTCCTCTCTGCTGTAGGTGATGCCGCCATGTTGTTTGTTTGCATCCGTTGGTAGAGACGCTGTACCAGAAAAGCGCTCTAACAGCAGCAATAAAGCCAGTAAACCACAAAACCACATGTTCAGCAGCATCCTGAGATAATCATAAAAGTCATGCACATACCAAGCACACCAGGAACAGAGATCAACACAGAAAAAACGCAGTAAAAAAGAGAGCTGGAATGTACAGGTCGCATGCAGAGCAGCGCCCCTTGTGGATACTGCCCTGCTGCCCAGTTTCCAAAGGGAGGGGATCATGCTCTGCTTCAGTATGTCACAGTACATGTTGGCATTCATGGTTCCCTCAGTGAACTGTAGCTCCCCAGTGCCGGCAGCACTCATGCAGCCCCAGACCATGACACTCCCACCACCATGCTTGACTGTAGGCAAGACACACTTGTCTTTGTTCTCCTCACCTGGTTGCCGCCACACATGCTTGACACCATCTGAACCAAATAAGTTTATCTTGGTCTCATCAGACCACAGGACATGGTTCCAGTAATCCATGTCCTTAGTCTGCTTGTCTTCAGCAAACTGTTTGCGGGCTTTCTTGTGCATTATCTTTAGAAGAGGCTTCCTACTGGGACGACAGCCATGCAGACCAATTTGATGCAGTGTGCGGCATATGGTCTGAGCACTGACAGGCTGACCCCCCACCCCGTCAACCTCGACAGCAATGCTGGCAGCACTCATACGTCTATTCTGCAAAGCCAACCTCTGGATATGATGCTGAGCACATGCACTCAACTTCTTTGGTCGAACATGGCGAGGCCTGTTCTGAGTGGAACCTGTCCTGTATGGTCTTGGCCACCGTGCTGCAGCTCAGTTTCAGGGTGTTGGCAATCTTCTTATAGCCTAGGCCATCTTTATGTAGAGCAACAATACTTTTTTTCAGATCCTCAGAGAGTTCTTTGCCATGAGGTGCCATGTTGAACTTCCAGTGACCAGTATGAGGGAGTTTGAGAGTGATAACACCAAACTTAACACACCTGCTCCCCATTCACACCTGAGACCTTGTAACACTAACGAGTCACAAAACACTGAGGAGGGAAAATGGCTAATTGGGCCCAATTTGGACATTTTCACTTAGGGGTGTACTCACTTTTGTTGCCAGCAGTTTAGACATTAATGGCTGTGTGTTGAGTTATTTTGAGGGGACAGCAAATTTACACTGTTATACAAGCTGTAAACTCACTACTTTACATTGTAGCAAAGTGTCATTTCTTCACTGTTGTCCCATGAAAAGATATAATAAAATATTTACAAAAATGTGAGAGGTGTACTCACTTTTGTGAGATACTATATATATATATATATATATATATATATATATATATATATATATATATATATATATATATATATATATATATATATATATATATATATACACACTGAACTTTCTCTTTATTATATTATCTTTAGATCTTTATTTTAATATCTGCCAATAGAACAAGATAATGTAAATGTTGAAATTAGTAAATATGTATAGAAATGGGCTTATTGGTCTTATATTTGTTATACAGTCCCCCCCGAAACTGTTGGACAGGCAAGGCCAATTCATTTGTTTGTGCTATACACCAAAAACATTTGGGTTTGAGATCAAAAGATGGATATGAGACAAGACTTTAGGATTTCAGCTTTTATTTTCGGCTATATACATCAAGATAGGATCTTTTATATCAGACTGTAAATAACACTTAAGATTTGGTTGCATGGAAGCTAAATTGGCCTTGCCATTCCAATAGTTTCAGAGGGGACTGTATAATAATCTTATAATGAAAAATGTTACATGACTTTTCCTTGATTAAATATATCTTCACTTGCTTAGATATATTTTTTGCAGTGTTTACATATATGCAATTCCTGTAATGTACAAAATAAATTTGCATGTATGGTATCTGCCCAGGCCCTGGTTCCCAACAGAGAAATAAAAACACTAGAAGGTGGGTTGTACAGTATTTAGATCACTGTTTGAGCTGTCACGTGAGAAAATATGGTCCAACATCTCTAAATATAATGCATGCACACAAGTTGAAACTACAGTACAACAAGGTATAAGGTAGAGTAAAATAAAGAGCAATAATGATTTAATAATTAAAACTCATTTTCACTACTACAGCTCCATGTGTTGTAAATGTAAATGACCTTTTCATGCCGTCATGTTTATATCTGTATACTGTAAATCTAAACAAATTGGGTTATGCTGAATGTGTGTGCTTATTTTTGTTTTACTTAATTATGTCTGCTATTTTAGGCTGGAAAGGACGTGAACAAAATCTACATCTTCATAATGAATGCTTTGAACCCCAGTTTATTACAAAATGCATCATTTGTCCGTCCAGAGTACTTTTTCATCAGTGGATTTTCTGGAATACCTTTCAGCCAATACTACTTTGTTTTTTTAATTTTTATCTATATTGTCTCACTGTGTGGGAACTCAATTGTCCTTTTCATGATATTAGTTGACCGAACTCTGCATATTCCAAAATACATGGGAATCTTTAATTTAGCTCTATCAGACTTTGGTGAAACAAATGCACTTATTCCTAGCCTTGTGAAGACATTCTTTTTTGATTCACAGTACATAACCTATGATGCTTGTTTGGCTAACATGTTTTTTACTTTTTTCTTTTTTGGTGGACAGGCTTTAACTCTTGTTGCCCTGGCATATGATCGTTTTATTGCCATTTGCTTACCCCTGAGATACCATGTTATTATAAATAACTCCTTCATGTTTGCAACGTTAACAGCAATATGGGTATTTAATGTTGTTATAATTGGCACATTGGTGGTTTTGATTACACGACTTTCATTCTGTAAAACCAATGAGATAAAGAGCTTTTTTTGTGACCATGGGCCAATTTATACAATTGCTTGTAATGACAACAGCATAAATTCCTTCATGGCAAAATTGTGTACTGCAATATACCTCTATGCACCATTGACTGCCATAGTCTTATCATACTTAGGAATTCTCTTGGCCTTAACTAAGATTACAACATGGAAGGGTCGTCTTAAAGCGCTCAAAACTTGCGTCTCTCATCTGTTAGTAGTAGGAATATTTTTCCTACCTGTAGTGAGTACATACCTTGCTGCAGTAACTTTATCTCTCCATCCTAATGCTAGGATAATCAATACTTCACTATCAAGAACTATTCCACCCATGTTAAATCCCATAATTTATGTCTTGAACACAAAGGATTTCAGGGGCTTTATAGTGAAAATGATTAAAAAGAAAACCACCATAATTTCTCAAGTGCATGCTTTAGCAAAGTGATATAAAACAGTTTAGTGCTTTCTACATTTAAATCTCAATTGCCAAAGGAATGCACAGTGCAGGGTTATTTAAATGTATCTGCAAAGGCCCAGTGTGTCTACAGGTTTTAATTCCAGTCAAGCAGGAGCCTGCCTGATTCCACTTCTTTAATTATTTGGATTTGATGTGTAAATGACTCAATTGTGTATTCAATTTACCTGAAATGTAAACCTTTAGTAGTTCCCCTGTTTAAACCCACACATTCACACCATCAAGGGAGCCACAGAACTTTTCTTTCTTTCTTTCTTTCTTTCTTTCTTTCTTTCTAGGACTGAAGTAATAGAATTGTAGTTAGAGAACTGTGTACTTGAATGAACTCAACATTTCCAACACAACTGGTTCCCTTTCATAGTCCTTTCACAGAAAGAGCACCAATTTGCTCTACACTTAAGACCAGCAACCACAGGCAAAAAAACAAACAAACAAACAAACAAACAAACAAACAAACAAACAAACAAACAAACACCTGTTTTAGATCCACATTCTTACTTCTACACTATGTTTAAAATGTACTGATTACTGATATAAGTGCTTTATTTTATACATGTATCTCAACTCTATTAACTACACCTAGAATAACTTGAGTTGTATTTTTTCTGCTTTTTAGGTAGATGTTGAGATGTTCAATAGGAGTTTGAAAAGGTTTTTTTTAAGCCTATAACACTGACATACAGTACGTGTGTAGTGAGGTGACATAATGATCCATATTTTTAATTCTTATTTTTGTGGTGGTGGTGGTGTTTTTTGCTGGTTCTTATGCCTTTCTATGTTTTTAGCAGTTTTAACATTTTATCCAGAAAACTATGCAAAATATGTACCTGACATACATCTGAATGTAATTCATTAATAAATAAAGTGATATCCTAATATGTGTTATCTGATCTTAATGCAAATATGTATATGCTCCTAACTATATCCTACAGCACAGGATGCACATGAATGTACACTATGTGGCCATAGGTTTGTGGACAAATGACCATCACACCCATATGTAGGCCTTTCAAAAACTGTTGCCACAAAGTTGGAACAACACAATTGTATAGGTAAGCCTTACAATTTACCTGGAAATAACTGGCCCAAACATGTTCCAGCATGACAAGTGGACCCCTGTGCACAAAGCAGGGTACATGAAGACATGGTTCACCAAAGTTAGAGTGGAAGAACTCTAGCGGTCTGCACAGAGCCCTGACTTTAACCTCACTGAACACTTTTGGGATGAACTGTACCCTGAATCGCACCCCAGGCCTCCTTGGCCAACATCAAGTGTCTGACCTCACTAATGCTCTTGTGGCTGAATGGGCAAATCCCCACAGCCATGTTCCAATATCTAGTGCAAGGCTTCCCAGAAGAATGGAAGTTATACTATCTTCAATGGGGGACTACAACAAGCACATATGGGTGTGATGGTCATTTGTCCACAATTTTTTAGCCACAGTTTTGTAGTGTATGTATAGTACATGGCTGCTTTCAATATTTAGGTGCTCCTCAAGGCCTTAAATAGCTGGTCCACATTAGGTTTAAAACTGAAGTCGACATGTAGCTAGTCTCCTAAAAGTATGATTGGAAAATGCATGTCTGTACAGGATAATGCAAGAGTTGAGAAAGAATGTTACTTTTGGACTATTGCTGCCATCTTGTGGCAAAGCCTCTTCCTTGTGGCATTGTTCTCCATTAATACTGGAGAGAAAGTCAATGTGTAAAGTAATGTAATTTGTGGGAGGCCTTTACTGTACACCTCTGTAGTAAAAAAAACAAACAAAAAACAAGCAAAAAAAGCAAGCAAATCCTTTGTAAATTTTACTTTACTTATTGCATAGATTTATTTTGCTGTTCATGCAGTGTATGAAAGAAATCTGTAGGGTTGTCATAAATCATTAAAAAAAAATCTCATTTGGTGGTAGTAGCATGGGCATTGGGGTAATAGTGGGTTGAGTAACAGAGCCCTCATGGAGGGGGACTCACAGTTGTATACTGATAATCCGTAATATTATCATGACAACATTACATAGTTATAATAACATGCTATCAATAAGAATAAAATTTTGCAAGACTCAATTTTCCATCAGGCAGCTATACCCTCCTGTGTTAGCTGTGGTAAGGAGTTGTGGACTACAAAACATGAAGCCTAATTGGTTTTTATCATAAAAGAAAGGAGCAGAGAGAGAGGGGAAAAAAGCTGCATCTGGCTATTATTATTATTATTATTATTATTATTATTATTATTATTATTATTATTATTATTATTATTATTTCAGAAGAAAGGTGAGTCTTTGTTATACAACTTGCGAGCGAAAAACTGTTCTGATCCCTGTTTTTATCTCAGTGTAGTAGTGTTGTCAAAAATTCCAGTACTTCGGTACCAAGTTGATACTGAAATTGTAAAAATGTGACGATAGCAACCTTTCTGCTGTACCGGTAGTACCGAGTACTGACTTAATTTGGTACCTGCTGATAGGCGGCTCAAATTGCCAACATGAAAACTCACCAGTGGGCTTTGTAAAATAAATGGTAGCATGCAGCTGTACCAAGTTGTAAACCCTCTAGTATGTGTCAAGGATATAAGTTTTAAAGTTTATTTAGCAGTCTAATTTATTTTTGAATAGCTTGATTCAAAGAATATATGCAGGTCAGGTATATTATGTTTAATATTATGTTAATATGTTGCTAGTTTGTTTTTGACCCTTTGAATATAGAGTCTTAGCAAATAAAAAAAAGTTGTGAATTACAGTGAAAATAAAGCTGTCTTGTATTTATCATTTAAAATATTAATTTAAAATATAGCATTTAGACACTTAAGCATGGTGGGAAGGATGCGGAAGGGGGTTGGGGGGTGGTCGGTGTGGTGCAGAGCCCACCTCTTGGTTCTGTGACCAGGGCCCAACATTTGGTGCTATGTCCCTGGGCAGTATTTTTCCTATTTGTATTTTATTATGGTAACACCCAAAAATTGTGCTTTGCAGAAGGCTTAGGGAAGTTTTGAAAATAAGTAAAACTTTTCTAAATATTTTGGACAAATATTTGTATGTTTTCTTAAAGTAGATAAGTTAAAGAATGTTATATGCATAAAAACCCAATATTGGTTCCTGATTTTTTGTCAATTCAGAATTTATCCACAGGGCAATTTAATGGATTTTCCCGGGTCACCACACATATAAACTTTATCATTTGTAGTTCTCATATTTATAGTCACTCATTTGTGATTGTAGGTTGCTTCATTAATGTGACAATCATAAGTGCTTCATTTTGCCTGTCTTATATATACTGTAATAATATGTATTTGGCTTGAATATATAAGCTATATGGTATATGTATGTAATGTTCATTCTGTTGTCTGTTAAAATAAAAGATATAATGACGCTAGGGATTAGGAATGGTAGGAGGGTAATAGCTAAAGTATACTGTATTTGTTGTTGCTTTATTTGCTTAAATAAACAGTGCAGCTGCACACTCAGTATGTGGAGTACTGAAACCTCTGTTGCTGATTAAATAATCAAGTGCCATCAATCCATTCATTTACAGAAGTAGATTTTATACACCCAAATCATCTAAAACATCATAGATAATTCAGTTTGAACATTTTACATAAGTTATTTCTTATTCTCTAATTACCTACTAGGTTAATATGTTACATGTTATTCTCTGCTAACAGTTAAACCCCTAATGCTGAATTATATAAGACTTGAATTTGCTGAAAATTAAGCAAGAACATTTAATGCAAATTAAAATAAAATGCTTGAATTTCTGGTAATCCTCTACACTGTGAAATGTAATTTAAACAACTTTCCAATATTTTTTGCTTTTATTCCTTGGACAATTGTCAGTTTTGGATGTACATACAAATACACAGAAGAAATGAACAGTGTTATTGTATTTTAATTGTGTTCATGTAATCTAAGTATATATCAAAAAAATTCAACTTCAAGTACACGGGCACACAAAGGTGTGTGCAACCAACAATTAATACAATATTCTAATTGCAGTTCCTGTTTTTACATCTCAGAGACTCATGATATTAAATATGGTCTATAATCATAGAGAACTGCTCTAAAATCTTTGCTTGAATAATTAACACTTTTTCATCAACTGTGGTGACACTTTCTGTGGTTTAAAACACTTCAGCAACTTGTCTTGCAGTTCCTCAGTCTTTAGACTATATATGATAGGGTTTAACATGGCTGGCAGTGTACTGGACACTGTCAGAATTGCTGTGAAAAGATCAACTGATTGCACTAATCGCAAGTTCCCTAGTATGTAAGCCAAAATGACTGGCATATAATAAATAAGGACCAGGACCATGTGAGTAAGACAGGTGTTGAAGGCCTTCCAGCGTTGGGTTGTAGATGCAACTCGCAACACTGCCACCACCACTATGACATACGAGCAAATAATAAAAGTTAGAGGGCCAAGCAGAACACATAACGTCTTAGTAGTTGCCAGTTTCCTGTTATAAGAAATATCTCCACAAGCTAGCTTGTAAACTTGGCCATGCTCACAGCAACAGCTTGGCACCAGCCTTGATCTACAATAGGACAGACCACTGGCCAGAGCTACAGGGTAAAGCTCAATCAAAAATACCAGAAGCCAAAGCAAGGCTATGATAAGCACCATCCTCAGATTAGTATTGATAGTAGGGTAGCGCAAAGGAAAGCAGATAGCAATCAGGCGATCATAAGCCAATAGGGCCAGTGAAAAAGACTCCATGTCACCAAAAAAGTGCATGAAAAACATTTGTGAGAAGCATGCTTCAAAACTGATGTGATTGAGGTTGAATACAAACACAGGAACCATTTGTGGAATAATAACACTGTTTATAGAAATGTCAACTACAGCGAGGTTAAAAACCGCAAGAAACTTGGGGTTCTGTAAACTGGAGTTCATCAAGATTACAGAGAGAAGGGTACAATTACATAATAAAGTAATCAGGTAGATAATTGCCAATACCAGTATCAGGTAGTTCTTATTGCCCAAAGAATGGAAAGCAACCAGATAAAATCCATTAGCAAATGTATCCGTCCCATTGGTGCTATTAAAGCTTAAATTCATTTGAATAGCTTCTTCACACCTGGAAAAATCAAATAATACTTTTTAGATTAAAATGCCAATTATACAAATATTATCTATCTATCTATCTATCTATCTATCTATCTATCTATCTATCTATCTATCTATCTATCTATCTATCTATCTATCTATCTATCTATCTAATGTTTCTAAAGATGTAAAATCATTAGAAAGCTTTAAAACCTAAATTAAACATTGAGTTCTAGACTTTATCACTATTTCAGTTCATATTTTCATATTTTTCATATATTTTCATCATCATGTAATGATCAATTATATTCAATGCATATTAGAATCTTGACTTACAAACCAGGTCCAGACTCCACTCAAACAAGCCATAAGTCAGAGTGAATATCACAAATATAAAGAGTTTAGGAAAAAGTAAAATGGTGATCTGGGAATAATTAGTAACTATGTGTACCAACAAAGAAACAATTAGTTTTGTAGTTCAGCTAATTATACCAAAGCTTTCTCTCAAGTACCTAATTAGAGCATAAATGGGATTGTCTATTTAGTAGTTATCAGTGTTAGCTTTTAACATTTCCAACCTGTTAAATAACAACTCACTGATATGACCCTTAGGGGACAGACTAGAATAATTAAGTGCTTGTCATTTTTCTCCTCACATAACAGAGGTAATAAATAACCACTGAGGCATAACCATGTAACCAAAACATTTTTAGTCACCACAGAAAAAGAAAAGTGAAAATAGCGTTATAATTGTTTAATTATACTTGTTTATATGATTGTCTATATAGTGCTTTATATACTGTACTTAATTTATATTTTATGATATGAATACCTATCATTACTTGTTCTATTTGAATAATATGTCATATTGCTAGTTCTATATAACTGTATGGTGGCATGTGGTGCAGCAGGCAGTATTGCCAGCTCATAGCTCCAAGGTCTCTAGTTCAATCCTGAGCTTGGGTTACTGTCTGCGTGGGTTCTTTGGTTTCCTCCCACCTCCCAAAAACATGGCAACAGGCGAAGATTAATCACTCCTAGGTGTGAATGAGTGTGCCAGGTGTGCCATCCAGGGTGTAATTCTAGCTCATGCTCCATGTTCTCGGGATAGGCACCAGATTCACCATGACCCTGACCAGGATAAAGTGGGTTCAAACCTGGGTGCAGGAAATTGTTGAATAAGGTTTTTGTTTTAATTTGTCATATTATTTTGTGTTTCATAAAATTAGTAGAACTAATAGAATTAGTATTTCATAGAATTTCATAGAATTAGAAGAAATTAGTAGAATTATTTACAGCTTTGGCCAAACCAGTAAATCAAACATAGAGAACAAATAAATTATTTTTACTTAAATAAATAAAATTATAAATAAATATTAATAAGAACAATTAATATGAACAATTTGTTTCTAAAACATTCAGAAGCATTGCAGTTGCTCAACTTTCTCTACATCAAACTTAATGATGTTTGAATGAATGCCACCCATAGTACATTAAACTGCATAAAAGCATACAAGGAAGTTTGTGGTGTAATTCCTAACAGTACACATGAAACTTACATGTGATACATCAATGATCTGGTTAGAGATAAATGGCAGCATTATAACTGCTTCAGTAAGGCTACATCAGTGGTAATGAAGAGACCAGTGCTGTAATATTATTGATATAGAGTTTATATAGATATGTCTTAACAACAAACAAACAAACAAACAAATAAATTGTCTGAGTGCTTAACCAGATATCATGTATGACTGTGGAAGTGCATGTGCTGCTGAAAACCCATGTCTTTAGGTCATATTACAAAACAGCCCTAAGCACAACAAGAGCCAGTCTGCCCCAGCCTATCAGAGAGGCGAAGTGCAACTATGAACAAAAAATCCACAGACTTTCTAAACACTAAAGGGGTGGCAAGGCATTCAGGCCCATACTGACTACAAAGTGACATCACATGTGCGATGTTGATGCCTTACTTCTAGACACACTGAATGATATACACGGTTTGAAACAAAGAATAGCGAGTCGGCAAGCAGCTAGTCATGAAACACATAGAGACCAGTCTTCCCTGCACACTAGATTCATTTGAGTTTATGTACCACTCGATCTAGTCTATGGAGTATGCCATATCCATGACCATTCACCTGTCACTGACCCATGACAAAAAGAACAATTATGTGAGAATGCTGTTTATAAGCTTTAATTAAGTATTCAACACACTAATCCCACAGCAAATTGAAGACATCAGAATACAGTTAAACATGTACTTAGTCTTTAACTTAGTCTTTTCTTAGTTCCCATCTTGTCAATCAATGTGATGGCAATCAGGTGTGAGTGAGCACCCTGTTTTATTTAAAGAATGGGGATCTATCAGAGTCTGAGCTTCACAACACACATTTGTGGAATGTGTATCATGGCACGAACAAAGGAGATTTCTGGGGACCTCAGAAAAAAAGTTGTTGGTGCTCATCAGGCTGGAAAAGGTTACAAAACCATCTCTAAAGAGTTTGTACTTCACCAATCCACAGTCAGATACATTATGTACAAATGGAAGAAATTCAAGACCATTATTATCCTCCCCAAGAGTGGTTGACCAACAAAGATCACTCCAAGAGCAAGACGTGTAATAGTCCATAAGGTTACAAAGGAACCCAGGGTAACTTCTAAGCAACTAAAGGCCTCTCACATTAGCTAATGTTAATGTTTATGAGTCCGCCATCCGGAGAACACTGAACAACAATGGTGTGCATGGCAGGGTTGCAAGGAGAAAGCCATTGCTTTCCAAAAAGAACACTGATGCCCTTCTGCAGTCTGCTAATGATCACATGGACAAGCTAGAAGTCTACTGGAAAAATATTTTGTGGATGGATGAGACCAAAATAGAATTTTTGGTTTAAATGAGAAGCGTTATGTTTGGAGAAAGGAAAATACTGCATTTCAGCATACGAACCTTATCACATCTGTGAAACATGGGGGTGGCAGTATCATGGTTTGGGCCTGTTTTTGCTGCATCTGGATCAAAGTGGCTTGCTATCATTGATGGAACAATAAATTCTGAATTATACCAGCGAATTCTAAAGTGTATCTATTGTATCTACGAATTCTAAATGATCTAAATCTGAAAGCGTTTTTTTTTTTTGTCTCATTTGTTTAATTGGGTTCTCTTTGTCTACTTTTAGGACTTGTGTGAAAATCTGATGATGTTTTTATGATGACATACTTATGCAGATATATAGAAAATTCTAAAGGGTTCACAAACCTTCAAGCACCACTGTAAATGTTTATGTACACAAGACATATAATCCAACATTAAGTTATGACTCTCAAAAACCTGTCAGGTGGTTATCTCAACTCATCTATTTTGCTTTTTAGTCCAGTCTATAGACTGATAATCTATCTCCTTTAATTGAAATGTATTTAGGCAGACCATTATTCAATTCAATTAAGTTTTATTTGTATAGCACTTTTAACAATGGACATTGTCCCAAAGCAGCTTTACAGAAGTATATAAATTCAGGATATAGATTTTAAATGTATTTAAAATCTATATCCTGTACCATTGTACAGGATATGTACCATTTAGTGCTTTATAGGTCAATAGTAGTATTTTAAAATCAATGAGAAATTTTACTGGGAGCCAATGCAGTGTGGATAAGATAGGGGTGATGTGGTCATATCTTCTGGTTCTAGTAAGGACTCTTGCAGCTGCATTCTGGACTAACTGGAGCTTGTTTATGCACCTGCAGGAACATCCAGACAGTAAGGCATTACAATAATTCAACCTAGAGGTGACAAAAGCTTGAACTTGAATTTTTCTGCATCGTGTAGTGACATTATATTTATTATCTTAGCAATATTTCTGAGATGAAAGTAAGCTATCCTAGTAATATTATCTACATAAGAGTCAAATGAAAGACTGGAGTCAATAATCACTCCAAGGTCTTTCACTGCTGCACATGAAGAAACAGAAAGCCCATCCAGTGTTACTATGTAATCAGAAAGCTTACTTCTAGCTGCATGTGGTCCTAGTACAAGTACTCCTTTGTCGTGTCAGAATTAAGTAAAAGAAAGTTAATAAGCATCCAGTGTCTAATGTCCTTTACACATGCATATACATTTTTTATTTTGTTATTTGTTAGGATCCCCATTAGCTGTGCCCTAGAGGGGTCCACATACATTTAAAAACTCACATTAAACATATACATAATAAAAACAGTAAACATACATTCAGGAATATACAGGAACATACATTAAACATAACATTCTATTTCATATCAACATATTCTTAATAATATACTTATACATAAATGTGTAAAATAGATAAAATCATAATCTGACCCAATGTTACTCTTTCATATCATCTACATATGCAGAACATCCTATAAATATGATGATCCAAGATGTGCCCTTATTTGACTTTTAAAATAAAAAAAAAAAAAAGATTTTAGTCAATAACAGAGGTAGTGAATTCCATGCTTTCATTACCCTATATAATACTGTACATTTAAGGAAATTAGTTTTTAATATGGGGATTGAAAACCTGCCTTCTGTTGCCTGTATGGTGGCATATGTATATGACTCTAAATTACACTTTAATAGACTATACTGACTATATGATGGAACTTTATATTGTAAAATTTTCCATGTTGCTAGTAACACTGCAGCAGTCATCCTGTCTTCCTCCTTCAACCAATTAAGATGAAAATGCATGCTATTGATATTTGTGCCACATGGACACTGGAGAGTCTTGCTGCCTTATTCTGTACCCGCTGAAGTTTACTTAAATCGTTTTTTTTTTTTTTTTTGCTGCATTACCCCACATTATCTGGCAATAGTCTAGCTGTGAGAAAAAAAAGAGTACTTAATACAAGATTCAGTATATCAGATGTGAAATATTTTCTGCATCGTCTTACTACTGCTAACACATTGCCCATTCTCTTAACAGTATTGTCTTAGTAATTGTTTTGACCAGGACAATTTATTATCAAGGATGATACCCAATAGCTTAGTTTCTTTTACTTGCTGAATAAGTATATTATTTCTTTAAAGTTTAAGCTCAGGTTCATGCCTTAATGAATAATTTGGACCAAATACTATACTCTTTGTTTTAAATATGTTAAGTATCAGTTTGTTTTCATAAATCCACCTTTCTCTGCCCTGCTGGAAAAGGAAATCAGCATCTCCATGAAGCTTGTCAGCAGATGGAAGCATGAAGTGCTCTAAAATCTCCTGGTAGATGGCTGCATTGACTCTCAACTTGAGAAAACACAGTGGACCAACACTGGCAGATGACATGGCACCCCAAATCATCACTGACTTTGGAAACTTCACGCTGGACTTCAAGCAGCTTGGATTCTGTGCCTCTTCACTCTTCCTCCAGACTCTGGGACCTTGATTTCCAAATGAAATGCAAAATTTACTTTCATCTGAAAAGAGCACTTTGAACCACTGAGCAATGGTGTTTTGAGTAAAACGGTGTTTTGATTCTTTAAAATTGTTTATTGTAATATTTTTGAGATACTGGATTTTCCCAGTATCTCATTTCCATGAGCTGTAAGCCATAATCATCAAGATTAAAACAAAATAGGCTTGAAATATTTCACTTCATGCGTAATGACTATATGAAAGATCCACTTTTTGAATTAAATTACCGGAAAAATGAACTTTTCCACGATATTCTAATTTTTTGAGATGCACCTGTACTGTAGTATCATCTGCATACACTGTTAATTTAGCTTTTTTTTTTTTAAGTAAAAAAAAAAAGTAAATCATTTCTGAAAATGGATATAGTTGCAATCAGAATTATTCACTGTTTACAATGAACAAATCAAACAAAAGCAATTGAAATAGCTCAACACAAGGAATGCTTCAAATGGTATCCCCAAATTCAACTGAAAATGCAACTTATAATGACTTCTCCAGTCTCAAAATTATTCAAACCCCTGAATAGAATCCCTGACAACAGCACAAATATGCAAAACAGGAGTTGTCTCAAGCACACCTAATGCAACTAATCAAGGGCTTCATTAGTTGCACCAGGTGTGCTTGAGCTGGAACACATGAAACACCTGAATTGGCTAGGGGTTTGTTGAGTGTCACATTTGACTGCATGTTAGAAATATGGCTAGGTCAAAAGAATGGCCCAAAAAGTTAAAAGAAGAGATCATCACCCTTCCCAAACAAGGAACAGGATACAAAAAGATAGCGAAGGCACCAAACGTTCCTAGAGATGCATAGAGAAGCATAGTTCACAAGTTCAAAGTTAAGGGAACAGTGGTTACACTACCTGGACGGGGCAGAAAAAGGAAGCTCTCACATATCATTTTATTATCTAAATCCCTATACCAATCATCTGTCATCTGCCCTAAAGCTGTACACGTAGACTGTCCCTTTCTATAAGCATGCTGAAATTTGTTATCAGATTGGTTTCTGAGAGGTAATCTTATATTTGATCAAATACGGCCTTCTCCAAGATCTTACTTAGCGCTCGTAGCAAGCTTATAGGACGACTATTAGGACCATTAAATTATGTTTTCCTGTCCTTGGGTAGTGGAATAATTTTTGCTTCTTTCCAAGCCTATGAAAATGTTGATTGTTTAAGACTGATATTTATTATATGACAAATCGTATCCACAATATATCCAATATCAACATCATCTATATCATCTATCCCTGATTGTTTATCTTTACATGTAAGCTTTATCAATTTATTAACGGTTTCTACTTCTAATTCACTAAATTCAAAATAGCAATGTTTATCCTTGATATAATTTTTTTATATTAGAAATAGATAAGGTATTATCTGTCCCATATGATAATTCATTCCTTAATTTATGTACCTTGCTTCCAAAATAATTATTCAAGTAATTTCCAATTTCTTTTTGTAATAAAAGTGCCTCCACACAGCATAAAAAATGTTTTGGTGAGATATGTCTTCCCATCATATTATTTAAAGTGCACCAAAGCTTTTTCCCATCATTCATTTTTCTGCTTAACTGTATAACATAATGTTGTTTCTTTTTCTTTTGATTAAGTTTTGTGACATGGTTCCTCAATTTAAATTTTTTTGTCTGTCAGTTATACTAGCAGTTATTTGTGCTATACTCTTAGCCTCATCTCTCTTAGACATATAGGCCTTTAGCTCCTAATCAACCCATGGTGCTCTATAGTTCCTCATTGTCAGTTTCCTAACAGGTGCATGCTTGTCAATAATTGGTTGAATTTTTCTAAGAAATAATTCAAGTGCACCGTCTGGTTCTTTTTCATCATAAATATTTGAACAATCTATATTACCAACATCCCTCAGAAAATCATCCTGAGAAAACCTCATTTATGACCTTTTATATACAACTCTTTGCTTGGCTTTGGGTATTTTGTTTTTTCTTGCAATTGCTACTACATTGTGATCACTACAACCTATTGGGACTGCTATAGCTTTTGTGTAAAAATCATCTTCACTCAAGTAAATATGATCTATACAAGATAATGTGCTGTTTCCCTTGTTGTCTATACGTATACTAGTTGGTTTTCTCAACATTTGTTTTAAATCACATGCATCAGTTATAGTTACTTATCGATGTTTTAAGAGACAATTTTGTAGTAGCCAGTCAATATTTAAATCTCCTGTAAAAATAACTTCTATATTCAAATCACATACCTTATCCAGCATCTTACCCATAGCTTCTAAATATTTACGATTTGAGCTTGGTGGCCTATAGCAGCAGGCTAACTAGCCAACTAGTAAAGGTTTAATATAAGGTATGTTAACTTGAAGCTATAATACCTCAATTTCATTACACATAATATCCTCCCTAACTGGAATATGATCTTGGACGTAAAATATTGCACCTCCCCCATCCTTAGTTCTATCTTTTCTGTATAAATTATATCCTTGTATGGACACCGATTCATTATCAAATGTTTCATCCAAATTGGTTTCAGATATCGCAAAAATGCTAAAAAAAAAAAAAAAAAAAAGCTTAAAAAAAGCTTAAAAACAATAAATCAGTAATTTCATGCACTTTACTCCTCAAACTACAAATATTCAGATGGGCAATCTTCAAACTTTATATATACAGTACTTTGCAAACGTTTTAGTCACCCTATTTTTTTAGAACAAACTTTGTTATAGATTTATAGATTTTTTATTTTATGACTTCTACATTATCAAGTCAGTACAAAAAAACATTTTAGATTCCCAAACATTAGTTTTCTAGCACAAAATTAAATGTTACAGAAAAATGTTTGTATGTCATTAAAGAAAGCAGCATATTTCATAAGAAACCTCTTTTCAGACAAAAAACACAATGAAGGCTGCTGGGTTTTGCTGCAAAAATAAGAAGCAAGTGCAAAAGTCAAAGTCTCCAGAAGAACTGTAGCTGGTTCTACAAGATCCTCAATAAAACTTGCCAGCTAATTTCTTTGCTTCCATCTAGTGGTAATTACGTAAAGTAATTTAATTATGCTTATATTATTTAGAAAGAATCATGGAATAATAATAATAATAATAATAGTAATAATAATAATAATAATAATAATAATAATAATAATAATAATAATAATAATAAAAATAATAATTAGAACCATATCTCACACACGCAGGCATGCACACAGAGAGAGAGAGAGCGAGAGAGAGAGAGAAAGAGAGAGAGAGAGAGAGAGAGAGTACTATACAGAAATATTATGCACATGCAAAGAAATGCTGTAAGGCAAAGATGCCTTCAAAAATAATGACATGCAGACACTACAAAAAACAGTAAACAGTAATAAACTAAACAAAGCTAATATTTGTTGTGACAAACTTTTGCTTTGGAAAAAAAAGTACATATTTGTTTTATATGGAAATTAGCTTTCTGAGTTTTACTCAGAAAAAAAACTTGGAGAATCTGCCACAGTTCTTCTAGAGACTTTGACTGTTACACTTGCTTTATTTTTGCATGCAAAAGCCAGCAGCCTCCATTATGATTTTTGTCTGAAAAAGGGTCTGTTACATTTGTTGCTTTCTTTCCTGACATACAAACATTTTAATTTATGGTTGGAAAATTGTTTTTGTACAGACTCAATAATGCAGAAGTCATAAAATAAACATATATAACAAAATTTGTACTAAACAAATATGGTGTCTAATATATAAATGCACACACTGTAGGCATAGTATTTGGATATTTGTGACATTTTTTTTTGTGTGTTAGAACGTATGAAATTATTTTCTGTATGCTGTACCTCTGCATTACAATGCTTTGCAAAATTTGAATTCTACTGTCAACCATTTATCTCAAAGAATCAATTATTATAGCCCTGCTAGGCTAATCTTTTACATGTTATTGTCTAACAGCTGAACTCTTAATCATGAACTGCAAATAAAAGACAGATTACTGAAAAATAAACTTGTTTCTGAAATTTGTTGCAAATAATCATATTTGCTTATATTTCATTGTTTGTTATCAAGTTTGGATTTTCACACAAATACAGTGAGGATAGAAACGGTGTGGTTATTTATTGTGCACATGTTCAGACTATACATCCTTTACAATCATATTTAGAATGGAGATAATTCAACTGCTAATACGAATCAAATTTCCATACAAAGGTTAATGCAACAGACAGTTAAAATATCATAGTTTAATTAAAATTTATAGTAAGATAAAATATCACAATACCAATCGTATATGTCGTAAATATAATGAATTCCTCTAAAACCATTCCCTGATTTATTCATTCTTGTTTATTAGACTGTGTTTGACACTTTTTGTGGCTTAAAAAAATTCAGAAACTTGTCTCGTACTTCCTCAGTCTTTAAGCTATATATGATAGGGTTTAACATGGCTGGCAGTGTGACACAAACTGTCAGACCTGCTGTGTAAAGATCAGCTGATTGCAGTAATTTCAAATTCCCTAGTATGTAAGCCAAAATCACTGGCAGATAATAAATGAGGACTAAGATCATGTGAGTAAGACAGGTGTTGAAGGCCTTCCAGCATTGTGTTGCAGACGCAATTCGCAATACTGCCACCACCACTATGACATATGAGCAAATGATGAAAGTCAAAGGACCAAGCAGGACAACTAATGTTTTAGCAAGTGCCAGTCTCTTGTTATAAGAGACATCTCCACAAGCTAGGTTGTAAACTGGGCCATGCTCACAACAACAGCTGGGCACTACCCTTGATCTACAGTAGGAGAGACCACTGGCCAGAGCTACAGGGTAAAGCTCAATCAAAAATACCAGAAACCACAGGCTGGCTATGATGAGCACCATCCGCACATTAGTATTGATAGTAGGGTAGCGCAAAGGAAAGCAGATAGCAATCAGGCGATCATAAGCCAATAAGGCCAGTGAAAAGGACTCCATGTCACCAAAAAAGTGCATGAAAAACATTTGGGTGAAGCATGCTTCAAAACTGATGTGATTAAGGTTAAATACAAACACAGGAACCATTTGTGGAATAATAACACTGTTTATGCAAATGTCAACTACAGCAAGGTTACAAACCGCAAGAAACTTGGGGTTCTGTAAACTGGAGTTCATCAGGATCATAGCCAGAAGAGTAAAATTGCATAGCAGTGTGATCAGGTGGATAATTCCTAATGCCAATATCAAGTAGTTCTTATTGCCCAAAGAATTGTAAGCAACTAGATAAAATCCTTTATCAAATGAATCTGTCCTATTGGTGCTATTCATTTGAAATTCTTCTTTACACTTGGAAAAATAACACAATTTTAATTTCATTAAACATTAAAAAAAACATGCACATGACATATCAAAATTCTAAAATTCTATACTGCTCCTACAATGCTGTATTACATTCAATACATAATAATAGCTTGACTTACAATCTAAGTACAATTAGTCCACTCAACCTGGCCAAAAGACCCAGTTATTGTCACAAATATAAAGCGTTGACAAAAAAGTAAATGGTGATTTGGGATTAATTAGCTACTGTGTGTACAAACAAATGAACAATTAGCTTTGTAGTAGTTCACCTAATTATAACCACACATTTCTCTTGAGAACCTAATTAGGGTATAAAGAACTTCAGTTCACTATAAATAGGGTTAATTGTCTATTTAGTAGTCATTACTTTTGACATATATTTGAACCAGTTAAAGAGCAGGTATATGTGTCATTTTTGTGCTCAAATACAACACCAAAAATACTCACTGATGTGACATTTAAGAAAAAGATTAGAATCACTATGTGCTTGTCATTTTTCTCTTCACATAACAGAGGTCATAAATAATTGCTGGGGAATAATCATGTTCCAGCATTTACAAAACACTATTAGTCCTCAGAGAAAACAAACAGTAAAAAAGAACATTACTATATTTATCCATATACTCAATACTATAGTTTATGAATATTTATGTATTTCTGAGAAATAACTGTATTATTACTCATTATGCATCAATAATATATGAAATATAGCAAGTTTTATAGTACTGCATAATTTTAGTGTTATTACATTAAAATGTTAACACCCCATTAGGGAGTTTTAACACTAACAAGTTTTTCTAAGCCCACGGCCACTGACACTGAGAATAACATTTGGTCAAGTGTGAAATATATTTTTTCAACCTGGGTGCAGCCCAGCATATTGATCGTTGGTCCACTTAAAACTGGCGGTCTAATGGTTGCTTTAAAGTATAGTCCGCATCATGTGTGAAAACTACCACCTCATAGAGCCATGCGTAATGGTAAATCTGAAAAAAAGCCCAACATACTTTCTCAGGACCTCAACCCCACTGAACACCTTTGTGATCAACTGGAACGCCAACTGCACCCGAGTCCTCCACGCCTGCCATCCATGCCTGACCTCACTAATGTGCTTATGGCTGAATGGGCACAAATCCCCACAGTCATGCTCCAAAATCTAGTGGAAAGCCTTCCCAGAAGAGTGGAGGTTATTATAACAGTAAAGGGGGACTAAATCTGGAATGGGATGTTCAAAAATCATCTTTGGGTCCGATGGGCAGGTGTCCACAAACCTTTGGCCATATATGGTGCATGCATTCAAATATATTCTTCTTCTTCTTCTTCTTCTTCTTCTTATTCTTATTATTATTATTATTATTATTATTATTATACAACCTCAATTCCAAAAAAAGTTGGGATGGTGTGTAAAATATAAATAAAAACAGAATGCAATGATTTGCAAATCACATAAACCCATATGTTATTCACAATGATTGGTGAACCTCTGAAACACTCTGCCTCTCTAAGATACTACTTTTATACCAATCATGTTACTGACCTGTTGCCAATTAACCTCCAGCTGTTTCTTTTTAGTGACACTTACTTTTCCAGCCTTTTGTTGCCCCCCCCAACTTTTTTGAGATGTGTTGCAGCCATCAAATTAAAATGGTACATTTCCTCAGTTTATACATTTGATATGTTTTCTATGTTCTATTGTGAATAACGCATGGGTTTTGAGATTTGCAGATCACTGCATTCTGTTTTTATTTACATTTTACACAACCTTTTTGGAATTGGGGTTGTATTTTGTATATTTAATACATTGTACAGAGGCTAAGTGTAACTTATTGTGCCTACATTGGTTCTTACACTGAAATAAAGGTATCACAGTGCAGGTACGGATGCAAGTGCATCTTTCAGATGGACCTTTCAGTCCATCTGAGATGAGCTTAGGCCTAGAGAACTCGATGGCGTTTCTGCAGAGTTGATGTGTGGCTTCCTCCTTGGGTAGTAGTTTCGGGTTGCATTTCTGGATGCAGCAGTGGACTGTGATAAGTGACAATGGTTTTCGAAGTACTCCCAAGACCATGGTTATATTTATCACAGTAGAATGATGATTTCTCAGGCAATGCTGCCTGAGGGCTTAAAGGTCACGCACATTCAACAGGTTTCCGGCCTTGCCCTTTACGCAATGAGATATCTCTGGATTCCCTGAATCGAACTTACTGACAACGCTCTCATGAAGTTTGGCACAAAGTGGTGAGCCATGACCCATCCTTGCTTGCAAAGACTAAGCTTTTGGTGGATGCTCCTTTCATGCCCAATCCTGATACCCTCCCCTGCTACCAATTAACCTAATCCTCCAAAATGGTGTTCTTTGAATATTCTATAAACTTTTCAGTCTTATTTTACCTATGTAGAGAGTCTGTAGTGATTGGGTGATGTAGTCCTTGGCGGCCATATTTGTAGGACACGTATTCTGGGAATTGTAGTTGGATGCCAATTCTAGCATAGAAATTACAAAAGGCCCTGTAATATAAACTATTACACAATGCAACTGATTACAGCTGTTGTTCTTCAGAGCAGAGAATGAATTGGTGTCTAAACTGACTGTCTAGGTGTGATTTGTCTACAACTCCAGAATCCAGCTACAAGAAAGGCAATGAATCCCTAATCCGCTTTATTTCCTCATTCATCAGTAATTCATTTTCAGTAACCACTTTATCCTTGTCATGGTCACTGTGGATCCAAAGCCTATGCCAGGAACCGTGGAAGGATGCTATTCCATCACAGGCACCATGAACACACACATTCATAATTCATAAAAAACTGATAGGCCTAAACGAAGAGTTTTGTGTGGATGGGTTCTATAT
This sequence comes from Cranoglanis bouderius, assembly GCA_023630585.1. NCBI lineage: Eukaryota > Metazoa > Chordata > Actinopteri > Siluriformes > Cranoglanididae > Cranoglanis > Cranoglanis bouderius. The sequence continues at coordinate 9,344,356 of CM042540.1, forward strand.
AAACTGTCAATCTGTTCAACATTAGTATTTTTTAAAAATATTTTTTATTTATTTTTCTCAATTTCTTTTATCTTTTCAGACTCTAGAATAGGAATGCTCAAGTACAAAATGGAATATAATACAAGGAGAACATGAGGACCCACCAAACACAGTTTTTAAATGATTATTTCATTTATTGGAGGTTGAAAGGTTATGCAACACTTGTATCACCCATGTGATAAAATAATAGCCCATCTAATATTTATAACTGGCTGTAAATGGTAAATGGTCTGCACTTATATAGCGCCTTTTAACCTTCGTGGTGTCTCATTCACCCATTCACACACACACTCACACACCAATGGCAGCAGAACTACCATGCAAGGCACTTGCCTAAGGTTGTGTCACCTTATCAGCAACAACTGCAACCAAATGTGTCAGACACCTGGAGAGCAGGCAAACATGCAGGAAAGCATGCAGGTAAGCAGGGTGAGACATGGATCGCACGTGGAATGGTCTGGCAATGAGTGATTGAAAAAGTGGGGTTTATGTGCGCAGCAGTCTGATGAGGAGATGGGAAGCAGGTGCTGACCAATTAGGAAGTGGACCACCACACCGAGAGACACACAGACACACACAAACAGGAAGTGAGGGAGAAATACAGTGGGTATAGAAAAGAATCTGCAGCCTGAAATGAAAATGGACACAGTTGCATTTACTCAGTGCCACTTATAACATCCAAGTGAAAGATATAACACCAACATGTCAGGGAAAAATAAATAAATAAATAAATAAATAAATAAATAAATAAACAGAATCACTGAGTTGGAAAAAGGATCACCCCCTTGCTTTAATTTGCCTTATTTTTTTTAATTACAGCCTTTACTCTGTTGGGATATGTCTCTACTAACTTTGCACATCTAGACTTTGCAATATTTGTCCACTCTTCTTTGCAGAACTGCTCAAGTTCAGTTAAATTTGATGGTGACCGTTTGTGGACTACAGTCTTCAAGTCATTCCACAGATATTCAATGGGGTTTAAGTCTGGGCTCTGACTAGGCCATGCAAGGACATTCACCGTTTTTCTCTTTCAACCACTGTGTGGTCAGTTTTGCTGTGTGCTTTGGGTCATTGTCATGTTGGAAAGTAAACCTTCTTCCCATTGACAACTTTCTGGCAGAGGGCAGCAGATTTTCCTCAAGAATTTGATGGTATTTTGCCCCATCCATTTTCCTTCTATCCTGACAAGTGCTCCAGTCCCTGCTGCAGAGAAACACCCCTATAACAGGATATTACCACTTCCATGCTTTACTGTAGGCATGGTGTTATTTGGATGGTGAGCTGTATTGGATTTCCTCCAGACATATCGTTTGGTGTTGAAGCCAAATAATTTGATTTTAGTCTCATCTGGCCATACCACCTTTTTCCATGTGGCCTCAGAATCTTCAAGGTGCATTTTGGCAAAGCTCAGTCATGGGTGGCTTTTTTCTTGTAACCCTCCCATACAAGCCACATTTGTGGAGAATTTGTAATACTGTTGTCACATGCACACAATGACCACTCTTTGTCAACTCTTCAGAGTTGCTGTAGGCCTCTTGGTAGCCTGTCTGACCAGTTTCCTCCTGGCTCTTTCATCCAGTTTGGAGCAACATCCTGATCCAGGGAGGGTCTGTGGTGTACCAAATACCTTCCACTTCTTAATAATAGACTTCACTGTGCTTCTAGTCAGTGATAAAGCCTTGGAATTTTTTTTGTATCCATCTCTTGACTTGTGTCTGTCCACAACTTTATCCCGGAGATCTTTTGAGACTGCCTTTCCACCCATAGTTGATTGTTTGCTTCAGTTGCACTACAAAATTCTCCAGGAAAGCTCTTTTCATGCTGAGCTAATCAAAATGACCACAGCTGATCACAGTTGAAAGTCAAATGGCTTTGTGTGCCATTGAGAAGATGATTAGCTACACCTTATTGAGTTTACAAGTCATTTTTTTTATCCTTTTTCCAACTCAGTGATTCTGAATTATTATTTTTTTAAATTATTTTTTTCTGACATGTTGGTGTTATATCTTTCACTTGGATGTTATAAGTTGCAACGAGTAAATACAGCTGAATAAAACAAAAACTGTGTCCATTTTCATTTCAGGCTGAAAAGGAACAAAATGTGATTATTTTAAAGGGGGGTGATTCTTTTCTATACCCACTGTAAACATTGGAAACACAAGGGGGGGTCGAAAAACAAGGGAATGGGGAAACAAACCGGAGCCTATTCAGGACCATGGCAGCACCCTCCTCTCAATGGGAGCCTCTGGGTATCCTAACAGGTTTGTCCAGATGGGCCCAATAGAAATCCCAGATGAGAGAGGGGTCCAGGATGAAAGATCAGGACACCCAGGTCTGCTCCTCTGGTCCTTATCCCTCCCAGTCCACTAAGTATTGCAGACCCTGTCCCCTAAGGCACACATCCAGCAGCCTCCTGACAATGTATGAAGGGTGGAGGGGGATTGGGTGAAAGTCACAGAGGGCTGACATTGACTGGCTTTAGCTGTGAGATGTGGAAGGAAGGAAGGAAGGAAGGAATTTTTATAGACCTTGGTAATCTGAGCTTTACAACTGAGGGGTTGATGATGCTCTCCATGTCAAAGGGGTCAAGGTAGGGAGGAGAAAGTTTTTTCTCTTTTCTCTGTTCTGGCACCAAGGTGGTGGAATGAACTTCCCATCAATGTCAGAACAGCTGAGTCGCTGGCTATCTTCAAGAAACGCCTAAAGGTATACCTCTTTATTAAATACTTACCCCTTGATAATTAGTGTTTTCTTCTTCTTCTTCTTCTTCTTCTTCTTCTTCTTCTTCTTCTCCTTTCTTCTTCTTCTTCTTCTTCTTCTTCTCCTTTCTTCTTCTTCCTCAAAAAACAAAAAACAAAAAAAAAAACCTCCTAACAGTTGCTCTCTTTTCAACAGGTTTGTGTTCAGTGCACTTTGTTGTAGTTGTATGAACCAGAAATGAAGTATTAATTGATGGAGAATTTAAAGCACTCTTTTACGTTGCTCTGGATAAGGGCGTCTGCTAAATGCTATAAATGTAAATGTAAATGTAAATGATACTTGGGTGCAGGTGTCTGATGTCTGGCTGGGGAAGGGCAGAAGGAAGAGCATGCCTGCAGGGGGTGGAGAGAGTCCTTTCCATGGGTGCACATCAAGCAGGTGAATACAAAGGCCTGCAAATTAGCAAAGCCTAGGAAATGTTGCAGTTGCTTCAGGTTGGTAGGTTTGGGCCACTCAGCCACTGTCCAGATCTTTTTGGGGTCAGTCTTGATCTGCCTACTGTCAATTATGTACCCCAGGAAATCACACTTCTCAGGCTTTACGAACAACCAGTTCTCCAGAACATCCCTGGAAGACATGATTTACTAGGGCCTGAAACACTGCTGGGGCATTGGTGAGGCCAAGTCACATGACCAGGTACTCAAAGTGGCTCAGGAGGCTGTTGAAAGCTGTCTTCCACTCATCATCTGCTCTTTTCCTGACCAAGTAGTATGTGTTCCTCAGGTCTAACTTGGTGAAGATGGTTGCCCCATGGAGCAGTTCGAGAGCAGAATTAATGAGTGGCAGGGGATACTTATTTTTGACCATTGTACTGTTCAATCTGTGGTATTTCTGTCTTGTCTTGTATGCTTTTTTATTTTTATTTTTTATGCATGTTTATATATTGTTTGTGATGTATTGTGAAGCGAGACAATTTTCCACAATTTGGATAATAAAGTAAACTAACTAACTAACTAACTAACTAACTAACTAACTAACTAACTAACTAACTAATTAACTAACTAATCAATACAAGAACAGAGGGTGTTGTCTCAGAAGCCTAGCCCGGACCATGACATAATTTTGTTTCTCTTTATTTATTTATTTATATTTCCCCCTTGATTTTATCCCTAATTTAGTCTTTTTAAGCCAATTTATCCCCTGGAGGAATAGGGGATACCTAATTAAGGTGTCCCCTTTTATAAGACAGAGGCGAAGGCTATCACATGCTTCCTCCAAGACACATGAACCCAGTCAACTGCATCTCAAACTACTGCTTATGCTGCATTATGGGATGTAACACATTTAGAGGAAAGTGATATCTGCCCATTCTGCATACTGCTGCTGTGACTGACAGGGGAGAGAGTATGCCACCCAGACCGCAGGACCTATTTAGCTCTCTTGTACTCCTGGCCATGGAAGGCTGGGAAATTGTTGGGATTCAAACTTGCAATCTCGGGATGATCTTTTCTGTGGTGCCACTCAGGAGCCCTAATTTTGTTCTTTTTGAACCATTCAAAAGGTGGACTTGCTCTTGTGCTTCATAACATTGTCTTACTGCATAATCTAAATGTGCTAGAGTTTCAGATTACAGACTGATGACCAGATATTCTCCTTCAGGATTTTCTGGTAGCAAGCTGAACTTATGGTTTCATCAATTATGGTATGTCTCCCAGGCCCAGAAGCAGCAAAGCATCCCCACACCATCACAGTACCACCACCATGTTTGACTGTTGGTATGATGATAACAGGATCCATGTCTTAAAAAAAAAAAAAACGTTTTTCTTTCGAGTCCTCAATCTAAACAACATAATCCTAAAAGGCTTGGAGGTCATCAATGTGTTTTTTGGCAAATGTGAGATGAGTGTTTATGGCCCTTTTGGTTATTCGTTTTTTTTTGCCTTGCAACTCTCCCTTGGACACCATTTTACCCATTCTCTTTCTAATACTGGAATCATGAACACTGACCTTATCTGAGGCAAGTGAGGTAGTTCCTTAAATGTTCGGCTGGGTTCTTTTGAGACTTCATGGATGAGGCAATGTGCTCTTGGTGGAATTTTAGTAAGTCAGCCACTTCTGGGAAGATTTCCCACTGTTATAATAGAAGATAAAAATAGTAGAAATCAGGAAGGGGCAAATACTTTTTTAAAATTGTGATATAATTTTAATTAATTTTGATATAATGTTCTTTCAGCAGATGTACACATATGCTGCAGCACCATATTTTCTCTATTAAAAATTGACCCCTTAGCCAATGTTCTAGTCATTTTCCATCAAGATAAAACTTTGATCCATATTTATTTGTAAGTCAAGATGTAGTTTGAGTAACTTTATATCAGGAATGAAATGTGCACAAATATGTACTATAGTGGAATCACACTAGGCCATAATGGAACTATTAAGTAGCTGTATAAGTATTGCATTTGTAAGAAACATAATTAGAAATACAGTATCTGAAAATAAATATTAATCATTTTTATGCATTGTATTTTAAGTAGAAAAAAGCAGAATAAACGTTTTTAATGGTTTCATAATCCATACTATAGAGGGGTAAAACAGTACTGGCTTATTTATGGGCTTATATCTGTGATTGCTGACATAAATCTGTTGTAAATGTTCAATAAATGAATAAAAGCCATTGTCATAAGGTTTTGTCAAGAAATTGATGTATAACATTTACACAAGCCAGAAAGATTTAATCTAATTTGTATACTACTACTACTACTACTACTACTACTACTACTACTACTACTACTACTAATAATAATAATAATAATAATAATACTTAATTCACAGGTTTATTCATATTTCTAACATTACTTTATATAAACACACATCCTTTGCCTTCATAGCAGCATCAATTCTTCTAGGTACAGTTGCACAAACTCAGGGATTTTGTAGGCATATAGTCAGGTGTATGATTAAACAATTATACCAAACAGGTGCTAATGATCATCAATTCAATATGTAGGTTGAAACACAATCATTACCTGAAACAGAAACAGCTGTGTAGGAGGAATAAAACTGTGTGAGGAACAGCCAAATTCAGCTAACAAGGAGAAGTTGCTGAAGACAGTTTACTGTCGAAAGTCATACACCATGGCAAGAACACAGCAACAAGGCAGAAGATAGTTATACTGCATCAGCAAGGTCTCTCCCAGGCAGAAATTTCAAGGCAGGCAGGGGTTTCCAGATGTGTTGTTCAAGCTCTTTTGAAGAAGCACAAAGAAATGGGAAATATTGAGGACTGTAGACGCAGTGGTCAGCCAAGGAAACTTACTGCAGCAGATAAAAGACACATCAGGCTTACTTCCCTTCGCAATCAGAAGATGTCCAGCAGTGCCATCAGCTCAGACCTGGCAGAAACCAGTGGGACCCTGGTACACCCATCTACTGTCCGGAGAAGTCTGGTCAGTAGTGTCCTTTATGGAAGACTTGCGGCCAAAAAGCTATACCTCCGACGTGGAAACAAGGCCAAGCGACTCAACTATGCACGAAAACACAGGAACTGGGGTGCATAGAAATGGCAGCAGGTGCTCTGCACTGAGAAGTCAAAATTTGATATATTTCGCTATAGCAGAAGGCAGTTTGTTTGCCAAGGGCTGGAGAGTGGTACACAAATGAGTGTCTACAGGCAACAGTGAAGCATGGGGGAGGTTCCTTGCAAGTTTGGGGCTGCTTTTCTGCAAATGGAGTTGGGGATTTGGTCAGAATTATTGATCTCCTCAATGCTGAGAAGTACAGGCAATACAATACCATCAGGGAGGCATCTGATTGGCCCCAAATTTATTCTGTAGCATGACAATGACCCCAAACATACACTGAAAGTAATTAAGAACTATCTTCAATGTAAGAAAGAAGAATAAGGAGTCCTGGAACTGACGGTATGGCCCCCACAGAGCCCTGATCTCAACATCACCGAGTCTGTCTGGGATTACATGAAGAGAGAGAAGCAACTGAGGCTGCCTAAATCCACAGAAGAACTGCGGTTAGTTATCCAAGATATGTATATATATATATATATATATATATATATATATATATATATATATATATATATATATATATATATATATATATATATATATATCACCATAAGGCTTTTGCAAATTTTTGACATAAGAAAGGTGTTTTTTAAGATGAATTAAGAGAAGTTGTTTACCTCCTGCTTTCTAAAGGCAACTTACTGTAATTATGACACATTTTTAGTATTTTACATTATCTAGCTAGTCAAACCAGTAGTACGCAATCATTATTTAGGAAAGTGTTTAGCACTACATTCCCAACATGACATAATCAAGTTAAATATATGATTCTTTCATTTCATATCACTCTTTGGAGAACATAGCGCTTTAAACAATTCATTCCCTCAGGAGTCATTATCATGGTTTACAGAAACAGTGGCATGCTCAGGAGAGATGCCCATGATACATGACAACCACATAAACAAGCTACAATAATTAACCTAATGAACAACAAAACAAAACAAAAAAAGTGTTACAGTGTTACTGTACATAAAGGGGTTGTCAAGTGAGACTACCATTTAACAAGTCTCCTGATAGTGGTATAAGCACTGATGGTGTAATTTAGTAAAAATAAAAATAAAAAAAATTGCCTAATTGGTGGGTGACATCCATCAGTGCATTGATCAAGGTCAATGTGTCTAATGTTCCTTGGCAAAAGTAACACTATTGAACTCACAACTTGATTAAACTATAAACCTAATACATAATATTTTGATATTTTATGTGTTAAACATTATTTCAAAACACTATTAATAGTTTCTTAATTGATTTATTCACTACAATTATAATCCTTAGTATGTAATGATGTTTTCCCTTTTACTGTACTCCTTTAAAATAAACAAACACTCTTATAAACCACATAAATTGTAAGATCTCAGACATCTCCACAAAAATCAGTGCTAATGTTAATTAACATATTTATGTACATATATTATGTCATAGTCGATTCTCCCCATTAACCTGTTTTTCTTCATCTGTGCTGTCACACATTACTGTCAACTCTGTAATGTACAGAAGAGTAGTAGTTCTAAATACATCACTATAATAACAGTCATAACATTGTCATTGTAATATATGTAAAGTAATATATGATTCAAATTCCAATGCTGATATATTTACATTTTCATATATTTATTTGGCAGAATATTTATACAAACTGACAATTAAAGCAGTAGCAGTTTAAGGGTTAAGGGACTTGCTTAAATGCTTAACATTGGCTCTCTGGCAGCACTGAGATTTGATCTCACAACCTTCTAGTCATTAACTTTATACACATATAAATGGGCATGAATATGAATTGAATGAATTTAGATCAAGACATGAGGCATGTTCAACTTGACTGCTACTCCTAAATAAGTTCAAAGCTACAATTTATGATACAGGCACAAATAACCAATGCGGACATTTCTTCAGCACACATGGAAAATCAGGGATGCAGTCAAACTGGGAATAAGATGACTAAAGAGAAATGGTTGTGGAAATGAAAACATGAATAACCTGAAGATAACTGACAACAGTATTATTAATCAATCTGTGACTGAAATAATCACACAAAATCATAGATAGTAGTCATATCACACAATGAAGCTTTTTTTTTAAACAATAGCAAAATTATTAACTAAGCTGTATATGTTCAAGTTCAAGTTCAAGTTCAGTTTATTTGTATTGCGCTTTTAACAATGGACATTGTCCCAAAGCAGCTTTACAGAAATATATATACTCAGGAAATAGATTTTAAATTTATGAATTTATCCCCAATGAGCAAGCCAGAGGCGATGGTGGCAAGGAAAAACTCCCTGAGACGATATGCGGAAGAAACCTTGAGAGGAACCAGACTCAAAAGGTTGCAACTGACAGCGACTCCACTAACTTGGAGGAATACACGGCATCAGTGATCAGTTACATCAGCAAGTGCATTGATGTCGTCACTGTCTCCAAGACAATCACTACACTGTCCAACCAGAAGCCGTGGATGACTGCGGAGGTGCATGCACTACTGAGGACCCAAGACTCCACCTTCAGGGCAGGTGACAAAGCGGCCCTAAGAACAGCGAGAGCCAAACTGTCCTGGGCCATCAGAGAGGCAAAGCGCTCACACCCCCAGAAAATCCACAGGCACTTCAGGGACAGCGACGATATGCGGCGCATGTGGCATGGCATCCAGGCCATTAGCAACTACAGGACATCATCACCAGCCTGTGACAGTGATGCCTCCCTTCCAGATGCGCTGAACAACTTCTACGCTCGGTTTGAGGCGCAGAATGATGTGACGGCGAGGAAGACCACCCCTCCTCCTAACGACCAGGCGCTGTGTCCAACCTCAGCTGATGTGAGCAAAACTCTATGCAGAGTCAAACTACGGAAAGCTGCTGGACCAGACAACATTCCTGGAAGAGTGCTCAGAGGATGTGCAGACCAGCTGGCAGATGTTCTCACTGACATCTTCAACATCTCCCTGAGCAGCGCCATCGTTCCAACATGCTTCAAGGGCACCACTACTGTCTCCGTGCCGAAGAAGTCTTCATTGTCCTGCCTCAATGACTACCGTCCCATTGCACTCACACCCATCATCATGAAGTGCTTCAAGAGGCTTGTCATGAGGCACATCAAGACCCTGCTACCACCCTCACTGGATCCCCTGCAATTCGCATATCGTCCCAACCACTCAACAGACGATGCCATCTCCACCACCCTGCATCTGGCCCTCACCCACCTGGACAAAAAGGACACCTATGTTCGAATGCTGTTCATTCAGTACATAGTACATAGAACTGACTTCAGTTCAGCATTCAAGACAATAATTCCCCAGCACCTGATTGGAAAGCGCTGCAACTGGATCCTGGATTCCCTGACTAGGAGACCTCAGTCAGTCTGGATCAGGAACAGCATCTCCAGCACCACCACACTGAGCACTAGTGCTACCCAGGGCTGTGTGCTCAGTCCACTGCTGTTCATTCTGCTGACTCATGACTGTGCAGCAATGCACAGCTCGAATCACATCATTATGTTCGCCGATGACATGACCATGGTGGGTCTCATCAGCAAGAACGACGAGCCAGCATACAGAGAGGAGGTGCAGTGGCTAATGGACTGGTGCAGAGCCAACAACCTGTCTCTGAATGTGGACAAAACAAAAGAGAAGGTTGTTGACTTCAGGATAGCACAATGTGACCACTCTCTGCTGAACATCGACGGCTCCTCCGTGGAGATCGTCAAGAGTACCAAATTCCTTGGTGTCCACCTGGCGGAGAACCTCACCTGGTCCCTCAACACCAGCTCCATCACTAAGAAAGCCCAGCAGCATCTGCACTTTCTGAGAAGGCTGAAAAAAGCCCATCTCCCTCCCCCCATCATCACCACATTCTACAAAGGAACTATTGAACCCTGAGCAGCTGCATCCCTGCCTGGTTTGGAAATTGCACTGTATCAGATCGCAAGACCCTGCAGCGGGTAGTGAGGACAGCTGAGAAGATCATCGGGGTCTCTCTTCGCACCATCACAGACATTTACACCACACGCTGCATTCGCAAAGCTACCAGCATTGTGGATGATTCCACACAACCCCTCACACACACTCTTCACCCTCCTGCCATCTGGAAAAAGGTACTGAAGCATTCGGGCCCTCACGACCAGACTATGTAACAGCTTCTTCCCCCAAGCCATCAGACTCCTCAATACTCGGATACTGGACTGAAACACACACACACACACACACACACACCCACACACACACACACACACACACACACACACACTGAATTGAACACCATCCCACTCCCCTAGATCGTTAGATCTGTGTCGTCTCATGTGGTTTAGTGTGTTGTTTTATGTAGCACCATTGTCCTGGAGGAACATTATTTAATTTCACTGTGTACTGTACCAGCTGTATATGGTTGAAATGACAATAAAACCACTTGAACACTTGACAAGGGAACCCATCCTCATCTGGGTAACACCAAATAGTGCAATTATAAATAAATAAATCCTTTCTATAAATGTACCAATACTACATGGTCAAATAGCAGTTGTGAAACCATGAAAATTCATTACAGTTTTTAATGTTAGTTTTTATATGAAGTCTGTTTTGTTGAACTTCACCACTGTTCACTGATGCAGACTTGAGTGCCAAACTGTTTGTGGCAATTGCAATCCTAGCCATCATAGCATAACTGTTCATATGTATTGAGGTCCAAAGCCATCTTTATGGTTTTTAAGTGGTACCATCCTCAGTAGTCTCAGTAATATTTAGGCTGCACCATGTGGGGCCATCCACAGCAGCCGCATGTGACTTCCAATTGATGAGATCTCCAACCAGAAGTAGGGCATCAGGATGGATCAGGCAGGTCCAGAGTGCAGAAGGGGTCGGGATCACTGGCACCAAGTATCATGTGTAACTCGACAGAAGGAGAGAGAGAGAGAGAGAGAGAGAGAGAGAGAGAGAGAGAGAGAGAGAGAGAGAGAGAGAGTATTAGGTACGCTTAGGTAACCGTAATGGTTAAGGACAATGTACTTTGCGTGAGTGCAAGCGGGTACTCCGGCAAGACTAGCTATGACAGCATAACTAAAAGGGGGGGCCAGAAGGTAACACAGACATGAGGGTTCCCTGGGACATAAGGCGGCCAGCCATTCCTCCATCAACAAACCTGGGTGAACGCATGAAAGTGAGGGGGCGACAGCATCCAAACATCCCAGTTCACCACAACACTCTATGCCTGTGAGACCTCTAGATCTGCTCCTTTACGTAAGGTAAATCTATTCACACAAGGCTTGACTAAACAAATATGTTTTCAGCCTGGACTTAAAAACTGAGATTGTGTCTCAGTCCCGAACACTAATTGGAAGGCTATTCCATAACTGCGGGGCTTTGTAAGAGCTCTTCCCCCTGCTGTAGCCTTCACTATTTGAGGTACCAACAAATAGCCTGCACCTTTTGATCGAAGTAGGCGTGGCGGGTCATAAAAGACCAAAAGTTCGCTTAGGTACTGTGGCGTGAGGCCATTTAGCGCTTTATAAGTCAATAGTAGTATTTTATAATCAATGCGAATTTGTGGAATAATTTGTGGAACCAGTGATCTCTTTAACAGCAAGTAGAGGTGCCAACTTATGAAATTCATTGTGGGTGATCATACCACCCTACAAATTGACATCATACAATTTTATAACAACCCTAATTAGACCCTCATATAAAAATGAAATTGCTTCAGACTTTCTTCACAGCACTCCTTGGGGGACTCAGGGTTTGGTGTTGACCATATTTTTCTGGGATATTTTTTGATGAGTGGACTATTATTATTCAAAGGTATCTGTAATAAAATATACATATACATGTCTACTCCATGTTTTTAATGGTGGATGTCTCCCAAACCTCATAACAGCATGTGCCTGTGCAAAACAGATGATCACTCACAGAAAAGAGGCAGAGCATAACACCTGTTATCACAGGGGGCATACTATTTTACCATACTATTTAGTACACTGGTATGCACTTTTGAACACAGCTACTTAAATGGCAATCTCTTTTTGGAAATAAATGACTTCAGGCCTAGGCCAAACAGATCAACGATTTTCAGTCAGAAGACAACAGAGCTGCTTTTTGAAAGCCTTTAGAAGAAAGCCTACTATTTTCACAAGTATACAAGTACAGCACAATGAAATTCTGTGCTAGTAAGGGTCAGAGAGTGGTGTCTGCCATGATATGGCACTCCGAGAGCAGAAAGCATTCATTGGCCAACAGTTGCCATTTGGTGGAGGCCTCACAACCTTCTGATCATTAGCCCAAGGTTATGATGCACTAGGACCACTGAGCCACCACTGCCCATAACAGGACAATGCAGGACCCAATTCTAACCCATACAATGAAAAGAAATAAATATTTGGACATGTGTTTTTATTGTAAAATATACCTCCAGTGCATATATTCACTACAAACTTACACACATAATGTATTTTGACTTATAAATATAACAAAAGGCACATATTCATAAGCATGATCAATGACATGCTTTTGAAACAAAATTTATATCCCACTGATTGACTCTCAGTTTCAAAATCCTTCATAAATTGTCAAAGGGATTCAGGTCAGTAGATAAACTAGCTAAGCCGTGCAAGTTATTTTGACTGTATGTTTGGGTTGTTGTCTTGTTCAAAAATCCATCTTATCCACAGATTGAGGTTCTTGGCTTATTACATTAATTCTCTGAGAATAGATTTTCTTAAAATATGTCCCAAAACATCATTCAATTCATTTTCTTTTGATGATGTGTAATGCCCCAGTACCGTTTGCAGTAGTCAGTAGGCTGAGAGTGCATTGTGAAATCTGCACTTGCGAGGGATAAATAGTTGTGGTTCCATGAAATTTCCACTTGTTATTTAACACATCTAGATGGAAATATCAGAAAATGAAACCTGAAATTTATCTCATGACTTCAGTGTATAGCAAAAACAAAATAATTGGAATTGTCATTCCAATACTTTCGGAGGGGACTGTATACAGTATACAGTGTGTGTGTGTGTGTGTGTGTGTGTGTGTGTGTGTGTGTGCGTGTGTGTGTGTGTATGTGTGTGTGTGTGATTTTATGTAGATATTAGCACTTTAGCAAGTGACTGTTTGTGGTGTGTTTTGGTTATGAGAAGTAGCTCATTATAATTTACCATTTACAATTAGCTGCTGTATACATTAAAAACAACTGTATACATTTTGACATGCACAGTGGTCTCAACCAAGAGAAGGACATTCCGTTCCCATTTTCTATTTTTTTATTATGATTATTATGATTATTATTATTATTATTATTATTATTATTATTATTATTATTATTATTATTATGGATTTGATCTCTTTAATGGTCCACTGTGGATTTTCAGCTTTATTTCATCAACACTTGAACAATAAATTCTAAGTGTTAGCACGATGTTTTTTGGGTTTTTTTCCCCCCACACAGAGCTTTTTTTACGTGATTCTAATATTGGTATAATAATGAATTAAGGGATATTGCCATATACTGCAGCGTTACTGACATTTTGACGACTAATGAGATAGACTCATTATAACACACTGGTGCCATCTGGTGTCAAGAGAAATGTTCACAGGCTTTGAGAAAAGTAATTTCAAAAGCTAAAAGATACTGAACAGTCTGCTAAACTGTGTATGCCTAAACCCTTATGTATTAATAACAAGTGAGAGAACACATTTTAATGTTTATAGTGGCCTTTGTGAAATACTGTGCAATGCTTAATATGTATTTTTCTTTATCTGTTTTCATCTTTAAAATATTGACATACAAGTAAATATAAACAAACAAACAAATAAATAAATAAATACTATTATAAAAATCTAGTGTTAGGGACAATTTAGCATAGCTGAACTGGAGAATCCAGAGGAAACCAATATAGACATGGGCAGAACCTGCAAAACTCCACGCAGACAGTAATCCAAGCTCAGGATTGAACCAGAGACCCCAGAGCTGTGAGACAGCAATGCTACTTACTTGTTATCCTGTGCACTTTTTAAGTGAACCTTTAATAATAATAATAATAATAATAATAATAATAATAATAATAATAATAATAATAATAATAATACACTTTATTTTATAGAGCGCCTTTAAGAGCAGCTTCTCAAAGCGCTATACACAAAATAAACAGTACATAACACAATAATTAAAAAATAAAAGTAAACATCAACAAGCAAATGCTAGTTAAAAAAAAAAAAATCTTAATCATCCTTTGTTTTAAGTAACTAATGATTCAAGAGCAAATCAACTGATATTTTGTTTAATACAATACAAGGCCTTTAGCGAAGGTACCACTGTTATTAGACCATCGATTTACATGTATCTAAAGTGACTTTTAAGTGAAGCTGAAACCAATCAAATCATGAAGCTGAGGATTAAGGGCCCAAAATCAGGCCTGGGATTTATCCCAGGTACAGCAGCTAAGTAAATGTAAACCTTGTAATGTAATGCACAATCTTTATGAAAGATGTGAATGTATTTCTTCAGTGGACTATTGAATCCTTTAGGAGCAAATTAACATAAGTGCATAGAAAAATAAGAGTTGATTAAAAAAAGTTATTAAAGTAGGTGAATTTCATTAAACAACAAATAAGAAAAGAAAATCAGATAGAACTACCCACACTCACTTGTTCCAGTGAGTGGGCATATAAACAGGTTTTTAGTAACAGCATGCTAAGGTCTGTGTAGTTTATGAGGTATAAACCCTTTTGTGGAGAAATTTTAAAGCCCTGATCCTGATTTCCTTTGTTCTTAGGCCATATATAATAGGATTCAATGTTGGAGGCAAAACCATAGCAGCCACTCCGCTGAATTTTCTTAAATGGGGGGAAAGATCTGTTAACCTGTAGGAAATTACTGTGAAAAGGCCCAAACATTCAAATAGGAGAAAGACAATTAAGTGTGTGGCACATGTCTGCAGTGCTTTGCTACGTGTATCAGATCCTTTGTTTCTAAAACAGGCTATAAGGATTTGAATGTATGTAAATGAAATTAGACCTACTGTTATCACCTGACAGACAGCTACAGTCATCAAACCATATATGTTATTTATAGTTGTGTTTACACAGATCAGCTGGAGCAAAGAGGGATTGTCACAGTATGTGTGAGTCACAAAAGATCTGCATCGCGGCAAGCGCAATAGAAGGATAAAAAGCACAGCTATTATAAGTATATTGGAGAGCCAGACCAAGGTGATAAGCCTCACTATGTGTATATTACTCATAATTGTGTTGTATCTCATAGGGCAGCATATGGCCACATATCTGTCATATGCCATAGCAGTCAAAATGAACACTGCACCTGTTGCATAGATATGTATAAAGAAAGCTTGAGTGACACAGGTTGAAAACTGTATTGTCCTGGTATCCCATAAGAGTTCCTTAATAATTTGTGGGAACAGGGCTGTAGAGCCTATAAGATCATTTATGGGCAAGTTTAACAGCAAAATATACATGGGCTGGTGAAGACTCTTATTGAGAATGATGGTGCTTAGTAGGATGAGGTTGCAGACAAGAATGGTCAGGTATCCCAGTGTTGCAAATATGAATGCAGGGAAGATACTCTCAGGAGGCAAATTGAAGCCTTGAAGTGTCAGAGTAGATATATTAGATAAATCAGTCATTGTAAAATTAGTTTTTCCACCTGTGAAAAAACATATTAGTTATCATGACAGGTAAAGATAGATAAAAATAATAAATGGCTAAACAAACAAACAAACAAACAAACAAACAAATAAATAAATAAGCAGTATGTCTGATATCAACTTTGTAACACCTGTTAAAAAAGGAGTAGTATTACAATGTATTAGTAGTACAAGAATGAAACACTAATTGTTATTTACAGATCTCTCCTGCAGCTATCAGAATAAGCAATAACTCTAGCAAACCATAATATGAGGCTTAATTTAATGTATGTACTCAGAAATACATACTTACTCTATAAGCTAAGACCTGTCTACCATTTTAGTGGGGTGCCATTCATTATTCAAACTGAAACCGAGTTCCATCTCTGTCCTGTGATGTAATGTATAGCCCTAATCTCTTCCCTACTAACGTCCTGTGCTTTATAGTGTTCAGTAATTATGTAATACTCTCATGAGACAAAAGAATAATCTTCTTTTATCAGAGTGTAAACATGACCATAGCAAAGTTAGTAATAATTTAATCCAATGTATAAATCAATGTGTATATTATGGGAATTTTTGTGATCTCTGTTAAATAAGTGCTTGTGAACACTAATCTCTAGTGCACAGATTCCCATCCCTGGACCTGAACATTTTTAGTGCTTTCCTAAAACAGGCTCTGTCCTGTCCTGTCCTTCTTGTATGTTTGTCAGCTGGTCCTAAGCAGTGTCACATCATTCAGCATCACTTTTTTTTATATTTTATTTTTTTATTACTATGTTGAAGACTCTTTATAATGAATAATGATTATTAGTAATTGTAAAAAAGAAAGAGAGATCAGAAAAGTTTTTATGTATACATTAATTTATTTCTGTACATTTTTAAATACTTTAATACCTATATTACAGATCATATTATGTTGTGTTACCACAACATTAGCTTTGATATCTTTAGATTAGGGCTGTAGATTTAATGTGTTAATTTAGTGCGATTAATTATGGATTGTAACGCATTTAACACACCCCGCCCTGCCCCAGACCTGTACGTCATGTTACATTGCATGCAGTTGCTTAGTGACGAGCATGATGCAAGGCGACAACCAAACTATGCTTGGCCCTTTGAAGAGAAATATTTAATTCAAAATGCACCAGAAGCACTGATAAGACCAAAGTCTTTTGCACTATTTGCAATAAGGAATTTACATTCTATTGAAGCAGTTCTACTCTGAAATACCACCTGAACTCAAAGCATGTTTTAGCAAGCTCAGTTAGCACAACCCACAGTCAACACGCACCGCCAAACCATAGCAAGCAGCCCAGAATTAATAAGTCTACATCGGAAAAAACTAACAAATCCAGCTAAATGGATTGCTATGGAAGCCCTAAGCGGCCATGCATTATTAATATTTTTCTTTTTTTGTTTTCTCATGATCTGGAGTTAATTTTCTCCTGATATCGACATAACAAAGTTGTTTTCTCATGATCACAGCTTTATTTTTCTGTGTACTCAACATAACAACATGTTTGTTGTGGAGGCAGCAAAAAGCGCAATTCCACAGCACCATGGATGAACAGATTAATTGTTACTTTGATCAGGGACTCACTCAAGATGAAATAGCTCTATGTCTGTCAGTGATTGACAACTTCCACATTAGTGTCCAACACTTGAGAAGGGTACACACCTCTCTCTTACTGCAGAGATAAAGTCCATCTCTACTGCGTGTAATTATTACATTTATGATGCCGATGGCAAAGATGTCAACATGCATGTAACACCAGTCCCATTCACAAGGCACAAGATTTTCTCATGATAAAATGACGTTGTGAGAAAACAACTTTTTGTTATATCGAGATCATGAGAAAACAACTTTTGTTATGTCGATATCACAAGAAAACAAGAAAGAAAAAATAATAATAATGCATGGCCACTTAGGGTAAAACAAGGTAATAAAAATGACCTATGCAATGGTAATTCATGTTTTGTTTTTTGTTTTTTCCTGTTCTTGCATATGAAATTTGCCATCAGTTTACATCTGGGCACATCAACTAAATTGATATACATAGTGCAATTAATATTAACATACAGCAAATTCAGTTTGTACTGACTGTTAAATTTTGGTGGTTTAAAGAAAAAAAGACTACTGTCAGGCAGCAAAGACAGTGACAGTTGCAGGTTAAGTTTTATTTTCAAAACAGGCAGACGAATCCAAAACGTTAGGCAGAATCAGTGTCACAATACAGAATTCTGTAACAGGTTGTAAACATGTTGTAGTCTTCGGCGGCCATGTTTGAAGGCCTCTCTGAGACCTGGGAGTTGTTGTCAGCGACCATACAGTACTTGTAGGCTGCTCTGTGCTACCTGGAGTCGGGAGCAACACCAATTCTGGCGTTGACGTGACAACTATCCATTTATTGTCAATAAATTTCCTAAGAATGGTATTAATAAAGTGCAAGTACTAATAAAAAAAAAAGTACTAATAAACAGGTTTGTTTTTAATACTAATAAAGGTATGTTCCTGAAAAAATATTACAGGCTTTTACAGGCTGTTACCAAACAAGATTCCCTAAAAAGTTAACTTTTTTTTCTAAACTTTTCTGTCACATCAGTTCATTTCATGAGTGCACTATTGATACACCAAAAACAAGTTTCACAGTTAACTGATTTATCAAAATACCAGTTTCATTGCACAACACCATTTTTAAAAGTCTTGTATGCATTTCCTCAAACAATTACAAAATGAATTATAGATAATTACTACTATCATTAATACATATCAAAGAGTGCACCTACTATAGTGTCATTATTATTATTATTATTATTATTATTATTATTATTATTATTATTATTATTATTATTATTATTATCGGGGCAGAGACCTCGCAAGAAAGATGGGGGACTCCCTGGATGGGGTGCCAACCTATCACAGAGAACAATCGCACACACATTCCCACACTACGGACAATTTGGAACTGCCAATCAGACTACAACACATATCTTTGGACTGGGGGAGGAAACCCCTAATTGGCAAAGTGTTCATGTAAAAAGAAATGCTCCAGTGTTTTGTTACATTAGTTTATTTGGACATGAAATAAACTAATACACAATGCTGCATGTTTGTGTTTTGGTAAATAATGAATAATGATTGCAAAAAAAAGTTGTTAAAAAAGTAAATATTATCCCAATATGCTCAAACTGTTCATTTGTTTTTTAGAGCTAGATCTACCAGCTTGCTGTTTTTTTTCTTCTTTTTATCTTGAACACATGTGCGCACACACACACACACACACACACACACACACACACACACACACACACACACACACACGGTATATATGGTTTTTAGACTGGCCAATCTCCAGACCTTAACCCAATTGAACAGCAATTGAGGACACTGAAGGGAGAAACCCCCCAAACAAACAACAACTGAAAGAGTCTGTGGTAAAAGCCTGGAAAAGCATCACAAAAGAAGAAACCAACAATTGTCATTGGTGATGTCATTGAGTCACAGGCTTGACCCAGTTATTGCAGCTAAGGGATATGCAACAAAATATTAAGTATTATTTATATTAATTTACTTCAAGATGTATATATTCCTATACTTTTGCTTGCACCAAAATTGGGTGGTCTGATACAAAAGTTTCTGTTTTATGTTGTTTAACTAACATAACATAACTAACATCTAAATGTAAATACCAGGAAATAAAAGCTGAAACCCTAAACTCTCATCACATATCCACCTTTATCTTTTGATTTCAAACCCAAATGTCTTTGGTGAATACAGTGTGTACAGTGCTGTGAAAAATATCTCATACTAAATTGTGTCAGAAATGAAAACAAAATCTAAGACAAATCAAAGGCAACCTGAGTAAACACAAAATACAGTTTTTAAATGATGGTTATTTATTGAAGCAAAAAAACTTATCCAAAACCCACTGGGCCTGTGTGAAAATGTATTTAAACACTGAAACAATACTTTGCTGCAAACAAAGACATGATGGGGGGTTTAAATATACAAACTAATCAAGGGGGAAATGGGAACAGCTGTGAATGATGATGACACATGAGGGAAACAACCAATAACAATACAGAGGCGGAGACAGGACAGAAACGAAAACAAAAATAAATGTGTCAATGTAAACAAAGTCATGATAATCCGGAAGTGCGCTGTCGTGCTCTGGGCTGCTTGTGGGGAAATACCTGACAGAGTCCCACCCAAGCATGCTTCTCCCATCTGCCCCCCTAGACAAACTGTCCACACAGGATCCAAAGTCCAGAGGCAGGCATTGTCTTTGATGTAGGCTCCTTCCAGAGGAGCTGGGGAGCAGACATAGGGCATACTGGCAGGAAGCAGGCGGTGGGTGGACAACAGGCTCGCCAGGGTCAGACGGCTGGGCTGGGCCATGATCACCAGGGTTATTAGGCCGGAACCCGGCTTGGATGGCTGCGTTGTCAGTGAGCTGGTCTTGGGAGGCTTTGCCATCTGCCTCAGATAGGAGCTTTATGTAGGAGGCCATCTCACTGGCCTCAGATTTGAACAGCACTTGGTAGGCTATCTCATCAGCCTCTGGTTTGAGCATGGCGTGGAAGGCCTGTCGTCAGTCTCTGGCATGAGCATGGCTTGGTTGGCTGTCTCGTCGGCCTCAGCCATGAGCAGGGCTTAGTAGGCCGTCTCGTCGGCCTCTGGCATGGGCAAGGCTTGGTAGGCTGTGCCGTCGGCCTCTGGCGTGAGGTATAGTGTATATACCAATATATCTTTTGTTAGATATATACTGTATTTTGTTGCCACAGATGTGAGTCAAAATAACTTTCACTTCTACCTTTTTCTCAGTTAGAAACAATATTATGGTAAAAAAATAAATATATATATATATATATATATATATATATATATATATATATATATATATATATATATATATATATATATATACATATATATAAATATATATATATATATATATATATATATATATATATATATATATATATATATATATATATATATATATATAATGAAGGAATATTCTTCAGTTCTGACTATTCTGTGTAATGCAGTTACTAAAACTAGGTGGTAATAGTAGCTTAAGTACATTGAAACTGTATGATTGATAGAAACACTAACTTATAAAAAGACATCTACACGATAATGTTTGTTCTTGTTAAGGGTCTGTAGCCTCCTTGGGTCGTTTTAGTTGCCAGAACTGAGAATGATTTTGCTGACTTCGAGAGGGGCATTACATTTGAAATTCACTTCAAAAGCTAAAAAAATAATAATAATAAGCTGTGTTTTAATGTGATTTAATGCATACCACTGAAAGTTAATGTCACTTTTCTAACAATTCTTTTGTGGCTGCACATACTTTACGTCAACCAAACTGAAAATAAATATGCTAAGTTACACAGCTACTACATTCCTGATTCCTGAATTATATTATTCATAACAAATATACAAGTCAGTAGTGAACCATGTGAACTAGTGTGACAAGAACGCTGGTTTATCACTATGGACGCATTTCATTGACATTCACTCACTGCAAAGACTGTCATATTGTGTAAGTTTTGTCTAGTTTGCCTTGCTGTGTTTGACCCTTGCCTTGTTTCCTGGTCTTGTGTTTTGGATAACCCTCTGGCCTTGTATCATCTTCTCAATGGAATATTGAACCATGCTTGTTATGTGGACATTGACTATTGGATTGTGGACATTGATCATTGGATTGTATATTCATCGGTTGTCTCCCATGGTAAAACCAATTGATTACCAATTATACATGAAATACCTGTGAAAACCAAATAAATTTCAGACCTTGCACATTTATTGTCATCATAGAGACAAAGAATTAGAGTGCTTACACATGAGTGAACACAAACAAAAGTGAACAAGAAGACAGAACATTTATTTTAACCTACTTAACCTACTTTTTTTTTAACAATCTACATAACTATGCAACTGTCAGTGTAAGATATATGCAATGTGAATGTCAAAAGCCAGGGAATATGTGGATATTTATACCCCCAATTCTATGTAAAACATGTTTAATACACAACATGAAGAAAGAACCATTTGCTTAATTTTGTTCATGAACAATGCATATGCATATATTTTGACTGAAAATATTGGCAAGGCTAATCATTTTCACAAACATTCTTTGATTTAGCATGAATTCATAGTCATTTAGAGGTGAGAAGGATATCAAAATTTACCCAATGTCGACAAAGAGAAAAATATTCTTTGTGTTTATGTTTGTACGATACATTTGAAAAAGTTATAGCATATTGCAAATGGTTATATTTTAACAGAGCAAACAGAATTGAATTGAGTGTAATGCTCAACCAAATAACTTTTGTTTCAAAATTATTTAAATGCCACATTTTGTTTTTTCATCACTATGATGAATGCATTTCTAATATCTCTTGTTTTCATTCCATATATAATTGGATTAAAAAGTGGAAGAATTGTAAAAATTAGCATGCCACATATTTGTTGTGCATTGGGTGGTATATTCTGAAAACGATATGAAAGTACAGTAAAGGTTGTAACTATTTCATACAGAACAAATGTAATTATCTGTGCTAAGCACGTGTTTACAGCCTTACTTCTAGCATCATTTTTTGTGTGGGAAAGACAGGCTTTAAGAATTTGTACGTAGGAGAATAACTGAATAGTCACACTAATGCCCTGCACAATTCCAGTTATAGCTAATCCATAAACATTGTTCACAGTAAGGTCACCACCACATGAAAGCTGTAACAGTGTATTATTGCTACAATACACATTAAAAATAAATGTCTTACATTTTGGAAATCTTGCCTGAAGGGCAAACAACACAGCAATCAAGGCAATGTCAAGGCCCCAAGCCAGTGCTATCACACCACCAACTGTGTATGGACCCATTATAGAGTTATACCTCAGTGGCTTGCATATTGCTATGTAGCGATCAAATGACATGGCTGCCAGAATAAAAAGTACACTACCTCCATACAAATGAAGCAAAAAACCCTGCAGGACACATGTTGGGTAATAGACCATATTTGTTTGGGTTACAATATCTAGAAGCACTCTGGGCACAGCACATGTAATCCCCATTAAATCTGCCAAAGGAAGACTGAACAAAATGTAAAACATCGGTTTATGAAGGCTTTGCTGTGTAACAATCAATGCTAGAATTGTTACATTACAGAACACCACAAACAAATAGATCAGAGCTCCAATGATAAAAACAGGATAAATAGCTTGAGGAGGGACATCAAATCTGGCAATGTGAAGGTTGAAACTGAATGTGTTATTGGAAAGTTGTTGCTCCATTCAGAACCTGTGGGAGATATAATAATCGACCAGAACAGTTATTGACTGACCAGTGTGCATGCATTTGTTTTTTCTTTTTTTCATTCACAATGGCTTTGACCTCAGACTCACCTTGTAAAAGATCCAACTGTGTCAACAGAGGGACATTGTATGCCATATTTATATCCATTTCTGTCCTCCCAAGACCATGCAAATGGCTCATATGTCACCAGAGGATAATTAGCAACTTGAATCTGGTCTCAGACTTAAGATGTATAGCTTGTAATAAGACATTATGCCCATAAAACTAGCACAATAGGTTAACCTATCATATTAGTCTTATGACACATGAAATGAACCAATATATTCTACGGGCAGCTGTGGCTCAGGTGGTAGAGTGGGTTGTCCACTAATCACAAAGTTGGTGGTTCAATCCCTGGCCCACATGCCAAAGTGTCCTTGGGCAAGACAGTGATGTTGATGGCAGGGTGTGCACATTTGTGTGTGAATGAGAAACTGTGTAAAGCACTTTGTAAAACCACTAAAGTTGAAAAGGTGTTAAAATGTGCAAACCATTTACATTATTCTGACTTGGACATACTGTAGACTGGTGGGGCTAAAAAAGAAAAAAAAAGACTGCTATAACACAACAGTGGCAGCTATAATATCACGATGACATGTTATTAGCAGACAATCTATGATATAATAGCAACTACTTATCGTTGTATCTCATTGCTATTTTTCTATTTCTCTATCATGCTCAATTTCTAAGAATTATAATTATTAAAAAAAAAATACATGTTCTTGATATGAGGTTATATATGCCCAAATAGTGGGTGTTGTATGCTGGTTGCTGTTATACAATTAGTTTTGAAGCTGCTTTTCGGGGTGTGCTGTCTGTAAGTTACTGATAGCCCCATAAAGTTCAATTAGTGCTTACCTTGTATTAGTGCCAGGTGGAATGTACACTGCAAAAATGAGCATGGTGGTAAACTCTTTGGGCAGGTACTATGGCTGGCACTTCACAATCATAAGGATAAACATCCACCAGCAACGAACAGTAGCTTGAGACTAGGATAGCTGAATGGCTGCATCCAGAGTTCTGTAGTTGAACCATGTTTCCATTGACATATGAATAGCAAGAAAAGTAGCAAAGCCACACAATGAATTATGGAACTAAGGGGAAATTATGACTTCACACCTTTCAGTTATTCATTAGCATCTAGACCATCAACTTTGAAGTATGAATTTAACTTTAGCCCATGTCAATGTCAGTGCCTGCTATAATGAACTACATTCTCCACTCTGCCTCAATTCAAGTAAGCTGACAACTAGTCAACAGTCCCATAACCATCCCTATTGGCAATCGTCAGACACACCATGGCCCATACTTATTATTTGCTAGGCGGTTTCTTCCATACAGTCTGCAGAGCTAAATATTTATGTACAGCATGTTTACAGCAAGTAATTTCTATTTCACTATGCTGCCATTATGGAAAGGACAAAAAGGCTGCTTTGCAGACAGTTGTGCCTTGATCAGCTTTTCAGCTACATGCCATGTTGAGATTAAGTTGCATTTAAGGAACTATGATTAGCCCACATATCAGTTTAAAGAATTTTAGTGGGAATTTTAGATTTAACAAGACATTGTACTCTGTGAGTAGCTACTAAACTGTCCTCAAGAGGGTGCCATAATGCCTTAGCCTCTGCATTAAGCCAAACCTTTGACCTTTGACCGTTTTGAATGGTAAGTAGGGTGGGTGGTGGAATTTGTGAGATCCATTGTGTGAGAAGTAAAAATGCATTTGTGAAAATACTCTTTTGCAAATAAAAGTCATGAATGCATTCATAATTTTACTTTTGTGGATTATCACACAATGTATTATATTTTATATAATACTTTTTTTTAATCTACTATTTTATATATAACATATAATATTTTATATAATATAGCTTATATAATCTCATATAAGTAATATTATTTCCACATCAATAGAAGTGGAAATATTAAAAGTACAATACTTGTGCAAATGTACTTTACTTTTCACCACTGTAGACCACACATGTTGACTACTGTACCTGAAGTTAAATGCATGTTACTAGAGATTAAAAACTATTTTCTGATGTCTTTTCACTTATCACCCAGGAGGTGCCAGCAAAGCAGCCACAGAGGCACACAAATAAGGAAGTTAGTTAGGCACAAGTCAATTTTCAGTCATTCCAAGTCACCCTCATTAAATGGATGAAATTTGTGTACATGTTAGTATAAAAATAAAGTTTTTCTTTTGATTTTTTTTTTTCGCATTTGACTGTTGTCAATGCATTTTGTCATTATGTATTTCTCAAGGTTTTCTCAAGGACTTCAGTTATGGCAAATTGATATGATCGAAGATGACATAGCAGGAAGCTTTACAACCTTGTCCAAGATGGCCAAAAAAGTGCAAGAAGCATGTGCGGTGGCTATGGACAGATTGAGGCGTCAAAGAGGACAGCTTATAGGGGGAGGAAGACAGTTCATTGTAATAGATGAGTGATTTTTGACATAAAAGAAAGACAAGTACAATTATAACAAATAATACCATTACATAAGTATTAATATTTAATTGTTAAGCTAGCCACCATAATTATCAAGGGTTTTAACCATTATCTATGAAAATGAATTTAAATTATTTGTGTCCTTCATTTCTTTCTCTATTTATTTATTTATTTGTTTATTTTACAGTATGGACAAGGCAGAATGGATGGTGGATGGAAAAGGAGGAAGCGGGTGTTTGGTATGCTGGGGGTGATACACCAAGGAGACAAATCTGCAAAACCAGTTCTCCGGAGGCCCTTAGAGAACTGATTACACTCATAGCTCACCATGCCAAGAGAAGTCCACCATCATCAGTGATGAGTGGCAGGCTTACAGACATGCTCTGCCCCAGCTAGGTTACAGGCATTATACCGTGAACCACAGTGTGGCATTCATGCCCAGACAGGAGCTCATACCCAACATTTAGAGAGGGCCTGGGGAACCTATAAGGAGATTGTGTGGAGGCTCAGGGGGAACCGCACAGAGGAATTACTGGTGGACCACCTAGCAGTGATTGAATGGTATGAATGGCTTGCAAAAGAAAATAATTCATGACATCGGAAAACTGTATAGATAAGTCTGTCAGATCTGGTGTTGCACTTTCAATGGATTTCATTTTCCAATTTTCATTTCCAGGGATTTTATTTCAATGGATTTCATTTCCAGCAACATGTAAAAAGTTAGTATGTTATGGCTGATATGTGACTAGATTGTTGAAGTGATTAAGTAATTTGATGCTGTAATGTGTTGCCTTTCATCAAATATTGTCTCATAAACTAGTCTCCACCTATATTATGCAAGGGAAATTCAAGATTATGTTTTGGGATACCAAAATATGAATGTGTGATTTTATTTTTTTTTAATTTTTTTGGTAATTTTGCTGTTTCTTGCTAATCTCTGGGTCCTATTATAACTATAACTAATATTTCTAAAATACTTTTAGCAAAGTAATGGGATAAAAACTGCATTTTGTAGCTGGTAACACCTTTTTTGTAATAAGTTTGTTCTGTTTTAAACCTCATTTGGTCATATTTAGACACAGTTTAAAAATATGTCCTAAAGCCTTCTACAGAAAAATGGTTTTATAACTGATGTTCACATTTTATATCTTGTAACTTAATACCAGAAGCTTTGCATATGGCTAATAAATGATAAATTTAAAAACAGCAACAAGTAACTGTCAATGAATATGGTATTTGTACATGGTGAGTAGTTTACACTTTAGATTAGGGGGATGCAGAAGGTTTGTAAATGACTTGCATACATATACACATAATTTGTAACAAGTAAAGAAGATCTGCAAATGATATGACATATTTACATGTGATGAATTGTTTACACTTTAGATTAGGGGGATGCAGAAAGCTTTGTAAATGATTTAGCCATCATCATTTACACATCATTTATAACAGGTGAGGAACACTTTGTCATTTGTACTGCAATGCTTGTAAATGCTGACTGCTTCTGCAGTCCTGGGGAGGTTATAGACAGCTGTCTTCTCTGACACACAAGAGGCTAACATGGAGTCTTTAGCCCCTGTTCAACTGCATGTGAGGAGCTTCACTGGCAGGTAAAACCGGTTCACAGATTCACATTATTGCCAGATCCCACCCACTCCACACAGATCCCAAGTCTGTTATGGTGAGTGAATGTATTTAACACTGACTGGGATCCTGATCCTGATTGTAAATCATTTATAATTGTTTATTCACTTAGAACAAATCATTTACTATTCATTTAAAATGGCTTTGTCATAATTGCATTTTTGTGCTTTTAATTGGCTTACAAGTACAACCCCAATTCCAAAAAAGTTGGTAAGCTATGTAAAATGTAATTAAAAACAGAATGCAATAATTTGCAAATCTCATAAACCCATATGACTATGATGAATGCATTTTCTGGGCAAAGCACATGTAATTGCCATTAGGTCTGCCAAAGGAAGACTGAACAAAATGTAAAACATTTTTACAACAGCATCAAAAGGCTGGAAAAGTAAGTGTTACTAAAAAGAAACAGCAGGAAGTTAATTGGCAACAGGTCAGTAACATGACTGGGTATATAAAGAGGCAGAGTCTTTCAGAAGTAAAGATGGGCAGAGGTTCACCAATCTTTCAAAAAAACCGAATCTACAATTTGTGGATGTTAGCTCTCGCCACTCGCTGCTCCGGGAAGGAGCAGCATATCTCGCTGCCCCGCTACGGAGGAGCATATCTGCGCGCTTTCTAGCGCTATTAAAAAACTCTCCGATGGACATTCCATTCACAAAGACTCTGGTTTTGTTTATGTTGCCATGTGCTCCTGTGTTTTTGTTTACGTCATGTCTCTTCCCCCGCTTCCTTATTGGTCCATTGGGTTTGTGTCACATTATGTTTCCTCCCATGTTCTGTCATTGGTTCTCCCGTTATTGTCTGATTATTGTTTCCAGGTGTCATGCGTTTCTTCTTGTTTCCTTTTGATTACCTTTGTTACTAAACCCCCTATTTGTGTCCACTTCATCGCGGAGTATTGATGAAGAATAACTGAAAGTGGCTCGTGATAGCTAAACGTAACTATATGTCCCTGATGATAATGTTAAGTAGCGATGAAGCTAAAGAATCGTAGTTTTTCCTAGGTTTTTGTTTACCAGGTGTTCCCTGGTCCTTGCGCTTTTTAAGTTTTTGTTTACCCGGCGTTCCCGGGTTCTTGAATTCATGTCTCGTGATTTCCTGGATTTTTGCCCTGTAAGCCTTTGGATTACTGTTTCATGATTTCCTGGATTTTTGCCCTGTAAGCGTTTGGATTACTGTTTCATGATTTCCTGGATTTTTGCCCTGTAAGCCTTTGGATTACTGTTTCATGATTTCCTGGAGTTTTGCCCTGTAAGTGTTCTTATCTGTGGCTAACCCTTTTTGGAAGTGTGACGTGCTTGTCTTTGTATTTTTTGTGTTGTTGTCCCATCACTTATGAATGTGCCCTTTTGTTTGTGCCTAATAAACTGACCACTTTCCCCTGCAAGTGCATCCTGTCTCCCTCTTAACCCCGGTGTCTTAACAGTGGAACAATTTCAGAATAATGTTCCTGAACATAAAATTGCGAAGACTATGAATATCTCATCATCTACAGTACATAATATCATCAAAAGAATCAAGCATTCTGAGAATCTGGAGGAATCTCTGTGCGCAAGGGACAAGGGTGAAAATCAATATTTTTTGGAATTGGGGTTGTACTTAGTGATACATCAACAAATTATATACTGATCATTTACTAATGATTTGTTCATCATTTGTTCATGATTAACCAATGTGTATCAATTGTGTATATATTACTTATAACTGAACATTATTATAAAATGTTATCATAGCATGTTATAAAACCAGGTTAAAATGTAATTTCATAAACAGACACATTTGCTTCATTTTTATACCTTGTTTATGAAGAACACTCTCTCTCTCTCTCTCTCTCTCTCTCTCTCACTAACACACACACAGAAACACACACACACACACACACACACACACACACACACACGCACACACAAATCTGGTTTATATGTGAGGTTATTCATTTTCACAAACATTTTCTGATATAGCATAAATAAATAAAATCATTTACACCAAATAAGGATATCAGAATTTACATTATTTATGCAAACACATAATTGATCTTTTATATATTTTTGTTTGAATTAAATATTTGAAGAAAAGGTCATAGCAGAATGCCAATGGTTATATTTTAACAGAGTGAAATAATTAAATTAAATGTAATGCTTATTCACATTTTTTTCTCCAAAATTATGTAAATGCCACCTTTCGTTTTTTTAAGACTATGATGAATGCATTTCTAATGTCTCTTGTTTTCATTCCATATATAATTGGATTAATCACCGGAAGAACTGTGAAAATCATCAAACCGCATATTTGTTGTGCATTGGGTGGTATATTCTGAAAACGATATGAAAGTATGGTAAAGGTAGAAACAATTTCATACAGAACAAATGTAATTATCTGTGCTAAACATGTGTTTACAGCCTTACTTCTAGCATTGGTTTGTGTGTGGGAAAGACAGGCTTTAAGAATTTGTACATAGGAGAATAACTGAATAGTCACACTAATGCCCTGCATAACTCCAGTTATAGCTAATCCATAAACATTGTTCACAGTAAAGTCACCACCACATGAAAGCTGTAACAGTGCACTATTGCTACAATACACATTAAAAATAAATGTCTTACATTTTGGAAATCTTGCCTGAAGTGCAAACAACACAACAATCATGGAAATATCAAGGCCCCAAGCCAGTGCTAACACACCAACAACTGTGTATGGACCCATTGTAGAGTTATATCTGAGTGGCTTGCATATTGCTATATAGCGATCAAATGACATGGCTGCCAGAATAAAAAATACACTACCTCCATATGAATGAAGCAAAAAACCCTGCAGGACACATGTTGGGTAATAGACCATATTTGTTTGGGTTACAATATCCAGAAGCACTCTGGGCAAAGCACATGTAATTGCCATTAGGTCTGCCAAAGGAAGACTGAACAAAATGTAAAACATCGGTTTATGAAGGCTTTGCTGTGTAACAATCAATGCTAAAATTGTTATGTTACAGAACACCGCAAACAAATAGATCAGAGTTCCAATGATAAAGACAGGATAAATAGCATGAGGAGGGACATCAAATCTGGCAATTTGAAGGTTGAAACTTAATGTGTTATTGGAAAAATGTTGCTCCATTCAGACCCTGTAGGAGAGATAAACAGAAAAGAACACTTATTAATTTACCAGTGTGCATTTTGTTCCTTTTTTTTCATTTACAATGGCTTTGACTCACTTTATTAAAGATCCAGTTGTGTCAATAGAGGGAAATTATATGGCCCATTTATATCCACTTCTGCCCTCCAGAGACCCCTCATGTTATTCATATATCACCAGAGAGTATTAACAACTTGAATCTTCTCTCAACCATACAATGTATAGGTTATATGTCCAGAAAGGTTAGCACAATAAGCTACATATCAGGTGAATCTTATCACACAATAAATTAAACAATCAAATTGACTTCTTTTCTTCAAATCTGCTTCATACTTTTTAAAGTTTCTTACAATGTTAACCCAAGGTGAGATCACCCAAATGATCTCACCTGACAGTGTTTTGTTGAGCTTGTGTGTATTCCCCAACCTCCTCTCTCTCCCTCTCTCTTCTGCCACACAGGGTGTCATTCTAGCCCACAAGTGCAGGGGTCAGACCTGGGCAGGTATGTTGGTATTGCAGGGAACCCTGGCAGTTCCAGGACCAATGTCACATGATGGAAGTGGGGACATTCGTTCGGCTCCCTGACATGCCATGGGCCTCCCCTGATTGAGCTGGGACATACTGCATACCTGTAAGTTTTCAAGTGGATAAATACCACACAGTGGATTTTGGCTGTAGTCAAACCACTATTCCCCAAGCTTGGTTCAAGGTGAAGCATTGGAGAAAACACACAGGGTATAGGTGAGGTGTGTGCACAGGAATATCCATGAGTATCCACTAGTGCCTGCATGAAGGCAACAGTCAGTCCCCACCTCACCCATCCACTAATTCTAAGAATGAATTGACCCATGTTTCAGACATTGTTAAGGGGAATGTGTGTGGATGTATGTTGCAGTAGTGTAACATGGTGTAGGATGCACAGCAGTGGCTGGCGAGGCCATGACACTGCTACAGAGGTCAGACCTGTATCAATGCCCCAACTTTTTGAGTTAGTTCTGGTGGATTATGTAATGTGATATCCGTAAGTGGTCACTGCAGTGTCTAAATTTGACGCTTATCCAATGCCCTGTAGCTACTGATGAAATGCTTGATTTGTTAGGCATAGCTGGATTTTATTTGACACTGGTTTTGGCAGAGTCCCTTGAGTCCCCCAATGTCATGTGAGAAAACAGCCTTTTCCACTCCACTCTGGCCACATTTCAATGATGCATGAACAGATTCCTTCGAACACACGCTGCCTATGCTGCTGCCTATTTAGATGACATTATTATTTATTTATATGACTGGCAGCAACGGTCTGTAATCTGAGGGCTGTCCTCAGATACTTGAGATATGTAGGACTCACAGCAAACCCAAAGAAGTATGTAATTGGGCAGGTGGATATATGCTATCCAGTCTTCCATATGTAACACATTAACATTAGAGGTAAAATATATAAAATATTAACGTATACTTACTCTTCTCTGTGCCCGTTGTCAGGCCTTGTGTGAAGCTGTACTATCTCCTTGCAGACCCAGACGAACCAAACAGTCAAAAGTGAGGTAAGTTTGTAAAATTAAAAACAGAGATTTGACATTTGCTGCGTACAGCGCCATGTTTGTGTCTGTTGTGTAATTTCTGCATTGTTGATGACGTAGTGGGTCCAGCTCGCTTGTCAGTGGAATGGAATCACGAGCCGGTTCTGAGTGAGTGCCACCCTCTGGCCGAGCACCGGTGGAAAAGCGGCAAGCGAAAAGCCGGTTCTATGGCTGGAGCTATGTCAACAAGCCTTTACTCAGGTAAACGTTGCACTTTGTTTTGGCCCACTCTTACATTCCCATTACTTCCTTCTTTGTCTTGTTTTACAGACTGATGCCTCGATGCGGTGGGGGTAGGGGGTTTGGGGTGCCCTGTGCTGTACAGAAGGTCTTGGTGCAAGTACAGCATTATAGAGAAAAAAAAATTATATGGCTTCCTGATGCCTGATTATAAATTTACTTGCCAGATTATGCCCCTTCACACAGTGTTTCAGCATTTTGTGGGGATCTTTTTACCAACACTCTCATGCCACACATGTCACATTACTAAAGAGAGAATGGGAAAACTCTGCCAGTAGTTTTGTCCATAACGTAAATGAAAAGTTATATTAATGCACTCATTCTAATGTGTTATCTTGTCTTTAGCCACTTCAGGTAGGGCGATATCACACAACTCTGGCTTCTGATGATATGATTATGTTCTAACAGAACAGTCCAACATATGTTATTCCTTATCTATACATGTGAAACCTAAGTAAATTAAACCATGGTACAAAAGAGCAAATACCACTGCAATATTAGCAAGATAGGCAAGCTATATATAATCGGAAAAAAGATTGAAACACTTAGTCTCCAGTAGACATACTTAATGAACTATGAACTTGGGAGTTTTGTTTTTGTAATGACCTAGAAAATCAACTTAGAGAAAAGAAGCAAAGATAATACATTTGTATTAATTCACTTCAACTCAAAGTATGCAAAACAATCTTAAACAATTTAAGAAGTTTTTAAGTTTTATTTATTTTACCAGCTTAAGTAACTCCAAATGTTTGATAAAGTTAATTCTTTTGTTAAAATGTGCTGTTACAGCTTGAAAGTTCTGTGAATGTTTACATGTTAATAAATTTATGCATTTTAATCCTATTCTTCCTACTCATTGGATTACCCAGTGGTTGTCCCAAGACAAGTATCCATGCAACAGTACACACAATAAGCCCACATAAGGGCTGGCCATGAATTCTGAATGTATAAAATGTCATACTGAAGTAAATTATTAGGACTTTGCCTATTCTAAAATTATGGGCATCTGAGAGGTTCCTAGCATACATTTTACAACATTTTGCTAAATACTGTGATCACAGTTCTGGGGTATGAAAACTAATTGCATTTATTTATGTATGTATGTATGTATGTATGTGTTTATTTATTTATTTTAAATCAGTGCATATTTTAGGAAATCAGTCTAACATGTTGCATTCTTTTTCTGACTATTTTAGGTCCATTTAATAAAGAGAAGGATAATGGATTCCAATATGTCCATATATTCAGCGGTTCTTACTTTGGAACCACTGGACATATCACCATCTAATATTTTACCAGTCTTCATGTTTGGAACCCTTACCTATTGTGCTATTTTGTTTTTCAATATTACATTACTGCTAACAATTGCTCTGAACCAAAAACTTCATAAACCTATGTACATACTGTTGTTTAACATGTCAATCAATGACATTGTAGGTGCCTCTGCCTTTTTTCCTCAGATGATCTCTAGTATACTGTCACAGAACAGATCAATCACTTATTCTGCATGTTATGTGCAAGCTTTCTTGGTGCATTTGTATGGGTCTGGATCACTTCTTATTCTAAACGCTATGGCTTATGACAGGTATATTGCAATTTGCTGCCCACTGAAATATAACACCATAATGTCCCCAAATAACTTGCTGAAGATAATCACTACAGTGTGGATCATAGGTTTTATTGTGATTGGTTTACTGCTTGCTCTGAGCTACCGTCAAGAGATTTGTAGCATGAAAATAGTAGATACTTTCTGTAATAATCCAAGTTTGATGAAGCTAATATGTGGGGACGGAAGGTTGAATAACTACTATGGACTGTCTATTACAGCTTTGTATCACAGCATAACACTGTTTGTAATGTTTTTCACATACATCCAAATTTTAATCACCTGTGTCTGTAAAAGACAATCTGATGCTAAAAGCAAAGCAATTCACACATGTGGTACACACCTAGTTGTTTTCTTATGTGTAGAGTTTAGTTCACTGTTTGCTATAATTTCACACAGGTTTGATAATGTATCCCAGTACTTAAGAAGAACATTTGGTGCAGCTATGCTGATATTTCCTCCTTTGCTTAATCCTCTAATATATGGGTTTAAAACAAAGGAAATTCAACACAACATTACTGTCTTCTTCCATAAAAAGATTTATCAGTCATAACAGAAAAAAACTATATGCTAGTGTGATGTTTAAAGCTATTATTAATTTCATACAATTAATCCAATATTTATAGAACTAAACTACATTGGCGTCACTTTGTTTTGAAAAGTGTTGGGGACAAAAATGGGTGGTGGTCACTAATATAAATGGTCACTAATATAAATGGCAAACTTACTTTTACGTTGTCAGCTCAGCTACAACATACCCATTAATTGCACAATTATTGTGTGTGTATTAAGATTCTACTTCTAATCACTTGCATATATTTTTTTTAGTATCAATTCCCCCCATCCAATCAAATAATAGGGCGAAAGCCTGCCTGCCCGCCTAGTGAATCAAGAACTCAGCCGAGTTAAACCAATCATGAACTACGCAAAACCTATTGTAAAACATGAATGAAAGCCAATTCATGTTTAAATTGTTTTAAATATCTTTATTCAATAAATAAAATAAAAAAATGAAATTGTGTGATGTTTCTTTATTATAATTTTTTTTGTTTGTTTTATAAAATCTCCATCTTGTGTTACCATCCCCCACCCCACATTTAAATGCCATGAATCATTGTGTGTGTCTAGATCTAGTGAAACCATAGCCACTCTCTAGTAGCAGCAAATACGCTCTTGTGAGAGTTTTTCCATGAGTTTTACTAGTCATCATTTATCCCTTTGTAAAGAGCTGATGTTCTGTCCAGCGCAAATAAAGTTTATATTACAGTGGGTATAGAAAAGAATCACCCCCCTTTAAAATAATTACATTTTGTTGCTTTTCAGCCTGAAATGAAGATGGACACAGTTTTTGTTTTATCTAGCTGTATTTACTCAGTGCAACTTATAACATCCAAGTGAAAGATATAAGACCAACATGTCAGAAATTTTTTTTAAAAAATTAAAAAACAGAATCACTGCATTGGACAAAGGATAACCCCCTTAGGGGTTAGTGTTGTTTTTAACAATAACACCCACAATCCAAAACTCTTTAACAATAAACAAGCCAGGGTCAAAGAACCAGAGGACAGATCCAAAGAAAAATCAGACAGCCAAGCAGGAGTCATAGAGGATATTCAGAATTCAGAATTTAAGGGATAATCCAAATGGGTAACGCAGGGAAAAAGCAAGGGTCATACACAATAGGCAGATAATAAACAACAGCTCAGAACATTAAAGGTAACAATCAACAAGGCTTCATGTATGTGGCCATGTTTTTTATATAGTGTGTGATCAGGAAGTAACTGTCACAACTGAGGAAGAGTACTTCCTCAGAATTTGGGGGAGGGTGCCCTTTTCTGGCATGGTGGTGAATTGTCCCAGACAGATGTGACAAAAACAAATGGACCATTATTAAACAATGGAAATAATATGGCACAATCACAACTCTGCCTAGAGGAAACCATCCCTCAAAGGTCAATGACCAGGTAAAGAGGGCATTAGACAGAGAAGCGACCAAGAGGCCATGGGTAATGCTTGATATGATGCTACCATCACTGTGCTTCACTGTAGGTATGGTGTTCTCACGGTAATGAGCAATGTTGGACTTGCTCCAAAAGTATCACTTTCTGCCAAGACCTGAAAGTTCAATTTTGGTCTGATCAGATCAGAGAAAATTTTCCACATCTTTGCCACTCATCTATAAAGCCCAGGTTTGTGGAGTATCTGGACTATGTCCTGTGAAGGGATGCGGATTTCTCCAGCTCCTTCTGAGTAGCCCTTGGCCTCTTTGGTTCTCTTACTCTCTTAATATGGTCACTGGATTTTGGTGGACAGAACTGCAGTTTTACCATATTCTTTCAACGTTTATAAGGATTTAAAGGAGCTCCCTGGTATGTTAAAAATTTGGGATAGTCAACACTGTGCTGACTCATATTTGTATATTCTGTGTGGCTAAATGAAAGGAAATTCAGGAGAAAGAGTTATGGTCAGGCCTTTATCAAGCAAGACCAAATTAGCTTTTTTTTTTCTTCAGTTTTAGTACAGTAACTATAAACTCTATTTTCTTTTAGTGTTAAACTATGCTATAATCTTTACTGCCAGATCTTTGGTGCCCTGCCGCAACTCTTCAGCAATTTGTCAATTCCAAATTGAAGATGCATTTAGAAGTTTATTTTCATACAGAATTTGAAGTTGTGTATGCAGTATATGGAGTATATGCAGTATATGGCTTATATTATGACTAACAAAGGTGTTATTGTTTATGATTAATTGCCATTTCTGAATTTACCAGTTGCCTTAATCCTGAGTGGATCTTCATTCTTGTTCTCTTTTAAACAGTTACTGATTCTAGGACAACTGATTCTGTAAACCATGAACATAAAAATTTATCTTGTTTGCTTTTTGAATATTATAAAAGATTTTAAATTAAATAGACTTACTAAAAATATCTCTCCATAGATGTACCTGTGGTAACTAACATCAGTTCAAACTTAATATGCACTGTGAGACACAGTGCACAAGTTTTTAACACACTTTCATACATTTTTACTGAAGAATGAGTATTAAGATAGTGAAATTAGTGTACAAAAACAATAATTTTTAGTTGGGTGCTATCAAATGAGGACATGTAAAATGTAAAAATACGTATAAATAAGTTTAAAAATATGTTTACTCTTCTGATTTTTTTCTTACTACTGATATGCTTCTCTACTGCGTGCTTCATATTTTCCATGTGACAATCAAAGGGCAAATATTGATTCTGAGACATTACCCAGCATGCTCTGTTCACCAGTCAGTTAATGTTGTCTTAATGCT
The DNA here is from genome assembly GCA_023630585.1 of Cranoglanis bouderius. Taxonomy (NCBI): domain Eukaryota; kingdom Metazoa; phylum Chordata; class Actinopteri; order Siluriformes; family Cranoglanididae; genus Cranoglanis; species Cranoglanis bouderius. Next base: position 9,381,607 of record CM042540.1, read on the forward strand.
TGCATTGTAATCAAGACAAATCCCCAAATGATGTGATATTACAGTGGATGCAAGTTCTGAAGGGGTTAAAGCATGCACTTTAATCCCATTAGATTTATTTTATTCTTCTTGCCCATTGGTTTGTCAAGTGGTTTTCTCAAGGCACGTATCCATGAAACTGATCACTTGGGCTTTAAAAAAGCACTGGCCATGAATTACTAACAAAAATTAGCAAGCTGAGCTAAATTATAATGACTTTCCCAATTCTGAGATTATGGCATTTGAAAGGTCCCTAACACACGCTTAAATTGTACAGTATTTGGCTAAATACTGTTGGGGTAAGCAAACTACTTGCATTTCTATGATAGTTATTTATTCTTAAAAAAAATCGGTGCATATTGTAGGAAATCTGGGTATCATTTTGCATATAGAATTTTTTTTTTCTGTATTTTTAGGTCATTTCATCTTACCACACAATAAAGAGAAGGATAATGGAGTCTAATATCTCCATATATACAACTGTTCTTACATTGGAACCACTGGACATATCACCATCTAATATTTTACCAGTCTTCGTGTTTGGAACCTTTACATATTGTGCTATTTTATGTTTCAACATTACATTGATGCTAACAATTGCTTTGAACCAAAAACTTCATAAGCCTATGCACATACTGTTGTTTAACATGCCAGTCAATGACATTGTAGGTGCCTCTGCTTTTTTTCCTCAGATGATGGCTAGTATACTGTCACAGAATAGATCAATCACATATTCGGCATGTTATGTGCAAACCTTCCTGATACACTTGTATGGGGCCGGATCACTTCTTATTCTAACCGCTATGGCTTATGACAGATATATTGCTATTTGTTACCCATTGAAATATAACACCTTCATGTCCCCATATAACTTGTTAAAGATAATCCTTACAATATGGACCCTAGATTTTACAATGATTGGTTTACTACTTGCACTGAGCTACCGTCAAGAGCTTTGTAACACAAGAATAGTAGACACTTTCTGTAATAATCCAAGTTTGATGAAGCTAATTTGTGGAGACATAAGGTTGAATAACTACTATGGACTGTTTATTACAATTTTTCTCCAAGGGCTATCACTGTTCATAGTATTATTCACCTACATCCAAATCCTAATCACCTGTATCTATAAAAGACAATCTGATGCAAAAAGCAAAGCAATTCAGACATGTGGTACACACCTAGTTGTTTTCTTATGTGTAGAGTTCAATGCACTCTTTGCCTTAATTTCACACAGATTTGAGAATGTATCCCAGTACTTAAGACTGGCCCTTGGTGTGTCTGCGATAATATTTCCTCCTTTTCTGAATCCTCTAGTATATGGGTTGAAAACAAAGGAAATTCGACAGAATGTTATTGTCTTTTTCAGTAAAAAGATCTCTCAGTCATAACAAAAAGTGATTATTTAGTGTGATGTTTAATGCTTATTCATTTTATATACTGCAGTGCAATATCAATACGTAATACAACATTTATAAGTATAATTATTAACCACATTATCAAGAATAAAGGTGCCAGAAAAAGTTTTTAGAGCAATGCTTTAGGAGAAAATAATAATAATAATAATAATAATAATAATAATAATAATAATAATAATAATAATAATAATAATAATTATTATTATTATTATTATTATTATTATTATTATTATTATTATTATTATTATTATTATTATATTATTATTATATTTTTTCATAACAAAGATCTTTCTATATAATAGTTACATTTATAGCTTTCTGTGACACTGTAACTGGATACAGATCAATCAATTAAATTGTTGTTTATCAAAGATTATTCTTCTGTGGCATCATGCTAAAGAATCTCTAGCACCTTTACCTTTAAGAGTGTATTATAACTATTTTTCTTTTTTCTGGTTCCCCATATCAGCATTGCTTCTGTTTCTTATTTTATTGTTTATGATTCATTTTGGAAATATATATTTTAAATATTATAAAATTAGTAGCCAAAAATACTGGTTAATTGTTTGGGGCCACTTAATTAATGCTTATTAATACTTAAGGTTCTTGTTAATGATCATTGTTATCGTATGATGAAACATTTCTACCCGGACAGGCTATTGGTGGCTCATCCCCTGACCATGACACCTTTCACTTTTAATTTGTCACCCATCTGTACAAGTACATTACCAAGAGACAGTGAATGCCATGCTCAAGGGTCCAACAGTGGGAGCTTGTTATTAATGGGATTTTAACTTACCACCTTTTGATCAGTTAGCCAGAACCTTAACCACTGTACTGTAACCAATGTGCCTGCAGTGCCCCTGTAAATATTTTATTTTTTTAATTAAATCTTTTTTAATTCTTTTTTTTCTACACAATCATTACAATTTGTTCTTGTGTACAAAATCTCAATAAACTTAGCTGCTTTTCGAAAAGTGTGCTGCAAATCAAACAGTTATGAAGTGATGAAACTGTATTTGGTTCTGGTTAAGTTGTCAGAAACACATATTCATTCCACTTGTGTTTAATGGTGATTGGAGCTACTGTATTGTAACATTCTTTTAACTTCAGTAAGCGCTTTATCCTAGTCAAGGTAACGGTGCATCCTGGGGACAGTGGAAGGGAGGCAGTTACTGGATTAACCTACTGAATTTCAATTTTATGATCTGTGGCCTTACCCTTTTGATGTATTTTTTCCCAGTTTTAAGTGTATTTACATTTTTTTTTTAATTGAAAAAATGAAAATTACAGACAATTTGGCACCCAGTGAAATGTAATGTAATGAAATGAATAAATTAAAATAAATAAATAAATAAATAAATAAATAAATAAATGGCCTAACAAGCATGGAATGGGCACTCCAGAACTAATACGTCATTGGATTTTGAGGACCGGCCATTATTTATTAATGACCATTTTTAATGATTCTCAGCAACATATTCATTAATTAGCCAGTGAGTATAGGAAACAGTGCCCGAACAAGGGCAATGCAAATTGATGCAGTCCCCTCAATAAAAATAACAATTAACCCTATTATACCTCATCCATGCTGAAGATTTAAACACAATTCTCTTGTGCAGGAGATATTCATGATATTCATGAGGTTTCAAGATTGGACTATTTAATCTATTCATGATTTAAAACCTGCTCTTATGAGTACATCTCACATCAATCTATCAGTATATCAGTATATCAGCATGATTTTATGTTTCCACATAAAATGGATTAAGTCTCCATGTACTTGTAATTCTGTAATCTTTCCTGTAATCTAGAAATTTTTTTAGAAAACCACTCGTTTAAAGGTGCATTCCGAACAAGTAAAACAAATGCTTCTAACTACAACAACATTGTATGCTGTGAGTGAATGAACTCATATTGTGAGGTGTAAGTTGTCCACAGCAGCTGTCAGTATAAGACTGCACATAAGAAGCTTCATCTGAGCTATTCAGTTATCTGCTTTCAGATGATAAGTGTTTTGTGCTTCGCTCACCATGACACTGGGTGCACACTGAAGCTTTGCTCACAATGTAATGCAAAATACAATGCAACAAAACAGTTTATTGCATGTGACATCCACCAGTTTATTATGATTCACTGCAGCACACAATTTTTATATATATATATATACAGTACACAGTATATATACACAGTATACACAGTATATATACACCTAATATTGGCACCCTTGGAAAATTTGAGCAAAGAAGGCTGTGAAAATTGTCTTGACTGCATAAGCTTTTGATCTTTTGTTAAAAAAAAAATCCCAAAAATACTCTGCTCTCATGGATAACAAAGAATTGCAAACACAGGTTCATCAAAAAAAAAAAAGTGTTTGCTAAATATAGGTGTGTAACAATTACTGGCAACTCTATGAATTCATATGAGAAAATTATATTTGAAATATATTCCCACTGACATTTTACATTTTTTTTAGTACCCCTGAGTGACTAGGAACAGGTAAATGTTCAACCACAACTTATACAGGGGTATAAATATGAGGTAACACATAGGCCAAATTCCCTTAGTCATCCATAACAATGGGTAAGACCAAGGAATATAGCTGTGATGTGCGGCAAAACATTGTTGAGCTTCACAAAACGGGAAGTGGCTATAAGAAAACACATAAGTCTCCATACATAAGGGAAATTAACACCTTTTAGCAAAATGTAACTTTATTTCAAAAACTTCCTCTATATGACTGTCATTTCTTTGTAAACACACACGAAGCTGTGTATCCAAACTTTGGCTCCCAGTTTGGCAACAGTGTCACGTGTGATGTGTTTCCATGTTTCCTGTTTCCCCGACAGCTTCCCGGAATGGCCATGAGAACGATTTCAATATGTTCTATTTTTTTGTTAAAGGCATTCTTAGATGCTGTTTTGGGAAAAAAACAAACAAAAAAACATTATATATATATATATATATATATATAATCTCACAAAAGTGTAAGTGTATATAATCACACACATATAATTCACAAAACTGTATATAATCTCACACCCCTCACATTTTTGTAAATATTTTTATTATATCTTTTCATGGGACAACACTGACGAAATGACACTTTGCTACAATGTAAAGTAGTGAGTGTACAGTGTAACGTATGACGGTGCCCAAACTGATTTCTGAATTAACCCAGAGGGATCATAGAAAGTTTCACCAGTCAGATGACCGAGAGTAACCCCGAGAGGCCTCCTTTGACCAGATGCCCTTTGGAATGCAAAAGACTCTTTGGAACCCACACAGGACTTACCCCTGCAATAAAAGAAACCTTTGATGACTTAACGGGCGTGAACGTCTGGGAAACTTCACGATTAAGTTCAATCAGCAGGGGTCAACCAAAACTCCGACCAAGGTCCTGTAAATCTCTGGTCTAATCTCTGTTTACAACCACATAGATTAACATCAGAGCCCACTGGTCTAGCAAGGAAAACGTCCTCCCTAAAGGTCACCCTGAGGTGACCAAAGACCGGTGGGACATTAGAAGAACACCAGCCCCCTCTTCTGGACATACACACACTCACGCACATGCACAGTGAAAATGTCTCTTGAATGTAACATATAATCATATTTCTAGATAGTTATAATGTATTCATATATGCGTGTGTTGTGTGTCTAGATAACCTAACTATAGTGATTTTAGATAGGTTGAGCGAGAAGCTAATTTTAAGTTGTCTGTAACCATGTCTAATGATCCTTCACTGTCCAAGATATCATAATTTCCTTGAAGTTTGGTACCAAAATCATTGTCTCGTAATTTGCCAATTAATGATTCATACTATAGGACGATGGGATGTATCATTCTATATTTTTCCATATTTTATCCTAATCCAAACTTAATACAAACCCCGCCTTGACATGCGACCCGCTCTGGGACAGACCAAGAAAGTTCTCCCCCCAGAACTTTCTCATCTCTCTCTGGATTCTCCAGCAGCTCAGAGAGGCATGTACGCTGGCATTGTCCATAAAAGACCGCGACACGCGCTTCTGCTTTGCTTTTTTTTGCTTCTGCTTTGCTTTTCGCTTTTGCTTCTTCCTTTTTACTACTTATTCTTCTTCTTCTCCTTTCTCTCTACTTTGACTTCACCTTTCTCTCTCTCTCTCTCTCTCTCTCGGACTTGCTCTCTTCCGCCTTCCTTTTCCGGTATTCCTCCGGACTCTCCTTTGTTTCGTTAAACCACGTGGCAATTAATATATTCTTTCGTCTTTGGCGAGACCCAACTCCGTTCACCCCGACTCTACCGACGCGGAAGATTCAGCAAACTCCTCGCTAAACCTACGAACCAAGGACCCTCGTGAACGGCATAAAATTACCGCAAGTATAAATTTTAATCGACCTATAGAGGTGTCCTTTAAGTCAGTGCCCCTTTGTTTAAAGGTGAATTTTAATTCATTGCTGATTCTCGAGGTTAAACTGTTGTGTGTTCTGCCATTCTGTTATTTCCATCATTTTTCCTTTTGTTTCTTTCACTTTTCCTCTATATATGTATTATTTCTTTGTACCTAGTTGTGTATATCAGTAGTTTTACGTAGTTATTAAAATCCATGGTTATCCCGCTGGATAGTCTCTGTCTTTACTCATGGCAAGGTTCACTTTTAACGTTGCTCTTTGCTACGCGCTGTATTTCTGTTAACTTAGAATAAACTATGCTTCGTGGCCAGAAGAATAATTTATTCTTTTAGAGTAATACGAAGATTGCCCTGGTAAGTTTGGTGGACAAACAGATCAAGCTGCTTCGCATTTAATTCTAAAGCTAGACTACAGTAATTAATATAACATTCCCTTTCATGGTCGATTTATATCCATAACTAATCAGAACACGCTTCGATTAGAGCTATAGATATATTTCACCCATTGGAGCTAGACTCGCTACAACAGCTTGTATAACAGTGTAAATTTGCTGTCCCCTCAAAATAACTCAACACAGATCCATTAATGTCTAAACCGCTGGCAACAAAAGTGAGTACACCCTTAAGAGAAACTAATTAAGAATTTGGGGGAGGGTGCCCTTTTCTGGCATGGTGGTGAATTGTCCCAGACAGATGTGACAACAACAAATGGCGCATTATTTAACAATGGAAATAATATGGCACAATCACAACTCTGCCTAGAGGAAACCATTCCTCAAAGGTCAATGACCAGATAAAGAGGGTATTAGACAGAGAAGCAACCAAGAGGCCATGGGTAATGCTTGATATGATGCTACCACCACTGTGCTTCACTGTAGGTATGGTGTTTGTTCTCAGGGTAATGAGCAATGTTGTACTTGTTCCAAAAGTATCACTTTCTGCCAAGGCCTGAAAGTTCAGTTTTTGTCTGATCAGATCAGAGAAACTTTTCCACATCTTTGCCACTCATCTATAAAGCCCAGGTTTGTGGAGTATCTAGACTATGTCATGTGAAGGGATGTGGATTGCTCCAGCTCCTTCTGAGTAACCCTTGGCCTCTTGGTTCTCTTGCTCTCCTAATATGGTCACTGGATTTTGGTGGACAGAACTGCAGTTTTACCATATTCTTTCAACATTTATAAGGATTTAAAGGAGGTCCCTGGTATGTTAAAAAATTGGGATAGTCAATAATGTGCTGACTCATATTTGTATATTCTGTGTGGCTAAATGAGAGGAAATTCAGGAGAAAGAGATATGGACAGGTCTTTATCAAGCAAGACCAAATTAGCTTTTTTTTCCCTTCAATTTTAGTACAGTAACAATAACCTCTATTTTCTTTTAGTGTTAAAATATACCATAATCTTTACTGCCAGATCTTTGTTGCCATGCTGCAACTCTTCAGCAGTTTGTCAATTCCAAATTGAAGATGCATTTAGAAGTTTATTTTCATACAGAATTTGAATTTGTGTAGGCAGTATATGGCTTATAGTAGTGGAGAAATATTATGACTAACAAAGGTGTTATTGTTTATGATTAATTTAGTATAAGTAAATATGAATTAAAAATTAAATTAAATTAAATTAAAAAATAATAAACACCTTTTTAAAAATATTATTATATTGTTTATTTTGCCATTTCTGAATTTACCAGTTGCCATAGTCCTGAGTGGATCTTCATTCTTCATTCTAGGACCTCTGATTCTGTAAACCATAAATATAAAAAATGATCTTGTTTCCTTTTTGAATATTATAAAACATTTTAAATTAAATAGACTTACTAAAAATATATCTCCATGGATGTACCTGTGGTAACTAACATCAGTTCAAACTTAATGTGCACTGTGAGACACAAAGTTTTTAACACACTTTCAGACATTTTTACTGAAGTATGAGTGTTAAGATAGTGAAATTAGTTTACAAAAGCTAAATTATAATGACTGTCCCAATTCTGAAATGTTGGCATTTGAAAGGTCCCTAGCACACGCTTAAATTGTACAATATTTGGCTAAATACTGTTGGGGTAAGCAAACTACTTGCATTTCTATGATAGTTATTCATTCTTTTAAAACAATCGGTGTATATTTTAGAAAATCTGTGTATCATTTTGCATTTAGATAATTTTTTTCTGTCTTTTTAGGTCATTTCATCTTACCACACAATAAAGAGAAGGATAATGGAGTCTAATATATCCATACATACAACTGTTCTTACACTGGAACCACTGGACATATCACCATCTAATATTTTACCAGTCTTCGTGCTTGGAACCCTTACATATTGTGTTATTTTATGTTTCAACATTACATTGATGCTAACAATTTCTTTGAACCAAAAACTACATAAGCCTATGCACATACTGTTGTTTAACATGCCAATCAATGACATTGTAGGTGCCTCTGCTTTTTTTCCTCAGATGATGGCTAGTATACTGTCACAGAATAGATCAATCACATATTCTGCATGTTATGTGCAAACCTTCCTGATACACTCGTATGGGGCCGGATCACTTCTTATTCTTGCTGCTATGGCTTATGACAGATATATTGCCATTTGTTACCCATTGAAATATAACACCTTCATGTCCCCATATAACGTGTTAAAGATAATCCTTACAATATGGACCCTAGATTTTACAATGATTGGTTTTCTACTTGCACTGAGTTACCATCAACAGCTTTGTAACACAAGAATATTAGACACTTTCTGTAATAATCCAAGTTTGATGAAGCTAATTTGTGGAGACATAAGGTTGAATAACGACTATGGACAGTTCATTATAGCTTTTCTCCAAGGGCTATCACTGTTCATAGTGTTATTCACCTACATCCAAATCCTAATCACCTGTATCTATAAAAGACAATCTCATGCAAAAAGCAAAGCAATTCAGACATGTGGTACACACCTAGTTGTTTTCTTATGTGTAGAGTTCAATGCACTTTTTGTCTTAATTTCACACAGATTTGAGAATGTATCCCAATACTTAAGATTGGCCCTTGGTGTGTCTGCGATAATATTTCCTCCTTTTCTGAATTCTCTAGTATATGGGTTGAAAACAAAGGAAATTCAACAGAACGCTACTGTCTTCTTCAGTAAAAAGATCTCTCAGTCATAACAAAAAGTGAGTATTTAGTGTGATGTTTAATGCTTATTCATTTTATATACTGCAATGCAATATTTATATGTAATACAACATTTATAAGTATATTTATTAACCACATTATCAAGAATAAGAGTTTTTAGAGCAATGCTTTAGGAGAAAATAATAATAATAATAATAATAATAATAATAATAATAATAATAATAATAGTAATAATAATAATAATAATAATAATAATAATAATAATAATAATAATAATAATAATAATAATACATTTTCATAACAAAGATCTTTCTATATAACAGTTATATTTATAGCTTTCTGTGACACCGTAACTGCATACACATCAATCAATCAAACTGTTGTTTATTAAAGATTATTCTTCTATGGCATCATGCTAAAGAATCTCTAGCATTTAAGAGTGTATTATAACTATTTTTCTTTTTTCTGGTTCCCCATATCAGCATTGCTTCTGTTTCTTATTTTATTGTTCATGATTAATTTTGTAAATACATATTTTAAATATTACAATATTAGTAGCCACAAACACTAGAAACATTATAGCATAATGTTGTATTGTATATTTCTTTCTTTCTTTCTTTTGGTTCTGTTTTGCTGTTTGTGGCAACTTAATTAATAGAAAGTTCTTCATAATGATCATTGTTATCGTATGATGAAACATTTCTATCCGGATGGGCTATTGGTGGCTCATCCCCTGACCATGACACTTTTCACCTTTCATTTATCACCCATCTGTACAAGTACATTACCAAGAGAGAGTGAATGCCATGCTCAAGGGCCCAACAGTGGGAGTTTGTTGGGATTTTAACTTATCACCTTTTGATCAGTTAGCCAGAACCTTAACCACTGTACTGTAACCAATGTGCCAGCAGTGCCCCTGTAAAATATGTTATTTTTAAAATAAAAATAAAAATGTATATTTTTAATAAATATATTTTAAAAATATATATATTTTTTTCTACACAACCATTACAATTTGTACTTGTGCACAAAATCTCAATAAACTTAGCTGCTCTTCAAAAAGTGTGATGCAAATCAAACAGTTATGAAGTGATGAAACTGTATTTGGTTCTGGTTGTCAGAAACACATATTCATTCCACTTGTGTTTAATGGTGATTGGAGCTACTGTATTGTAACATTCTTTTTAGTTCAGTAAGCGCTTTAGAGATCATAGATCATGTTCCCGGTATGAAGCGGTTAGTACCTAGCAAAAGTGGTCCACGGAAGGACCACCTGTGACAGGGTCAAGGCTCATTGATACACGTTGGGAGACAAGGCTAGCCTGTCTGGTTTGATCGGAAGAACTACATAAGAACTACTGTAGTACAAATTGCTGAAAAAGTTAATGCTGGCTGTGACAGAAAGGTGTCAGAACATGCAGTGCATCACAACTTGCTGCGTAGCTGCAGACTGGTCAGAGTGCCCATGCCGACCCCTGTCCACTGCCGAAAGCGCCTGCAATCGGCACATGAGCATGAGAATTGGACCATGGAGTAGTGGAAGAAGGTGGCCTGTTCTGATGAGTCACGTTTTCTTTTACATCATGTGGACAGCTGAGTGCATGTGCTTCGCTTACGTGGGAAAGAGATTTCACCAGGATGCACTATGGGAAGAAGGCAAGCAGACAGATGAAGTGTGGTGCTCTGAGCAATATTTTGCTGGGAAACCTTGGGTCCTGGTATTCATGTGAATGTTACTTTTGCACGTCCGGCCTATCTAAAAATTGTTGCAGACCAAGTATACCCCATCATGGCAATGGCACTCGCTAATGGCAGTGACCTCCAGATCGCAATCTGATTGAGCATGTGTTGGATGTGTAAACAAGTCTGATCTGTGGCCCCCACCTCTAAACTTACAGAACTTAAATGATCTGCTGCTAACATCTTGGTGCCAGATACCACAGCACACATTCAGAGGTCTTGTGGAGTCCATGCCTCGAAGGGTCAGAGCTTTTTTGGTGGCACAAGTGGGACCTACACAATATTAGGCAGTTGGCTTTAATGTTATGGCTGATCGCTGTATTTACTTCTGTTTTACTGCCTTCACTTACTTGTGATCACAGAAATGTTGGGTTTGTGATTCCATTTTGGGTTTTTGATTCTGTTTATTTTACTTACATGTTCCTCCACCCAAGTCTAATCATTAAAAGATATGGTAACTGGAAAACATACTAATAATATTAGACCTTTGTATATATTATACCTTTATTATAATATTATAATATTATACTACTACTACTACTACTACTACTAATAATAATAATAATAATAATTTTTTTTGTGTGTGTTTTTCCAAAACATATGTCCTGCAGTCCTCACAATGCATTATGTTATTTGTGGAGTCATACATGAGCCACTCATGCCTGTTAGAGCTCTCGCAAATCTCTGCTCCGGGAAGGAGCAGCATGAATCGCTGCCCCGCTAAGGAGCAGCATGTCTACGCGCTTTCTAGCGCTAGTATTAAAAAAGAACTCTCCGCTGGACATTCCGATAACAAAGACTCTGGTTTTGTTTACGTTGCCATGTGATTCTTTGTTTTTGTTTACGTCATGTCTCTGCCCCCGTTTCCTCATTGGTTCTATGGTTATTTTCTAATTATTATTTCCAGGTGTCATATATTACTTCTGATTCGCGCTTAATTTCCGTGGATACTAAAACCCCTAAGTTTGTCCAGATCTTTTCGGAGTATTGAGTTATATTGAGTTAGATCGAACGAAAATGAGATTGAACTGAACTGTCAACCTTGCGATTTGTCTTCCTGGATTTTTGCCTTGTAAACCTTGCGATTTGTCTTCTTGGATTTTTGCCCTGTAAACCTTGCGATTTGTCTTCCTGGATTTTTGCCCTGTAAACCTTGCGATTTGTCTTCCTGGATTTTTGCCCTGTAAACCTTGCGATTGCTCTTTATGTTGATGTTTTCACTTTTGAATGTGCCTGATGTTTTTTGTTTCTAATAAACTGACCACTTTCCCCTGCGAGTGCATCCTATCTGACTCTTCACCCAAGTAACGTAACAGAATACTCTGCCAAAAAATGGATGCAGCGGGGAAAGTGAGGGCACGCCGCGCCATGCCACACCACGCCATGCCACGCCACGCCACATTTAAAATGCCTGCAAACAATTCAATTTTTTCCCCCCAATGGACGTTTGTTTATCCCCCCGATGAGTTTGATGGCTTTTCCACCTGGCCACAGTGCTTCTGTTTGCAGGCACAGATTTATTTCCTGAGTTTGGAGGACCCCAAGCCCGACGAGGAACAGTGGGTGGGGTTCCTCCTCTCTCGTTTGGTCGGCTCTGCTCGCCAATGGGCAGAGCTTCACCTTGCCAGTGGATCCATGAAGTTCAAAACAGTTTCGGGCTTTGTGGATCTACTGGTCCAGGTGTTCGGAAGCCCAGACTTCCAACCCGACCTCAGGATCTTTTTGGGGAAGGACCGTCTGGGCGACCGACCTAGCCACTCTTTCCTGGAGTATTATGGGGGTAAGCGGGCTAACGTGGCGGCCTGCTCCTCACATCCCCAAAACCAGGAGTGTTCCACCGAGGGATGCACCCACCCAGCTATCCTGCAGTGCCCCACCTGCAGGAACCAGGGAGTAAGGAGCAGCTTCTTCTGCTCCCAAAACTGTTTCAAGGGCAGCTGGCGGGTGCATAAGCGGCTCCACCAGCGGGCACCCTCAGAGCTCCAGCAGGAGACCCAGCAGGAGGTCTTCTCAGCGGAGCTGCAACTGGAGGTTAACATGGCGACCTCCAGCCCCGAGCTCCAGCCGGAGACCCAGCAGGAAGTCTCCACAGCGGAGCTGCAACTGGAGGTTAACATGGCGACCTCCAGCCCCGAGCTCCAGCCGGAGGCCCAGCAGAAGGTCTCCAGAGCGGAGCTGCAACTGAAGGTTAACCAGGCAACCTCCAGCCCCAAGCAGCAGCCAGCGAATAAAGAGGAAACCTCCTCTCCTGGCCTGCTCGTCTCAGAGGTTCTAGAAGAAACCTCCACTCCAAGTCCATGTCCAGATTTCACTCCTGCTCCCAATCCTGTCCTCAGTCCTGCTCCCAATCCTGTCCTCAGTCCTGCTCCCAATCCTGTCCTCAGTCCTGCTCCCCATCCTGTCCTCAGTCCTGCTCCCCATCCCCATCCTGTTCTCAGTCCTGCTCCCAATCCTGTTCTCAGTCCTGCTCCCAATCCTGTTCTCAGTCCTGCTCCCAATCCAGTTCTCAGTCCTGCTCCCAATCCAGTTCTCAGTCCCGCTCCCAATCCAGTTCTCAGTCCCGCTCCCAATCCAGTTCTCAGTCCTGCTCCCAATCCAGTTCTCACCCTGGTTCCCAGTCCGGTTCCTACTCCGGTTCTCAATCCTGTTCCCAGTCCGGTTCCCAGTCCTGCTCCTAGTCCAGCTCCCAGTCCTGTTCTCAATCCGATTCCCAATCCGGTTCCCAGTCCGGTTCCCAGTCCGGTTCCCAATCCTGCTCCCAGTCCGGTTCCCAATCCTGCTCCCAGTCCGGTTCCCAGTCCTGCTCCTAGTCCGGCTCCCAGTCCTGTTCTCCATCCGGTTCCCAGTCCTGTTCTCAATCCGGTTCCAAGCCCCATTACCAATCACTGTCCAAGTTCAGTTTCTGATTTTTATGAGGGCTACATGGGTTTAATTTCGGGATGGGTGTTAGCCCTCCTCCTCAGTGCAGAGGGTGTTTTCACTCCTGTCTCCTCCTCAGTCTCCAGCCCTGTCTCCTCCTCAGTCTCCAGCCCTGTCTCCTCCTCAGTCTCCAGCCCTGTCTCCTCCTCTGTTTCCAACCCAACTCACTCCACTATCTCCTCCTCTGTTTCCAACCCTGTCTCCTCCTCTGTTTCCAACCCAACTCATTCCACTGTCTCTAATCCAGGAGCTGAAGCAGGTTCCAGACAGAGCACCAGGTCATGTGCAGCTCGGAGATCCGGGCCCAGCACCAGGTCACGCGCAGCTCGGAGATCCGGGTCCAGCTCCAGGTCACGCGCAGCTCGGAGACCCAGGCCGAGCACCAGGTCACGCGCAGTTCGGAGACCCAGGCCGAGCACCAGGTCACGCGCAACTCCGAGACCCAGGCCGAGCACCAGGTCACGCGCAACTCCGAGACCCAGGCGGAGCATCAGATCACACGCTACTCCACGATCCAGGCCGAGCATAAGTCCTCGTCCAAGTCCTCGTCCAAGTCCTCGTCCAAGTCCTCGTCACGACACAGTCGACTCTGGCTGCGGGACATTAAATTGAACCAGCCTTGGTTCCAGGGGGGTAGATGTGCTAATCTTGCCCAGGGGTCCGGGTCCGCCAGAATGGACAAAACTTGCGGCGCGTCAGGAGCCGCGCCTTAGGGGGGGGGGCTCTGTTAGAGCTCTCGCCAATCGCTGCTCCGGGAAGGAGCAGCATGAATCGCTGCCCCGCTAAGGAGCAGCATGTCTACGCGCTTTCTAGCGCTAGTATTAAAAAAGAACTCTCCACTGGACATTCCGATAACAAAGACTCTGGTTTTGTTTACGTTGCCATGTGATTCTTTGTTTTTGTTTACGTTATGTCTCTGCCCCCGTTTCCTCATTGGTTCTATGGTTATTTTCTAATTATTATTTCCAGGTGTCATATATTACTTCTGATTCGCGCTTAATTTCCGTGGATACTAAAACCCCTAAGTTTGTCCAGATCTTTTCAGAGTATTGAGTTATATTGAGTTAGATCGAACGAAAATGAGATTGAACTGAACTGTCAACCTTGCGATTTGTCTTCCTGGATTTTTGCCTTGTAAACCTTGCGATTTGTCTTCTTGGATTTTTGCCCAGTAAACCTTGCGATTTGTCTTCCTGGATTTTTGCCCTGTAAACCTTGCAATTTGTCTTCCTGGATTTTTGCCCTGTAAACCTTGCGATTTGTCTTCCTGGATTTTTGCCCTGTAAACCTTGCGATTGCTCTTTATTTATTATGTTGATGTTTTCACTTTTGAATGTGCCTGATGTTTTTTGTTTCTAATAAACTGACCACTTTCCCCTGCGAGTGCATCCTATCTGACTCTTCACCCAAGTAACGTAACAATGCCCAGATTGCCACTTGGCATTAAAACTCCAAATTTTATTTTCTTGTGCTTCTTCTGGGGTTGGTTACCCCAGGCAAGTATCGCCACATGACTACTCCTGCTCAAGTAAGCCAGATATGCTTAGTGACACTCATGTTCAAGTAAGCCAGATATGCGCAGATGCTGTACAATTAGGCTATATTTAAGGTTATATTATTGTGTTGTTGGTGTTTTTTTTTTGTTTTTTTTTCATTTAGTGCTGCCCTTCAGAAGACAAAATAATAACAATTACACTGATCATCCTGTTCAAAAGTTTACATCTTTTAGTCTTGGATGAGAAAGTTCTGCAAATAAGCAGATAACTTGAGCCTAAAATGGACATGATTTTCAGTAATGGTGTGATATGATCATTTTCATAATTAATGACAGAATCATTCTACCATTTGTTTTAACATTGAGAAGTCAAAAATAGACCTAAATCAAGACATGCTTTAATTAGCTTTTTTTAAGGGCTTAAAATTGCAATATGTATCCCTACACCGCCAACCAGAACCCATGTGCTCCAAGGTCAAAATTTAATATACTTCTCCTTCATAATCTGAAAAACCATTCAATAGCTAATGCAAATTTATGCAAATGCAAATGTCAAAAGCCAATGTATGTATATGTAAATGTGTACATCACAAACCACAAAAAACAGAATTCAATGTATGTAACTGCAATGAAAAAAAGAGCAATTTGTTTCATTTTCATCTTTGTTGGCTTAAGAAATGAAGCTGACACTTAATTTTCATCTAGAGAAACATCTTTTCTTTTTTTTTAGCATATTATATTTTCATTTGTTTCAAAGAGAAATTAGGATAGCAAAATTTATGCTTTATGCAATTATCCTTTCATGGTGTATTTACTAAACAAAAACACAGTACATTGCAGATTTTAGGTTGCTCACAACTGAATTGAATGTTTTGCATATTCAAACATTATTTGTCATAGTTATGTGAATACAACCTTGTGTTTTTTTATTAATCATTGTGAAGAATGCTTTTCTAATGTCTGTTGTCTGTTGTCTGCCAGAGGGCGACTGAACAAAATGTAAAACATTGGTTTATTTAGGCTTTTTTGGGTAACAATCAATGCTAGAAAAGGTAAGGTAGAAAAGCTTTGGAAGACCTTTTGGTAAAAAGTCTTAATTTCCCCTAGCAAAGAGCAAGCAAATACCAAAGGTGGAAAGGTCAAAGACCAATGATGGAAACGGCCTGAAAGCCACAGGAACAACAGTTACACAGAGAATAATAAGGGACCGCAATCATCTCCATCCCTATGCCCCACAAAAACCTCCTAGGCTAAATCAATTTAGACAAATCAGAACTCTTATAATATACTGTGGTCAAATGAAAGAGAAAGAAGGGTTGAGCGTATGATATTGCGAGAATACCATACCAATAGTGAGGTACACAGATGGGAGCATCATGATATGGTGCTGATTTTCTGCATTACATGTTATCAAAAGAAAACATGGATGAATTACCATAGTATAGGAGAATTTTGTCTTAATGGAACTGCCAATTGTTTTATTTATTAATTTTCTTTTATCTATTATTTTAATGTAATCTTTTCAGCACATATATAGTAAGATGTTGTATATACAATAAACACAGACATTATTGAATCCTATTAAAATAATGTAAAACATTGGTTTATGAAAGCTTTTCTTGGGCTTTTTTTTTTTTTTCTTTCTAAATATTTGTTGAATTAGACATTGAAGTAAGTCAAAGTTCATTGCATATGGTTATTATTATCATCTGGTTAACCAAAACTGAATATTCTATATTAAAGCTAATGTTTATTAAAAGTTAAAAATTTAAAGTAATGTCTATTGTGCGTCTGTTAAGTGAACATAATCTTTTGTTTTTTTAACACTATGAAGAATGCCTTTCTAATGTGTCTTGTTTTTATACCATATAAAATTGGATTAACAACTGGAAGGAATGTGAAAATCAACATACCACATATCTTTCGTGTATTGGGGTGTACATCCTGAAAACGATATGAAAGTATTGCAATACTAGTAAATAGTTCATACAGAATAAATGAAATTACCTGTGCTAAACATGTGTTTACAGCCTTAAGTCTAGCATCCGTTTGTGTGTGAGGAATGCAAGCCTTAAGGATTTGTACATAGGAGAATAACTGAATGGTCATACTAACGGCCTGCATAGATCCTGTTATTCCTAATCCATAGATATTGTTCACAGTCAAGTCACCACTACATGACAGTTGGAGCAAAGACACATTATCACAAAACACATTAATAATAAATGTCTTACATTTTGAAAATCTTGCCTGAAGGGCAAACAACACAAATATCAAGACAAAATCAAGGCCCCAAGCCAGAGTTATGACACCATTAATTGTGTAAGGATTCATTATCGAATTATATCTAAGTGGCTTGCATATTGCTATGTAGCGATCAAATGACATGGCAGCCAGGAGAAAAAGTACAATACCTCCATACATATGAAGCAAAAAGCCCTGTAGGACACAAGTTGGGTAATAGACAACATTTGTTTGGGCTACAATATCCACAAGCACCCTTGGAAGAGCACAGGTGATTCCTATTAGATCTGCCAGAGGAAGGCTGAACAAAATGTAAAACATTGGTTTGTGAAGAGTTTGCTGGGTAACAATCAGTGCTAAAATTGTTATATTACAAAATACAGCAAAAACATATATCAAAGTTCCAGTGAAGAAAACAGGGTAAACAGCTTCTGGTGAGACATCAAATTTAGCAATTTGAAGGGTGAAACTAAATGTGTCATTTGAGGGTTGTAGATCCATTCAGAAGCTGTGGGGGGGAATATATATATATATATATATATATATATATATATATATATATATATATATATATATATATGTATATATGAGACAGAGAGAGAGATAATTCACAATATTGATTATTTCAATTAGTCAAATTACTGTTACGCAATTGTTGTGCCTTACCTTGTAAAAGATTTTCTAGTTGTATTGGTAGAAGAGAATGACATGGTACATTTATATGCATCTGTATCCTACAAAGAACACGCAACTCAAACGTCACCAGAGGATCTCAGCATAAGGATCTGAATGACTTGGAATAGGGCCAAATCATGATGGCTAGACAACTGGGTCTGCCATCTCCAAAACAGCAGGTCTTTTGGGGGTGTTCCCAGTATGAAGCGGTTAGTACCTACTGTAGCAAAAGTGGTCCAAGGAAGGACAACCTGTGATAGGGTCAAGTCTCATTGATGCACATTGGGAGACAAGGCTAGCCTGTCTGGTTAGCTACAGAAAAACTACTGTAGCACAAATTGCTGAAAAAGTTAATGCTGGCTGTGACAGAAAGGTGTCAGAACACACAGTGCATCACAACTTGCTGTGTATGGGGCTGTGGTAATGCTCGAGGTAATGCTATGGCTGATGCTACAGCCAAATCGGCATGCAGTCTTCCCTCTGTCTCAATTTCAGCCACCACAACCTCAAACCTTACAAACTCGGACGATGTTAAGCCCATCACACAGCAGATACAGTCCTCCTTAATTGACATGTATGCTAATGCTCCTGCATTAGAGGTATGGTCATGGATGGACAAGGGTGCAAGCCTAGATTCGGCTGGCGTATGGACAAAAGGGGGAAGATACGTTGCCCCCGAAGCATTGCTGCCATACTTAGCTCAACAAATCCACGGTCTAGGACACGTTGGTGTCCAGAGTATGGTTCACCAATTTTCTTCTACATGGTGGAACTCTAAATTCCATGCACACGCATTTGACATCATCCGACAATGTGTTCTGTGCCAGGCTAACAACAACAATGCAGCTGGGGTGCCAACACCTGCAGCTCACACCCCAGCACCTACAGGGCCGTTCAAACACCTTCAGGCCGACTACATCACCCTTCTCCAGTGTCAAGGTAAACAGGATATGTTGGTGCTAGTTGATAAGTTTTCACGTTGGGTTGAAGCATATCCCACCAAAACAGGGACAGCCATGCGCACCGCAAAATCACTGGTCAAAGATTTCTTCCCTCGCTGGGGAATCACTGAATGCATTCAATCGGACTGTGGAACTCATTTCTGTGCCCAAGTCGTGGAAGTTATGAGAATGCTAAATGTTCAATGGAAGCTTCACTGTCCATACAGGCCTCAAGCTTCTGGACAGGTTGCACGTCAAAACCAGACTCCCTTTCCCCAACATGCGATTAGCGCTCCATCCTCCTCTCAGTGGACAGGACCCATGTTAGGCAGGGAGAGACGGTAACCCTTTACAGTGGTAATAAGCTTAAGTGCATGTTAAGTCCTGGAGAGAGAGAGGAAAGAAAAAAAAAAAGAATGAGTTGTTTTCCACAAGATACTGTCATCTTTGTGTGTGTGTGTGTGTGTGTGTGTGTGTATGTTTGTGTTTTGCAGGAAAAACCGAGCAAGGCATATCTGAAGTTGGTGCGGGTGCTACGAGAGAGCCAAGAGACTACGCTGGATACATCGGGTTCCCTCTGACTCCCAGTTGGCCCCATTCTGCGCTTCAATTCTGTTTGCTGTCTGTGCGTGCTGTACTGAAGCAAGACCCATCCGTCCTCGCCATCATCACAACACAAGCATCTGCTTTTGATTCTATACTTCAACCAGAGCCTTCAGACAGTATCACTGATTACAAATTAGTCACAATCACTGGTTTCACATTGTACAATAATACATACATGGCCACTGGGCCTCGAGGTTGTTTGATCAAGTATTTTAAGAAGCCTAAGTCCCCTACAGTGTGGGAAACACATGTAAAAGCTGTAACTTGTTCACTTCATGATATAACAACTTATTGACCTCCCACAGTTAAAATCCAAGGGTTAGAGACATATCAGTTAAATTATCGAGTTAAGGTTAAGACTTTCCTATAAACACATCAGCAAAATATATACTATTTTGGTTATCATTCAGGTTCTGTGCTTACAGGTACTGATACGCTTAGTAAGGGGTGGAATATTCTTAAAATATATAATGGGGAAGATGAGATTTGGGATACTTCCTCTCAGAGTTATTCTTTTGATGATATTAAGGTGTCAGCACCCAACTAGTTCTGTGTTAGGCTCTGATGATGATAAGGGAAACACTTTCCAATCTTTGTTTACATTAACTCAGAACACACTGTTCCCAGGCTGCCAGGTTTGCATTCCTCATCCTGTGAGTGTCTCTACTGGCATCACATGGGCAGGACACGCTATATCAGCCTGTGCCTTGCTACACACAGATGTTTCCTTATTTAATGTCACCACATGCCATAATGTTACACAAACAGTCACCACTCAATGTTGTATCCCAGGCTTCACGATTTGTAATCAAACATACCTCCCTCCTCATAGAGTCACTGATATTATTACTCCATTTGCGTTTCCGTGGTGTGTACAAAATGAACCTGAACCTGGTCCTTGGATAAACTGGCTATCAATCAGTGAATATTGGCTGTGTGGTAGCACTGCCTATAGTGAATTGCATGCCAGGTTCAACGGTTGATGTTCAGTGATTTATCTCCTTCCTGCCATGCAACGTCAATCTTATCTTAAGCCCCCAGTAACCTTACCTGTGTCTACAACTGTAAAATATGCTCCTCATATCATCTTGGTGAATCACCCTCCCAGCGATACCTCACACATTCTATTAGATGTTCCAAATTTTTGTGGTCCTGCAAACTGTAACTGTAAGGTCGAGTGTATCTGGTATAAAAATGGTGAGCGTTACACATTCATAGGTCATGTAGGTTATAGTCTGCCTACTAAAGCTAAACTTTATCCAAATGGTACTTTAGATCTCATACCCATTAATAGGGGATATCAATCTTTCATTGATACCGTAAAGAGACTTAATCATAACACCTCAGAGCCTTGAAGACATCTAATTTTTTGCAGATATTGATGCCACATTTAACTTCAGTGTTAATGGAGTAATGTGTTCAGTGGGTTATCAAATCCATACCCATCATTACAACAATAAATATCCCCTTAGTATCTTGCTATCATCGCTAAATGATCCAAGTCCTTGTGTTAAGTATCTCACCTGTAGTCAAACATTTTAGAGCAGATTTCTAGGTGCTCTCTTTCCTAATTATGGTGTCATGATTAGCTTTGCTCAAATTCGCATGTTATCTCATGAAGTTGAGAAATTGTCTAATGATACTGTACAATCCTTAGGCATCATATCAAACACATTGCAATCACATCAAATGATGATTTTGCAGAATCAGGCCACTTTAGATTATATCTTAGCACAAGAAGGAGGTACCTGTGCAGTGGTAGGTCCTGAGTGCTGTATGCATGTGTTCGACCCTACTCTAAATTTGATGCAATACATTAATGACCTAGGTGAGTTAGGTGATCGTGTTAATGCCATCGATCAAGTTAACAGTGACTGGTTAGGTTCCTGGTGGCGATATGGCCAGGAAATTCTACTGGGTTTCCTGATGTTCTTTGTCATCCTCCTGTTAATTTATGTCATATTTCGCTGTTGCTGCCTGTGTGTCTCTATGAGCATGACCCAGGCCCAAGTAGCAGGAGTCACAATTTTCCTAACTCTGGTTTATAGTCCTAATGCCTACATTTAATCTGATTTTACTTTTAAGCTTGGTACATGTATAAATGGTTACAACCTATCCTTCTTTTAGGATATGTAGATGGGTAATCACATGGCCAGTGGTTATAGAATGTAGAATAGTATAGAAGGGTTAAGCTTGCTTTAATGGATGGTTTTAGGGTCATCCAGTGTGGAGGATTGAGAGATATTATTCCTTATTTTCCATGATTATGATTCAATCATTTAAAATAAGTTCAATGTGATTTTTGCTTACTCATGGTCTCATGTTGTTTTTGAGTTTCTGTACTTGATTATGAGTATGAGTATTTTCTCCTATGTTTTTCCTTACTAGCCTTGTGTATGTTGCTTTATTAAAAAATAAGGTAACTGGAAATTATACTAATAATATTATAACTTTATATATATTATACCTTTATTATAATATACTACTACTACTACTACTACTACTACTACTACTAATAATAATAATAATAATAATAATAATAATAAATAATGCTTTGTTAATCACAAACAGTATATATCTAAATAGCCCTGTAAAGGAGAACAAAACACGTTTAAACAACTTACTTGCACATCCATGTGTAATCTGAGAAGGGGCTCCGTTTTCTTCCCCCACAGCATGAATGTTTCTGAAGAGAAGTTTCATATGGTCAAATAGCGATTACTTCATTGATACTAGGCTCCTGAGAGCAATGCTGTTTTCAAAACCATTGACTTTGCTTGTTTTGTTGCAAAGCTCTGGAGGTGACTTTTACCTTGTTTGTGGTCAGCCTCCACTTTGAAGTTGTTGGTTCCAACAACAAAATTATTATCACGCCCAGATTGCCATAATTAAAACTCCAAATTTTCTTTTCTTGTGCATCTTCTGGGGTTGGTTGCCCCAAGCAAGTATCGCCACATGACTAGTCCTGTTCAAGTAAGCCAGATATGCTTAGTGACAGTCATGATCAAGTAAGCCAGATATGCACAGATGCTGTGCAATTAGGCTATATTTAAGGCTATATTATTGTGGTGGTGTTATTTATTTATTTATTTTTATTTTTTTCCATTTAGTACTACCCTTCAGAAGACAAAATAATAACAATTACACTGATCGTCCTGTTCAGAAGTTTACATATTTTAGTCTTGAATGAGAAAGTTCTGCAGATAAGCAGATAACCTGAGCCTAAAACGGACATGATTTTCAGTAATGCAGTATTAATACAGGTGTGATATGACCATTTTCTTAATTAATGACAGAATCATTCTACCATTTGTTGTAAGATTGAAAAATAGATAGACCTAAATTAAGACATGGTTTAATTAGCTTTTTTTTAAGGGTTTAAAATTGCAATATGTATCCCTACACTTCCAAGCAGAACCCATGTGCTCCAAGATCAAAATTGAATATACAGTATCTCACAAAAGTGAGTACACCCCTCACATTTCTGTAAATATTTTATTATACCTCTTCATGGGACAACACTGAAGAAATGACATTTTGCTACAATGTAAAGTAGTGAGTGTACAGCTTGTATAACAGTGTAAATTTGCTGTCCCCTCAAAATAACTCAACACACGGCCATTAATGTATAAACCGCTGGCAACAAAAGTGAGTACACCCCTAAGTTAAAATGTCCAAATTGGGCCCAAAGTGTCAATATTTTGTGTGGTCACCATTATTGTCCAGCACTGCCTTAACCCTGTTGAGCATGGAGTTCACCAGAGCTTCACAGGTTGCCACTGGAGTCCTCTTCCACTCCTCCATGACGGCATCACAGAGCTGGTGGATGTTAGAGACCTTGCGCTCCTCCACCTTCCATTTGAGGATGCCCCACAGATGCTCAATAGGGTTTAGGTCTGGAGACATGCTTGGCCAGTCCATCACCTATACCCTCAGCTTCTTGAGCAAGGCAGTGGTCATCTTGGAGGTGTGCTTGGGGTCGTTATAGTTTCCGAAGGGAGGGGATCATGCTCTGCTTCAGTATGTCAGTATGTCTTTGTTCTCCTCACCTGGTTGCCGCCACACATACTTGACACCATCTGAACCAAATAAGTTTATCTTGGTCTCATGAGACCACAGGACATGGTTCCAGTAATCCATGTCCTTAGTCTGCTTGTCTTCAGCAAACTGTTTGTGGGCTTTCTTGTGCATCATCTTTAGAAGAGGCTTCCTTCTGGGACGACAGCCATGCAGACCAATTTGATGCAGTGTGCGGCATATGGTCTGAGCACTGACAGGCTGACCCCCCACCCCTTCAACCTCTGCAGCAATGCTGGCAGCACTCGTATGTCTATTCTGCAAAGCCAACCTCTGGATATGATGCTGAGCACGTGCACTCAACTTCTTTGGTCGACCATGGCGAGGCCTGTTCTGAGTGCAACCTGTGCTGTTAAACTGCTGTATGGTCTTGGCCAGCATGCTGCAGCTCAGTTTCAGGGTGTTGGCTATCTTCCTATAGCCTAGGCCATCTTTATGTAGAGCAACAATTCTTTGCTTCAGATCCTCAGAGTTCTTTGCCATGAGGTGCCATGTTGAACTTCCAGTGACCAGTATGAGAGAGTGTGAGAGCGATAACACCAAACTTAACACACCTGCTCCCCATTCACACCTGAGACCTTGTAACACTAACGAGTCACATGACACCGGGGAGGGAAAATGGCTAATTGGGCCCAATTTGGACATTTTCACTTAGGGGTGTACTCACTTTTGTTGCCAGCTGTTTAGACATTAATGGCTGTGTGTTGAGTTATTTTGAGGGGACAGGAAATTTACACTGTTATACAAGCTGTACACTCACTACTTTACATTGTAGCAAAGTGTCATTTTGTCAGTGTTGTCCCATGAAAAGATATAATTAAATATTTACAGAAATGTGAGGGGTGTACTCACTTTTGTGAGTTACTGTACATATAGATAATCAACTACAACAGATTATAATTAATTATAACTATGTATGTGGTCTAGATCAGCTTTTAGGATTAGCTGTAGTCTAGTTTGGAATTATGAACCCTAAAGAGGGAGTTTATCCTTCTGGCCAGATAGAATTAAACAACGAAGTTTGTTATTAAAAATTAGAGCGGGTAACGAGATAGCAGCATTTAATTTTCTCTATCACGTGACCAAACAGAGACAAATCAAGCGTGGGATAATAGATTTTAATAACTAGGTGTAACTATGGATACACACGACTAAGTCTAAGCAAAACATACATATGTACATCTATATACAAGGAAAGAAAAGGTATAGAGAGAAAGTAATGAAATAAAAGGGAATGGCAGACAAAAACAGAACTAATTAGCCTTTTCCAAAACCAGCAACGAACTTAAATCTCCTGTAAACAGGGGTACAGCCTTAAACGCAGATATAGATCCATTAACTATACTTGCATGCTTCGGTTTGAAAGTTCGCGCGAGGTCGTGTAGAGTTCGCTGGTTCATTGTGCCAATTGAAAAAGGCGTGGTCCGTGAGGCGGTTGCATCCTTTGTCCGGGAGAGAGTGAGATCCTGGCTTCCTCTTCCCAGGGCAAGTGGCCCCGGGGGAGAGAAGCCAGAAAGAGTATCAAGTTGAAGTGAGTGAAGAGAGACTGAAGAGAAGACTGAAGAGACTCAAAGCGTGGTGTTGTTTTAAAGACAACACCAACACATATGCCTCTTTGGGCTATGGGCCAATCAGGAAGTTGGATTTGTTGGCGGGATGACCTCTCTTTGTCTGGTCTCAGACCCGAATTTGCATGTCCAGGGAGGAGCCGGTTTATACCGTATTATATATGAAATTAAGAGAAAGCATGAAATAATGTATCCCATGGCAATATGATAGGCATAATCAATCAAGGTATCGCAAGACCATTAACCACATACCAAATTCAATGGACTTGTAACGAATATTACAAGTAAAACATGGTTACAGACATTTAAAATAATATCCTAAGTTAAGACTATCTAAAATCATTAAGGTTAGGTCACATAAACACACAATATATGTAAACAAGATAACATCACACTATTTAGGCATCGAATAATTACATATAATTACACGTTACTGTAGCGAATACAAAGGGGGTTATTATTAGCATTATCCTTTTCCACCAGAATAATGTAATGGATCAACTTTAAACATGAAACGAAACAGGACCGCACGCTTGGATTCAATGCACCTTTTTAAAGGAGATGAGTTTTAAAGCGTGCCCGCATTATCTACCAGAATGTGTAGTAAATCGGATGAATCTGCAACGTTTAAAATAATATTCTCCACCAGTTACAATTCATGTAACAAATAAAAAAAGATGTTTAACACGTTTAAATTTATTCTCCAATTTATGTAAGGAATTAGCTCGACTGGCCTGAAATATATCTATATATCTAATCAACGTGTGTTGTGACCAGTTATAAATATACATCAGCCATGAAAGGGAATTCATGTAGGTGCACATATACATATAGATAATTAACTACAATGGATTGTAATTAATTATGACTATGTATGTGGCCTAGATCAGCTTTATGAACTCTAAAGAGTGAGTTTATCCTTCTGGCCAGGAAGAATTAACTCACGAAGTTTGTTATTAAAGATTAGAGCGGGTAACAGAGATCTCATGCAGCATTTAATGGACTCATCACGTGACCAAAAACAGAGAAAATCAAGCGTGGGATAATAGATTTTAATAGCTATATGTGACTATGGATACACACGACTATCTCTAAGCAAAACATACATATGTACACATCTATATACAGGGAGAGAAAAGGGATAGAGAGAAAGTAATGAAAGAAAGGGAAGCAGACAAAAACACAACTAATTAGCCTTTTTCAGAACCAGCATGAACTTAATTCTCCTGTAACACAGGGGTCCAATCTTAAACGTAGATATAGATCATTAACTATACTTGCATAGCCTCAAGGTTGAGAGTTTGCGCGAGGTCGTGTAGAGTTCGCTGGTTCGTTGTTGTGTGGAAAGGCATGAGCCTGGAAGTAGTTGCATCTTGTGTCCGGAGAGAGAGAGATCCTGGCTTCCTCTTCCCGGGGCACGTGCCCCGGGGGAGAGAAACCGGAAGAAGTGAAGTCCAACTCTGAAAATCTATCTCTCTGTTCTGTTGAAGTGAGCGTGGTGTTGTTTTAAAAACAACACCAACGCACACGCCTCTTTGGGCTATGGGGCAATCAGGAAGTTGGGTTTGCATGTCCGGATGACTCTCTTTGTCTGGTCTCGGACCCTAATTTAAATGTCCAGGGAGGGGCTGGTCTATACCGTGTTATAAATGAAATTAAGAGAAAACATGAAATGATGTATCCCATTGCAATATGATATGCATAATCAATCCGGGTATCTCGAGACGATTAACTACATACCAAATTCGATGGATTTGTAAAGAACATTACAAATAAAACCTGGTTACAGACATTTAAAATGATATGCTAGATTAAACTATCTAAAGTCATTACGGTTAGTTACATAAACACACAATATATGTAAACAAGATAATATCACACTATTTAGTCATGGAATAATTACATATAATTACACGTTACATTGAAGAGAAAGAGATTTCTCCATTGTGTGTGTAAGGTAAGCTTGTGTGTGTGTGTGTGTGTGTGTGTGTGTGTGTGTGTGTGCGTGTGCGCGTGTGTATCTCCAGAAGAGGGGGCTGGTGTTCTTCTAATGACCCACAGGTCATCTCAGGGTGACCTTAGGGAGGACGTTTCCTCCTCTGGCCTGCTGATTCTGAGGCTAAATCTATATGATCATAAACCAAGATTAGATTAGAGATTTACAGGCCCTTGGTCGGAGTTTTGGTGGATCCCTGCCGACGAACTAATCATGAAGTTTCCCAGACGTTCAGTCATCAAAGGTTACTTTTATTGCAGGGGTAAGTCCTGTGTGGGCCCCAGAGAGACTTTTTGCATTCCAAAGGGCATCTGGCCGCAGGAGGCCTCTCGGGGTTATTCTCAGTCGCCTGAGTGGTGAAACTTTCTATGTTTCGTTTGGGTTAATTTAGAATATCAGTTTGGGCATAGTCATATGCTACATTACATTCGAGAGAGATTTTTCCATTGTGTGTGTAAGGTAAGCTTGTGTGTGTGTGTGTGTGCGTGCGCATGTAGGTAGCTTTTGTGTGTGTGTGTGTGTGTGTGTGTGTGTGTGTGTGTGTGCGAAGGGGGGGAAGGTTGGTCGTTAGCATTCCAAAGGTATCTGGTCAAACTGGGGCCAGAGTGGTCATTAAACAGATAGGGATTTACAGCTCAAAAGAAAAAAAGAAACTTCTGTGCTAAGCCCAGGTTGATTCAGAAATCAGTTTGATACCGGCAGACGTTACAGGTATCTGGTCAAACTGGGGCCAGAGTGGTTGTTAAATGGTGTGGATTTAAAGCGCAAAGATTTTGCTAAATCCGGGTTGATTCAGAAATCAGTTTGATACCGTCAGACATTATAGTCCCCCCTTTCAGACAATGATGTCCAGGTGTGGACATAGTTAGGCGACAGTCGTCATGGTGATTGGATGGCAAGTGGATCAATCTGATCGATCAGCGGGTGGCTCCTAAATGTCGTCAGCCTTTGGTTCCTCAGGCTAAGGGTCCATCTCAATGTGTGTGTGTGATTGTGCGCCCTCTAGGGCCAGTTCAGAGACAGGGTAAGTGGGTTGTTTCTTCAACAGCCTTTTCAGCAGCAGTCCTCTGCTTGGCATAGGCCTTATGGATTCTGCCTGGTGACACATTGAGCAGTGGGCATCCACCCCCTTTTGGAATTGGGAAATGGTGGCTGGGAGGCCTGCGCCCACTGGTCAAGGAAAACTCTGTGGTGAGCGTTTACCTTCTCTGGTCACTTTGCAGCAGGTATGACCAGTTCAGTTCTCTGTGAACGGTGTTAAGTCCATCTATGAAAGTGTATCCTGGTTGTTCTGAAGTATGGATTTCAGCTCGGGTCACCCGCAGGTGGTTTTGCAGGCCTTGACCTTAGCGTTCCTTTCTTTTCAGTTCACTTTCTGATCTGGCTAGGAGAGCTTCACCTGTTGGAGTTTCCTGTTGAGCTTCTCTCTGGATTCTCTCTCCAACTGCTCTCTGGGCTCTGTCTCTGCATGAGGCTCTGCCAGGGCCCTTTGTAGTCTTTCTACTGCCTCTCGGAGCTCTGGGTCTGTTCCACCTTCTGTCCCGCACTGGTTCTGGGTCTCGAGGAGTATGCTGATCTAGGCAGCTTTGAGCGTGGGCCTGGTTCCTTCAGGCCTCCTCGTTCTGGAGCTTGAGTTCACTGCTGCTTCTTGCTCCAGGTGGACCTTGCTCTTTTCGCTGAGTCGTGCCTGGGTGACAAGGTTGTGTGCGAGGCTCCCGATGATTTCTGCCCATCCTTTGGGGTTCTGGATCGGATCATGGGCTGTCGGTCCGTTCACGTCGTCATCCAGCTGCTCTCTTCTTAGGTGCCGTAGGTCGGCAGCAGCTTGGAGCAGGAATGCAGTCGTCACGACACACAGCCAGGTCTCGAGGTGGTCCCAGTGGGTGGTGGGACTGGATGATCGGGACATGGTGGCTCGCTGTTGGCAAGAGAGAAAGAACACCAAAGGCCCACACAAGTCAGAATTAATGAGCTATAGTGACACTAAATTTGATGCGCTGCAAGTATGAATTTGGCTAAATGGTGTAGACAGTTAGTGGTACGTAGGCCAGACACTTATGGTCTTTGGCCGTGAATGGCCAGGGAGGGTCAATTTGTGTGGGTAAATGCCGGATCTAAATAGAGATTTGGACAGGAAGTAGCCTAGTGGGTCATCTTAAAGACACTGGCTGCCTGGGTTGTCAATCTAGCATTTAGCTTTCCTTGCTGGTTCTCATAGGCTCTGCCTGTATGTGAACTTTGAGAGACAAGTTGCAACAGAACAGCAGCTAACACAAAGGAAAACAAAATTGAAACAATTAAAGGAGGGAAACATGAAATAAGATGCAAATGAAAACACAGGTATAGATAGAGGAAAATAGAAGACTTAAGCTAGCTATCATGCATAGGGTTTTAATGTAGTGAAATTAGTCTACAAAAGCAATAATTTTTAGTCAGGTGCTATCAAATGAGGACATGTAAAATGTAAAAATACGTACAAATAAGTTTAAAGATATTTTTACTCTTCTGATTTTTTCTTACTACTGATATGCTTCTCTACTGCGTGCTTCATATTTTCCATGTGACAATCAAAGGACAAATCTTGACTCTGAGACGTTACCCAGCATGCTCTGTTCACCAGTCAGTTAATGTTCTCTTAATGGTTGCATTTTAATCAAGACAAATTTCCAAATGATGTGATATTACAGTGGATGCAAGGTTTGAAGGGGTTAAAGCATGCACTTTAATCCCATTAGATTTATTTTATTCTTCTTGCCCATTGGTTTGTCAAGTGGTTTTCTCAAGGCACGCATCCATAAAACTGATCACTTGGGCTTTAAAAAAGCACTGGCCATGAATTACTAGCTTATAAAATAGCAAGCTGAGCTAAATTATAATGACTTTGCCTATTCTGAAATGATTTGAAAGACATTTGAAAGGTCCCTAACAAACGCTTAAATTGTACAAAATTTGGCAAAATACTGTTGGGGTAAGCAAACTACTTGCATTTCTATGATAGTTATTTATTCTTAAAAAAAATCGGTGCATATTTCAGGAAATCTGTGTATCGTTTTGCATTTAGATAATTTTTTTCTGTCTTTTAGGTCATTTCATCTAAAGACAAGGATAATGGAGTCTAATATCTCCTTATATACAACTGTTCTTACATTGGAACCACTGGACATATCACCATCTAATATTTTACCAGTCTTTGTGTTTGGAACCCTTACATATTGTGCTATTTTATTTTTCAACATTACATTGATGCTAACAATTGCTTTGAACCAAAAACTTCATAAGCCTATGCACATACTGTTGTTTAACATGCCAGTCAATGACATTGTAGGTGCGTCTGCTTTTTTTCCTCAGATGATGGCTAGTATACTGTCACAGAATAGATCAATCACATATTCTGCATGTTATGTGCAAACCTTCCTGACACACTTGTATGGGGCAGGATCACTTCTTATTCTAACTGCTATGGCTTATGACAGATATATTGCCATTTGTTACCCACTGAAATATAACACCTTCATGTCCCCATATAACTTGTTAAAGATAATCCTTACAATATGGACCCTAGATTTTACAATGATTGGTTTACTACTTGCACTGAGCTACCGTCAAGAGCTTTGTAACACAAGAATAGTAGACACTTTCTGTAATAATCCAAGTTTGATGAAGCTAATTTGTGGAGACATAAGGTTGAATAACTACTATGGACTGTGTATTACAATTTTTCTCCAAGGGCTATCACTGTTCATAGTATTATTCACCTACATCCAAATCCTAATCACCTGTATCTATAAAAGACAATCTGATGCAAAAAGCAAAGCAATTCAGACATGTGGTACACACCTAGTTGTTTTCTTATGTGTAGAGGTCAATGCACTCTTTGCCTTAATTTCACACAGATTTGAGAATGTATCCCAGTACTTAAGAAGGGCCCTTGGTGTGTCTGATAATATTTCCTCCTTTTCTAAATCCTCTAGTATATGGGTTGAAAACAAAGGAAATTCGACAGAACGCTACTGTCTTCTTCAAGAAAAAGATCTCTCAGTCATAACAAAAAGTGATTATTTAGTGTGATGTTTAATGCTTATTCATTTCAAATGCTGCAGTGCAATATCAATACATAATACAACATTTATAAGTATAATTATTAACCACATTATCAAGAATAAAGGTGCCAGAAAAAGTTTTTAGAGCAATGCTTTAGGAGAAACTAATAATAATAAAATAATAATAATAAAATAATAATAATAATAATAATAATAATAATAATAATAATAATAATAATAATAATAATTATTATTATTATTATTATTATTATTATTATTATTATTATTATTATTATTATATTATTATATTTGTTCATAACAAAGATCTTTCTATATAATAGTTATATTTATAGCTTTCTTTGACACCGTAACTGGATACAGATCAATCAATCAAATTGTTGTTTATCAAAGATTATTATTCTATGGCATCATGTTAAAGAATCTCTAGCACCTTTACCTTTAAGACTGTATTATAACTTTTTTCTTTTTTCTGGTTCCCCATATCAGCATTGCTTCTGTTTCTTATTTTATTGTTTATGATTAATTTTGGAAATACATATTTTAAATATTATAGCCACAAATACTGGTTAATGGTTTGGGGCCACTTAATTAATGCTTATTAATACTTAAGGTTCTTCTTAATGATAATTGTTATCGTATGATGAAACATTTCTACCCGGACAGGCTATTGGTGGCTCATCCCCTGACCATGACACTTTTCACCTTTAATTTGTCACCCATCTGTGCAAGTACATTACCAAGAGAGAGTGAATGCCATGCTCAAGTGTTCAACAGTGGGAGCTTGTTGTTATTGGGATTTTAACTTACCACCTTTTGATCAGTTAGCCAGAACCTTACTGTACTGTAACGCATGTCCCAGCAGTGCCCCTGTAAATATTTTATTTTTTAATTAAATATTTTAAAATTATTTTTTCTACACAACCATTACAATTTGTACTTGTGTGCAAAATCTCAATAAACTTAGCTGCTCTGCGAAAAGTGTGCTGCAAATCAAACAGTTATGAAGTGATGAAACTGTATTTGGTTCTGGTTAAGTTGTCAGAAACACATATTCATTCCACTTGTGTTTAATGGTGATTGGAGCTACTGTATTGTAACATTCTTTTAACTTCAGTAAGTGCTTTATCCTAGTCGAGGTAACAGTGCATCCTGGGGACAGTGGAAGGGAGGCAGTTACTGGATTAACCTACTGAATTTCTATTTTATGATCTGTGGCCTTACCCTTTTGATGTATTTTTTCCCAGTTTTAAGTGTATTTACATTTTTTTTTTTAATTGAAAAAATGAAAATTACAGACAATTTGGCACCCAGTGAAATGTAATGTAATGAAATGAATTAATTAAAATAAACAAATAAATAAATAAATGCATGGCCTAACAAGCATGGAATGGGCGCTCCAGAACTGATACGTCATTGGATTTTGAGGACCGGCCATTATTTATTAATGACCATTTTTAATGATTCTCAGCAACATATTCATTAATTAGCCAGTGAGTATAGGAAACAGTGCCCGAACAAGGGCAATGCAAATTGATGCAGTCCCCTCGATAAAAATAACAATTAACCCTATTATACCTCATCCATACTGAAGATTTAAACACAATTCTCTTGTGCAGGAGATATTCATGATATTCACGAGGTTTCAAGATTGGACTATTTAATCTATTCATGATTTAAAACCTGCTCTTGTGAGTACATCTCACATCAATCTATCAGTGTATCAGTATATCAGCATGATTTTATGTTTCCACATAAAATGGATTAAGTCTCCCTGTACTTGTAATTCTGTAATCTTTCCTGTAATCTAGACATTTTTTTTAGAAAACCACTCGTTTAAAGGTGCATTCCGAACAAGTAAAACAAATGCTTCTAACTACAACAACATTGTCTGCTCTGAGTGAATGAACTCATATTGTGAGGTGTAAGTTGTCCACAGCAGCTGTCAGTATAAGACTGCATATAAGAAGCTTCATCTGAGCTATTCAGTTATCTGCTTTCAGATGATAAGTGTTTTTTGCTTCACCCACCATGACACTGGGTGCACACTGAAGCTTTGCTCACAATGTAATGCAAATACAATGCAACAAAACAGTTTATTGCATATATATATATATATATATATATATATATATATATATATATATATATATATATATATATATATATATATATATATATATAATCACACACAGTATATACCCCTGAGTGACTAGGAACAGGTAAATGTTCAACCACAACTTATACAGGGGTATAAATATGAGGTAACACATAGGCCAAATTCCCTTAGTCATCCATAACAATGGGTAAGACCAAGGAATATAGCTGTGATGTGCGGCAAAACATTGTTGAGCTTCAGAAAACGGGAAGTGGCTATAAGAATATACATAAGTCTCCATACATAAGGGAAATTAACACCTTTTAGCAAAATGTAACTTTATTTCAAAAACTTCCTCTATATGATTGCCATTTCTTTGTAAACACACACGAAGCTGTGTCTCCAAACTTTGGCTCCCAGTTTGGCAACAGTGTCACGTGTGATGTGTTTCCATGTTTCCTGTTTCCCCGACAGCTTCCCGGACCGGCCATGAGAACGATTTCAATATGTTCTATTTTTTTGTTAAAGGCATTCTTAGATGCTGTTTTGGAAAAAAAAAAAAAAAAAAAAACATGTGACATGGGACAACACTGACGAAATGACACTTTGCTACAATGTAAAGTAGTGAGTGTACAGTGTAATGTATGATGGTGCCCAAACTGATTTCTGAATTAACCCAGAGGGATCATAGAAAGTTTCACCAGTCAGATGACCGAGAGTAACCCCGAGAGGCCTCCTTTGACCAGATGCCCTTTGGAATGCAAAAGACTCTTTGGAACCCACACAGTACTTACCCCTGCAATAAAAGAAACCTTTGATGACTTAACGGGCGTGAACGTCTGGGAAACTTCACGATTAAGTTCAATCAGCAGGGGTCAATCAAAACTCCGACCAAGGGCCTGTAAATCTCTGGTCTAATCTCTGTTTACAACCACATAGATTAACATCAGAGCCCACCATTCTAGCAAGGAAAACGTCCTCCCTAAAGGTCACCCTGAGGTGACCAAAGACCGGTGGGACATTAGAAGAACACCAGCCCCCTCTTCTGGACATACACACACTCACGCACACGCACAGTGAAAATGTCTCTTGAATTTAACATATAATCATATTTCTAGATAGTTATAATGTATTCATATATGCATGTGTTGTGTGTCTAGATAACCTAACTATAGTGATTTTAGAAGCTAATTTTAAGTTGTCTGTAACCATGTCTAATGATCCTTCACTGTCCAAGATATCATAATCATAATTTCCTTGAAGTTTGGTACCAAAATCATTGTCTCGTAATTTGCCAATTAATGATGCATACTATAGGACGATGGGTATCATTCTATATTTATAGATATAGGTATCATTCATATAGGTATCATTATATACATATAGGTATCATTCTATATTTTTCCATATTTTATCCTAATCCAAACTTAATACAAACCCCGCCTTGACGTGCGACCCGTTTTGGGACAGACCAAGAAAGTTCTCCCCCCAGAACTTTCTCATCTCTCTCTGGATTCTCCAGCAGCTCAGAGAGGCATGTACGCTGGCATTGTCCATAAAAGACCGCGACACGCGCTTCTGCTTTGCTTTTTTTTGCTTCTGCTTTGCTTTTCGCTTTTGCTTCTTCCTTTTTACTACTTATTCTTCTTCTTCTCCTTTCTCTCTACTTTGACTTCACCTTTCTCGCTCTCTCTCTCTCTCTCGGACTTGCTCTCTTCCGCCTTCCTTTTCCGGTATTCCTCCGGACTCTCCTTTGTTTCGTTAAACCATGTGGCAATTAATATATTCTTTCTTCTTTGGCGAGACCCAACTCCGTTCACCCCGACTCTACCGACGCGGAAGATTCAGAACTCCTCGCTAAACCTACGAACCAAGGACCCTCGTGAACGGCATAAAATTAACGCAAGTATAAATTTTAATTGATCTATAGAGGTGTCCTTTAAGTCAGTGCCCCTTTGTTTAAAGGTGAATTTTAATTCATTGCTGATTCTCGAGGTTAAACTGTTGCGTGTTCTGCCATTCTGTTATTTCCATCATTTTTCCTTTTGTTTCTTTCACTTTTCCTGTATATATGTATTATTTCTTTGTACCTAGTTGTGTATATCAGTAGTTTTACGTAGTTATTAAAATCCATGGTTATCCCGCTGGATAGTCTCTGTCTTTACTCATGGCAAGGTTCACTTTTAACATTGCTCTTCGCTACGCGCTGTATTTCTGTTAACTTAGAATAAACTATGCTTCGTGGCCAGAAGAATAATTTATTCTTTTAGAGTAATACGAAGATTGCCCTGCTAAGTTTGGTGGACAAACAGATCAAGCTGCTTCGCATTTAATTCTAAAGCTAGACTACAGTAATTAATATAACATTCCCTTTCATGGTCGATTTATATCCGTAACTAATCAGAACACGCTTCGATTAGAGCTATAGATATATTTCACCCATTGGAGCTAGACTCGCTACAACAGCTTGTATAACAGTGTAAATTTGCTGTCTCCTCAAAATAACTCAACACAGAGCCATTAATGTCTAAACCGCTGGCAACAAAAGTGAGTACACCCTTAAATGAAAATGTCCAAATTGGGCCCAATTAGCCATTTTCCCTCCCCGGTGTCATGTGACTCGTTAGTGTTACAAGGTCTCAGGTGTGAATGGGGAGCAGGTGTGTTAAGTTTGGTGTTATCGCTCTCACACTCTCTCATACTGGTCACTGGAAGTTCAACATGGCACCTCATGGCAAAGAACTCTCTGAGGATCTGAAGCAAAGAATTGTTGCTCTACATAAAGATGGCCTAGGCTATAAGAAGATTGCCAACACCCTGAAACTGAGCTGCAGCACGGTGGCCAAGACCATACAGCGGTTTAACAGGACAGGTTCCACTCAGAACAGGCCTCGCCATGGTCGACCAAAGAAGTTGAGTGCATGTGCTCAGCATCATATCCAGAGGTTGGCTTTGCAGAATAGACATATGAGTGCTGTCAGCATTGCTGCAGAGGTTGAAGGGGTGGGGGGTCAGCCTGTCAGGTCTCGCTGCACACTGCATCAAATTGGTCTGCATGGCTATCGTCCCAGAAGGAAGCCTCTTCTAAAGATGATGCACAAGAAAGGCCGCAAACAGTTTGCTGAAGACAAGCAGACTAAGGACGTGGATTACTGGAACCATGTCCTGTGGTCTGATGAGACCAAGATAAACTTATTTGGTTCAGATGGTGTCAAGCGTGTGTGGCGGCAACCAGGTGAGGAGTACAAAGACAAGTGTGTTTTGCCTACAGTCAAGCATGGTGGTGAGAGTGTCATGGTCTGGGGCTGCATGAGTGCTGCTGGTACTGGGGAGCTACATTTCATTGAGGGAACCATGAATGTCAACATGTACTGTGACATACTGAAGCAGTTCCCTTCGGAAACTGGGCCGCAGGGCAGTATTCCAACATGATAATGACCCCAAACACACCTCCAAGATGACCACTGCCTTGCTAAAGGAGCTGAGGGTAAAGGTGATGGACTGGCCAAGCATGTTTCCAGACCTAAACCCTATTGAGCATCTGTGGGGCATCCTCAAACGGAAGGTGGAGGAGCACAAGGTCTCTAACATCCACTAGCTCTGTGATGTCATCATGGAGGAGTGG
Organism: Cranoglanis bouderius; assembly: GCA_023630585.1. NCBI lineage: Eukaryota > Metazoa > Chordata > Actinopteri > Siluriformes > Cranoglanididae > Cranoglanis > Cranoglanis bouderius. The sequence goes on from CM042540.1 coordinate 9,418,595, forward strand.
AAGAGGACTCCAGTGGCAACCTGTGAAGCTCTGGTGAACTCCATGCCCAACAGGGTTAAGGCAGTGCTGGAAAATAATGGTGGCCACACAAAATATTGACACTTTGGGCCCAATTCAGACATTTTCACTTAGGGGTGTACTCACGTTTGTTGCCAGCAGTTTAGACATTAATGGCTGTGTGTTGAGTTATTTTGAGGGGACAGCAAATTTACACTGTTATACAAGCTGTACACTCACTACTTTACATTGTAGCAAAGTGTCATTTCTTCAGTGTTGTTCCATGAAAAGATATAATAAAATATTTACAAAAATGTGAGGGGTGTACTCACTTTTGTGAGATACTGTTTATATATATATATATATATATATATATATATATATATATATATATATATATATATATATATATATATATATATATATATATATATATAATGTATATATATGCAGTGTGTATAGAGGCAGAGGAGGTTGCTCCTCTTCTATTTTTGAGAGGCAAAATATAAAAAAGAGTATTTGGTTGAAATAAACCAGTACTAAATCTCCGTATCACTTATACAAATAATTTCTCTCTTCTTTGGAAAAACAAACATTATTGAAATTCAGATTAAAATCTTTCAACAGTGACACCTGCAGGCAGAGGGGAAAGGGCAGGCTGTGGCAAGTGGTGGTGGGGGGCAGAGGAGGACTGGCACCTGCTGTACTCCTTGGGGCTGGATCTCTTTTAGCAATTTAATGTACTTATTGTTTTCTAAAATGCTAATCTATTATTCGCCAAAACACGTAAAATGATGCTCCAAGGGAGGACGTCCTCCTTAACCAATCGACAACCAGAATACAACATTGACATCACGTTCTTCCTATGATAATTTCCAATTTTCATCTTCAATTCTCTGCCACATTCTTGTACGTGAGTGTGACAAATTGGTGGTAAAGCGATAGATAGCAATACATACACTACCATTATTTGTTTGTTTTAATAAAATATATAAAATAATAATTCCATAAAGACACTTATTTAGAGATGACATAATAAAATATGTGCCTAACTACAAGTATATAAGCGTTCATAATGAGAGCAAATTGTCAATTAACGTATTTATAATAAAAATTATAATTTGTTACATTAATATATCGCTTTTCTAGGCACTCAAAGTGCTTTACATAGCATGGGGGGAGATCTCCTCAACCACCACCAGTGTGTAGCATCCACCTGGATGATGCGACGGCAGCCATAGTGCGCCAGAACGCCCACCACACACCAGCTATTGGTGGAGACGAGAGGAGAGAGATGTAGCCAATTCAGGGATGGAGATTATTAGGGGGCCATGATAAACAAGGGCCAATTGGGCAATTTAACCAGGACACCGAGGTGATACCCCTACTCTTTACGAGAAGTGACCTGGGATTTTTAATGACCACACAGAGTCAGGACCTTGGTTTGACGTCTCATCCGAAAGACAGTGCTCTTTTTACAGTATAGTGTCCCCGTCACTATACTGGGGCATTAGGACCCACACAGACAACAGGGAGAGCACCACCTACTGGCCTCCCTAATACCACTTCCAGCAGCAACCTTAGTTTTCTACCAGGAGGTCTACTGGCCAGGCTCAACCCTGCTTAGCTTCAGTGGGAAACCAGACGAGAACTGCAGGGTGATTTGGCTCTGGCCTTATTTCTCAACAAATGGTTTGTTTGTGCCAAAGCCCAATTTGTCACCTGCTTTTGTACTGATTATGGGAAAGTTAATGCAATCACTTAGGGGACTCATTATGTATTTTTCTTCCACAGTATTGCACATTACAATGGATGCAGTATCTGAATAGGGTACCATCTGCAATTATTAGAACAGGTACTTACCTGTTTTAACTGACTTTGTGATATCTGTAAATACCCATATTGCAAAATAAATATATTTCATGAACAAACAAACAAACAAACAAAAACAATCTTACAAGCATCCTTTTGTCCATCCACATCTTTTTTTCCACAGTCATACTTATTCCATTATTGTCACCGACCCTAACGTGGGGACTAACAATGACTTTTTCACAATATTGTACATTACACTGGATGCAGGATCTGCAGGATCAATGCAGTTATTGCAAGAAGGGATATGCCTCTCTCTCTCTCTCTCTCTCTCTCTCTCTCTCTCTCTCTCTCTCTATATATATATATATATATATATATATATATATATATATATATATATATATATATATATATATATATATCAGGTTATTTTTTATCTCTTTCCAATACTTTTGCAAAAACAACCAAGATTGGCCTTGCCATTCCAATACTTATGGAGGGGGCAGTACTTTTGTGTGCACTTATGGGGACTCATTTATGGCCTCAAAATGTGTTACAAATCCCATGCTCTACAAATCTGCTCTTGGGAGAATATTAATCAAATGAACAAGTGTAACGGATAAAACTCCAGAGTTGGTGTTTTTTTTTTTTTTCCCTAATTTATTTATTTATTTATTTTAACAATAACACCCACAATCAAAAAATCTTCAACAATAAACAGGCCAGGGTCAAGTGCAATGGGCACAGAACCAGAGGACAGATCCAAAGAAAAATTAGACAGCCAATCAGGAGTCATAGAGGATATACAGAAGTCAGAATTTAAGCGATAATCCAAATGGGTAACGCAGGGAAAAAGCAAGGGTCATACACAATAGGCAGATAATAAACAACAGCTCAGAACATGAAAGGTAACAGTCAACAAGGCTTCATGTATGTGGCCATGATTTTATATAGTGTATGATCAGGAAGTAACTGTCACAACTGAGGAAGAGTACTTCCTCAGAATTTGGGGGAGGGTGCCCTTTTCTGGCATGGTGGTGAATTGTCCCAGACAGATGTGACAACAACAAATGGAGCATTATTTAACGATGGAAATAATATGGCACAATCACAACTCTGCCTAGAGGAAACCATTCCTCAAAGGTCAATGACCAGGTAAATAGGGTATTAGACAGAGAAGCAACCAAGAGGCCATGGGTAATGCTTGATATAATGCTACCACCACTGTGCTTCACTGTAGGTATGGTGTTTGTTCTCAGGGTAATGAGCAATGTTGGACTTGCTCCAAAAGTATCACTTTCTGCCAAGGCCTGAAAGTTCAGTTTTTGTCTGATCAGATCAGAGAAACTTTTCCACAACCTTTGCTAAATATAGGTGTGCAACAATTATTGGCATCCCTATGATATGAGAAAAATATATTTTACATATATTCCCATTGATATTTAAAAAAAAAATTAGTACACCTGGGTGACTAGGAACAGGAAATTTTTCAGCTACGACTTCCTGTTTCACAGGGGTATCAATATGAGGTAACACATAGGCCAAATTCCCTTAGTCATTCATAACAATGGGTAAGACCAAAGTATATAGCTGTGATGTGCAGCAAAAAGGCTGAGGTTCAAAAAATGGGAAGTGGCTATAAGAATATACTTATATACTTATAGATATCTTAAACATAACAATCAGCATGAGGACTTCATTGATAATAGCACACAACAGCAACCAACAAACATAGCTGAATAAAATCTTCTGTGACTATTGAAAAGTACAAAAAAACATGTACCCATACTTAGTCTGAAAATAGAAAAAGGTATTGATGCCTCTCTACTTATTAGGCTCATTAGGTTGCTCTAAATAGTGACATGACTGCTTTCGCAAAGACAGCTGTAAAATGCTCATACACATTAAAGATGGTGAAGTTGAAGCGGAATCCCAGGCAGCGGATTACACGGTCATAAGGCTGTCTTAGAGAGAAGTTGTCTCCATACATAAGCGAAATTAACACCTTTTAGCAAAATGTAACTTCATTAAAAAAAAAAAAAAAAAAAAAAAAAAACTTCCTCTATATGATTGCCATTTCTTTGTAAACACACACAAAGCTGTGTCTCCAAACTTTGGCTCCCAAACAGTGTCACGTGTGATGTGCTTGCCATGTTTACTGTTTCCCCGACAGCTTCCCAATCCGGTGTGCCATGCAGTATTTCACCACATTAATGATAATAAAGGTAAGAGAGAAGCCAGCAGACACTCAAAAAGTGTTGTGGAATGGCCTGAAAGCAGCAGGAACAACAGTTACACAGATTATAAGCGAACGCCATCATCTCCATCCCTATACCCCAAACATAACTCCTAGGCTAAATCAATTTAGACAAATCAGAACTCTTACAATATACTCTGGTCAAATGAAAGAGACAGAAGGGTTGACCGTATGATATTGCGAGAATACCATACCCACAGTACCCACAGAGGTACACAGATGGGAGCATCATGATTTGGCGCTGCTTTTCTGCATTACATGTTATCAAAAGAAAACCTGAATGAATTGATATAGTATAAGTGAATTTAGATTTATTGGAACTGCCAATTGTTTTATTTATTATTTTTCTTTTATCTATTATTATAATCTAATCTATTCAGCACATACAGTATATAGTAAGATGTAGTATATACAAAAAACGCACACACACACACATTATTGATTCCTATTAAAATAATGTAAAACATTGGTTTATGAAAGCTTTGCTAGGGCTTATTTTTCTTTCTTTCTTCTTCTTCTTCTTTTTTTTTTTTTTTAAATATTGGTTGAATTAAACATTGAAGTATATCAAAGTCCATCGCACATGGTATTATTATCTGGTAAACCAAAACTGAATATTCTATATTAAAGCTAATTAAAAGTTAAAATTTAAATAATGTCTATTGTCCCTCTGTAAAGTGAACATAATGTTTCGTTTTTTCAACACTACGAAGAATGCCTTTCTAATGTCTCTTTTTTTTATACCATATAAAATTGGATTAACAACTGGAAGGAATGTGAAAATCAACATACCACATATCTTCCGTGTATTGGGGTGTACATCCTGAAAACGATATGAAAGTACTGCAATACTAGTAAATAGTTCATACAGAATAAATGAAATTACCTGTGCTAAACATGTGTTTACAGCCTTAAGTCTATCAACCGTTTGTCTGTGAGGAAGGCAAGCCTTAAAGATTTGTACATAGGAGAATAACTGAACGGTCATACTAATGGCCTGCACAGATCCTGCTGTTCCTAATCCATAGATATTGTTCAAAGTCAAGTCACCACTACATGACAGTTGGAGCAAAGACACATTATCACAATACACATTAACAATAAATGTCTTACATTTAGGAAATCTTGCCTGAAGGGCAAACAACACAAATATCAAGACAAAATCAAAGCCCCAAGCCAGAGTTATAAGACCACTAACTGTGTAAGAATTCATTATCGTATCATTCATATATCTAAGTGGCTTGCATATTGCTATGTAGCGATCAAATGACATGGCAGCCAGGAGAAAAAGTACACTACCTCCATACATATGAAGCAAAAATCCCTGTAGGACACAGGTTGGGTAATAGCCCACATTTGTTTGGGCTACAATATCCACAAGCACCCTTGGAAGAGCACAAGTGATTCCTATTAGATCTGCAAGAGGAAGGCTGAACAAAAGGTAAAACATTGGTTTGTGAAGAGTTTGCTGGGTAACAATCAATGCTAAAATTGTTACATTACAAAATACAGCAAAAACATATATCAAAGTTCCAGTGAAGAAAACAGGGTAAACAGCTTCTGGTGAGATATCAAATTTAGCAATTTGAAGAGTGAAACTAAATGTGTCATTTGAGGGTTGTAGCTCCATTCAGAAGCTGTGGAGGAAAAATAATTTATATATATATTAGAGAGAGAGAAAGAGATAATTCACAATACTGATTATTTAAATCAGTCAAATTACTGTTAAACAATTGTTGTGGGTGTTTTGAATGATATAAACCATATAATACACTTAAATGCTGCCACAATAACTACAACAACAACAAACCCCCCCCCCAAAAAAAAATAAAAATAAAAAAATTAATAAAAAAATAATTAAAAAAAAAAAAAAAATAATAATAATAAGATCATCATTTCTGGAATGACTTCTTTAAGGTGTCTGTATACAGTGTCTGAGCCATGCTTTTTTTGGGTTATTATTTACAATATTCAACTTGATTTTTATTTCTTCCCTATCTGAAAATTCTGTTTTTTCTCTCTCTTTTTTTAAAATACATACTTCAACTCCCCTGATGACATCCACTCTTTTTATGATAAAAGCAGGTCATCAATATATTTCACCATGACTTATCTGTCATACATATTCGCAGCTATTAGAAGTTTATCACACATAAAATTATCCATTTCCAGGTGGATATATTCAGCTGTACTAGCTAATTCAATTATTTACTCTGATCAGCCATAACTTTAAAACCACCGATAGGTGACATGAATAACATTTATTATCTCATTATAGTGGCACCTGTCAAGGGGTGGGATATATTAGACAGCAAGTGAACAGTCAGTTCTAGAAGTGTCAGATGTGTCAGAAGCAGTAAAAATGGGCAAGCATACAGATCTGAATGAGTTAGAATAGGGCCAAATTGTGATGGCTAGACAACTGGGTCAGCACATCTCCAAAACAGCAGGTCTTTTGTGGGTGTTCCCGGTATGAAGCGGTTAGTACCTAGCAAAAGTGGTCCACGGAAGGACCACCTGTGACAGGGTCAAGGCTCATTGATACACGTTGGGAGACAAGGCTAGCCTGTCTGGTTTGATCGGAAGAACTACATAAGAACTACTGTAGTACAAATTGCTGAAAAAGTTAATGCTGGCTGTGACAGAAAGGTGTCAGAACATGCAGTGCATCACAACTTGCTGTGTATGGGGCTGCGTAGCTGCAGACTGGTCAGAGTGCCCATGCCGACCCTTGTCCACTGCCGAAAGCGCCTGCAATTGGCACATGAGCATGAGAATTGGACCATGGAGTAGTGGAAGAAGGTGGCCTGTTCTGATGAGTCACGTTTTCTTTTACATCATGTGGACAGCTGAGTGCATGTGTGTTGCTTACGTGGGAAAGAGATTTCACCAGGATGCACTATGGGAAGAAGGCAAGCAGACAGATGAAGTGTGATGTTTTGAGCAATGTTTTGCTGGGCAACCTTGGGTCCTGGTATTCATGTGGATGTTACTTTTGCACATCTGACCTAAAAATTGTTGCAGACCAAGTATACCCCTTCATGGCAATGGCACTCGCTAATGGCAGTGACCTCCAGATCTCAATCTGATTGAGCATGTGTTGGATGTGTAAACAAGTCTGATCTGTGGCCCCCACCTCTAAACTTACAGAACTTAAATGATCTGCTGCTAACATCTTGGTGCCAGATACCACAGCACACATTCAGAGGTCTTGTGGAGTCCATGCCTCGAAGGGTCAGAGCTTTTTTGGTGGCACAAGTGGGACCTACACAATATTAGGCAGTTGGCTTTAATGTTATGGCTGATCGCTGTATTTACTTCTGTTTTACTGCCTTCACTTACTTGTGATCACAGAAATGTTATTTGTGGCTGTAGCCAGGCCTACAGTTCATAATGCCCAGGCACAAGACTAAAAAAATAAATAAATAAAAACATTGAAAAAAACACTGAAAAAAAAGTTGCTTTAACATTCTGATAAATGCATAAATGGATAAATGGTGCCATTGATTACAATGTAGCAATCATCTGGGTCATTCAATGTAGGAGAACAGAATTGTTTTATTTTATTTTTTTCAAAGCAGACTTTTCATGATGTAATAGCCAGACATGGCCACATAGAATGAGCCTCCTCCTCCCATGATCTCGATTTTGCACTTACCCAGCCCCTTTCTATCACTTACAGTTACTGTACTTCCTTCTCATAAAAATTTCTATTTCATTTCTACTTCATCTGGGCTCTGCTGGGATTCTCTTTGGGACAAGGGTTTCTAACACTAGCCCATGTTAAAGCTCCATCAGCCCAACAGAAGTTGTGTTCCCTAGAATATTGATTGTCATCATGGCCACTGAATAATCTCATGTGCAGCTCATTAATTAGCCAGAATATTTATATATGCGTACTGGTGTTCAACCATGGATTGTTTTTCTTCATTTACTTATCGAACTCTCGTTTGCCAGTGTTTGCCTGTGTTTTTTTTTTTTTTTTTCTTTTACAATATATGAAGACATTTTGGGTTTAACATTTTTGATTCTGTTTATTTTACTTACATGTTCCTCAACCCAAGTCTAATCATTAAAACATAAGGTAACTGGAAAATATACTAATAATATTAGAACTTTGTATATATTATATCTTTATTATAATATTATACTAATAAGCATTAATAATAATAATAATAATAATAATAATAATAATAATAATAATAATAATTCATTAATCACAAACAGTATATATCTAAATAGCTCTGTAAAGGACAACAAAACACATTTCAACAACTTACTTGCACATCCATGTGTAATCTGAGAAGGGTCTGCCTTTTTTCCCCCACAGCATGAATGTTTCTGAAGAGAAGTTTCATATGGTCAAATAGCGATTACTTCATCGATACTAGGCTCCTGACAGCAATTCTGTTTTCAAAAACCATTGACTTTGCTTGTTTTGTTGCTAAGCTCTGGAGGTGACTTTTACCATTTTTGTGGTCAGCCTCCACTTTGAAGTTGTTGGTTCCAACAACAAAATTATTTGTTTTGTGTTTTTCCAAAGCATATGTGCTCACAATACATTATGTTATTTGTGGAGTCATACATGAGCCACTCATGCCCAGATTGCCACTTGGCATTAAAACTCCAAATTTTATTTTCTTGTGCTTCTTCTGGGGTTGGTTACCCCAGGCAAGTATCGCCACATGACTACTCCTGTTCAAGTAAGCCAGATATGCTTAGTTACACTCATGTTCAAGTAAGCCAGATATGCGCAGGTGCTGTGCAATTAGGCTATATTTAAGGTTATATTATTGTGTTGTTGGTGTTTTTTTCCCCATTTAGAGTTACCCTTCAGAAGACAAAATAATAACAATTACACTGATCATCCTGTTCAAAAGTTTACATCTTTTAGTCTTGGATTAGAAAGTTCTGCAAATAAGCAGATAACCTGAGCCTAAAATGGACATGATTTTCAGTAATGGTGTGATATGATCATTTTCATAATTAATGACAGAATCATTCTACCATTTGTTTTAACTTTGAAAAGTCAAAAATATACCTAAATCAAAACATGGTTTAATTAGCTTTTTTTAAGGGCTTAAAATTACAATATGTATTCCTATACCGCCAACCAGAACCCATGTGCTCCAAGGTCAAAATTTAATATACTTCTCCTTCATAATCTGAAAAACCATTCAATAGCTAATGCAAATTTATGCAAATGCAAATTCTATGTCAAAAGCCAGTGTATGTATATGTAAATGTGTACATCAGAAACCACAAAAAACAGAAAACCATTCAATGTGTGTAACTGCAATGAAAAAAAGACCAATTTGTTTCATTTTCATCTTTGTTGGCTTAAGAAATGAAGCTGACACTTAATTTTCATCTAGAGAGACATCTTTTTTTTTAGCATGTTATATTTTCATTTGTTTCAAAGAGAAATTAGGATAGCAAAATTTATGCTTTATGCAATTATCCTTTCATGGTGTATTTACTAAACAAAAACACAGTACATTGCAGATTTTAGGTTGCTCACAACTGAATTGAATGTTTTTCATATTCAAACATTATTTGTCATAGTTATGTGAATACAACCTTGTGTTTTTTATTAATCATTGTGAAGAATGCTTTTCTAATGTCTGTTGTCTGTTGTCTGCCAGAGGGCGACTGAACAAAATGTAAAACATTGGTTTATTTAGGCTTTTTTGGGTAACAATCAATGCTAGAAAAGGTAAGGTAGAAAAGCTTTGGAAGACCTTTTGGTAAAAAAAGTCTTAATTTCCCCTAGCAAAGAGCAAGCAAATACCAAAGGTGGAAAGGTCAAAGACCAATGGTGGAAACGGCCTGAAAGCCACAGGAACAACAGTTACACAGAGAATAATAAGGGACTGCAATCATCTCCATCCCTATGCACCACAAAAACCTCCTAGGCTAAATCAATTTAGACAAATCAGAACTCTTATAATATACTGTGGTCAAATGAAAGAGAAAGAAGGGTTGAGCGTATGATATTGCGAGAATACCATACCAATAGTGAGGTACACAGATGGGAGCATCATGATTTGGTGCTGCTTTTCTGCATTACATGTTATCAAAAGAAAACATGGATGAATTGCCATAGTATAGGAGAATTTTGTCTTAATGGAACTGCCAATTGTTTTATTTATTAATTTTCTTTTATCTATTATTTTAATGTAATCTTTTCGGCACATATATAGTAAGATGTTGTATATACAATAAACACAGACATTATTGATTCCTATTAAAATAATGTAAAACATTGGTTTATGAAACCTTTGCTTGGACTTTTTTTTTTTTTTTTTTTTTTTTTTTTCTTTCTTAATATTTGTTGAATTAGACATTGAAGTAAGTCAAAGTTCATTGCATATGGTTATTATTATCATCTGGTAAACCAAAACTGAATATTCTATATTAAAGCTAATGTTTATTAAAAGTTAAAAATTTAAAGTAATGTCTATTGTGCGTCTGTTAAGTGAACATAATCTTTTGTTTTTTTAACACTATGAAGAATGCCTTTCTAATGTCTCTTGTTTTTATACCATATAAAATTGGATTAACAACTGGAAGGAATGTGAAAATCAACATACCACATATCTTTCGTGTATTGGGGTGTACATCCTGAAAACGATATGAAAGTATTGCAATACTAGTAAATAGTTCATACAGAATAAATGAAATTACCTGTGCTAAACATGTGTTTACAGCCTTAAGTCTAGCATCCGTTTGTGTGTGAGGAAGGCAAGCCTTAAAGATTTGTACATAGGAGAATAATTGAATGGTCATACTAATGGCCTGCACAGATCCTGCTGTTCCTAATCCATAGATATTGTTCAAAGTCAAGTCACCACTACATGACAGTTGGAGCAAAGACACATTATCACAAAACACATTAATAATAAATGTCTTACATTTTGAAAATCTTGCCTGAAGGGCAAACAACACAAATATCAAGACAAAATCAAGGCCCCAAGCCAGAGTTATGACACCATTAATTGTGTAAGGATTCATTATCGAATTATATCTAAGTGGCTTGCATATTGCTATGTAGCGATCAAATGACATGGCAGCCAGGATAAAAAGTACAATACCTCCATACATATGAAGCAAAAAGCCCTGTAGGACACAAGTTGGGTAATAGACAACATTTGTTTGGGCTACAATATCCACAAGCACCCTTGGAAGAGCACAGGTGATTCCTATTAGATCTGCCAGAGGAAGGCTGAACAAAATGTAAAACATTGGTTTGTGAAGAGTTTGCTGGGTAACAATCAATGCTAAAATTGTTATATTACAAAATACAGCAAAAACATATATCAAAGTTCCAGTGAAGAACACAGGGTAAACAGCTTCTGGTGAGACATCAAATTTAGCAATTTGAAGGGTGAAACTAAATGTGTCATTTGAGGGCTGTAGCTCCATTCAGAAGCTGTGGGGGGAAAATTATATATATATATATATATATATATATATATATATATATATATATATATATATATATATATATATATATATATATATATATGTATGAGACAGAGAAAGAGAGATAATTCACAATATTGATTATTTCAATCAGTCAAATTACTGTTAAGCAATTGTTGTGCCTTACCTTGTAAAAGATTTTCTAGTTGTATTGGTAGAAGAGAATGACATGGTACATTTATATGCATCTGTATCCTGCAAAGAACACGCAACTCAAACGTCACCAGAGGATCTCAGCATAAGGATCTGAATGACTAGGAATAGGGCCAAATCATGATGGCTAGACAACTGGGTCTGCCATCTCCAAAACAGCAGGTCTTTTGGGGGTGTTCCCAGTATGAAGCGGTTAGTACCTACTGTAGCAAAAGTGGTCCAAGGAAGGACAACCTGTGATAGGGTCAAGTCTCATTGATGCACATTGGGAGACAAGGCTAGCCTGTCTGGTTAGCTACAGAAAAACTACTGTAGCACAAATTGCTGAAACAGTTAATGCTGGCTGTGACAGAAAGGTGTCAGAACACACAGTGCATCACAACTTGCTGTGTATGGGGCTGTGGTAATGCTCGAGGTAATGCTATGGCTGATGCTACAGCCAAATCGGCATGCAGTCTTCCCTCTGTCTCAATTTCAGCCACCACAACCTCAAACCTTACAAACTTGGATGAGGTTAAGCCCATCACACAGCAGATACAGTCCTCCCTAATGGACATGTATGCTAATGCTCCTGCATTAGAGGTATGGTCATGGATGGACAAGGGTGCAAGCCTAGATTCGGCTGGCGTATGGACAAAAGGGGGAAGATACGTTGCCCCCGAAGCATTGCTGCCATAATTAGCTCAACAAATCCACAGTCTAGGACACGTTGGTGTCCAGAGTATGGTTCACCAATTTTCTTCTACATGGTGGAACTCTAAATTCCATGCACACGCATTTGACATCATGCGACAATGTGTTCTGTGCCAGGCTAACAACAACAATGCAGCTGGGGTGCCAACACCTGCAGCTCACACCCCAGCACCTACAGGGCCGTTCAAACACCTTCAGGCCGACTACATCACCCTTCTCCAGTGTCAAGGTAAACAGGATATGTTGGTGCTAGTTGATAAGTTTTCACGTTGGGTTGAAGCATATCCCACCAAAACAGGGACAGCCATGCTCACCGCAAAATCACTGGTCAAAGATTTCTTCCCTCGCTGGGGAATCACTGTGTAATGGCTCAGCACAAGCAGCATAATATAATTCACACAATTATATTCAGAAGAAATAAAACAATGGGCCTTCTCAGCCAGAGAACCCACAAGAAACTCTGGACCAAAATGTCTCCACTCAGGGAGCCATAAAACAAGGAATCCACCCCAGACACCCAGGAGCCACTTAAATCCAGCATATGCATCTGCCTTATCTCAACCAACACGGCAAGCGTTAAAGGCCTCCTTGACCCAGGGCTGAACCCTCTCGACCACAGAAACTGCTCTCAAATGCAGTGATTTAGGCCTTTTTGGGGCCAGACCAGTAAGGCCAATAAATTGTGGAAGGAAGGAGAGACCTTTTCGCTCAGTCACAAAGATTACACATTCCACAATTCCACACAAGGACTCACACACTCCACAATCGGTGCCTACCAGGAGCAACGACTGTGGGAATTAATACATCTTTGAACAACTGCAATCACCTATGTCCTACCATGTGTTGTTCTATTTTCGTCATGTGTATCACCTTTAAGTTGCCACTAATTATCTCATTTAATCATGTATTAGTGTAGTAGCCCTAGGAGGATCATTGTGTTTTAAATATTAGTAATGTACTTTAAGTATAGTCAAACATGTCTTGTTTGGTATGTATGTGTTCATTGAGTGATTTCCTAAATCATAAGCGTAAGGAAATTTGTGTAGATTGTTCTGATATGTACATGCAAGTTTCAGGACAAAGTTTAATAATCCACTCATCATTGAAGAGTGCGGAACCACTCATCCACATGGACAAGGGGCTGATTAGCATAATAGGTGGAGAATCTGGCTAACACCCCGCCCAAAGACAATATTGATTGGAGGAAGCACTCTGGGCTGGACTAGCCCAGGAAGTGTTAAAATCCTAAGAACACAAGTTTGAGGCGGTCACTTGCTTCGCTCTCTCTCGTGTCTCTTGCTTCTTGGCACGTTTTGAAGGACGGGGTCGGTGGAGGGTCTCCAGAGCCAATCAACGTCGGAGAGATCAGATCACGTTTACCTCGGCCTGGGGACCCAGCGAGAGCCGCCGCCTGCTTTTCAAACCTCCCGCCTTCATTCCACTCAGCATTCCGATTGGTCTTCCGAGACGCCTCTCACCGACCAGACCGCCGACGACACCACGACGTAACGAGGAAATCCCTTCAACACAGCTAAGGCAAGCGCAATACCCCAGAATCTAGCTAATCTGGTGTCTATAATAAGTTGAGCCCTTCTAAAGGAAGTGAAGATAAATTAATAAGTTGATGGTTCGTTCAGATCATGGTCTGTGAAATAGCATAACGCTAGAGACTCGGAACTTCATTCACCCTTCATCATCACCCGTTTATGTATGCGTGTGTGTGTGTGTGTGTGTGTGTGTTTTATATATTAGATTAGTTTCTGTGTCATAGAGTAGTTCAATAAAGTCTCGTCTGACCTTAAATACGTGTTCTTTTTGCTTACAAGTGTCTATTGCCTTGAATTGCGATTCTGCTACATGCTCTTAGAATAATGTGTCACTATGTTTAGGATATTATTGCCGGTGGCCACGGAGGTAATATCTAATGCATAATTGATGAATACACTAGTTTCAACTTATCGCTGGACGAATAGTTGATCAGTAATACTAAATTAGTCAAATTTCCCTTTACGAGCTGATCTGTTAATCTCTCTGACATCTCTGGAGGAGAATAAAGATAGCTCGATTTAACAACTAATTTTTACTTACGTAAAATGGTGGAGAATATATCAAATTAACCCAAACAGCTAATTTTCACTACATATTCTGTTAGATAAGGCGGGCACGCTTTAAAACTCTTGTCTCCTTTAAAACGGTGCTTTGAATCCAAGCGTGCGCTTTTCTATCATTTTTAAAGCTGATTCGCTACAACTGAATGCATTCAATCGGACCGTGGAACTCATTTCTGTGCCCAAGTCGTGGAAGTTATGAGAATGCTAAATGTTCAATGGAAGCTTCACTGTCCATACAGGCCTCAAGCTTCTGGACAGGTTGCACGTCAAAACCAGACTCCCTTTCCCCAACATGCGATTAGCGCTCCATCCTCCTCTCAGTGGACAGGACCCATGTTAGGCAGGGGGAGAGACGGTAACCCTTTACAGTGGTAATAAGCTTAAGTACATGTTAAGTCCTGGAGAGAGAGAGGAAAAGAAAAAGAAAGAGTTGTTTTCCACAAGATACTGTCATCTTTGTGTGTGTGTGTGTGTGTGTGTGTGTGTGTGTGTGTGTGTGTGTGTTTGTGTTTTGCAGGAAAAACCAAGCAAGACATATCTGAAGTTGGTGCGGGTGCTACGAGAGAGCCAAGAGACTACTGCTGGATACATCGGGTTCCCTCTGACTCCCACTTGGCCCCATTCTGCACTTCAAGTCTGTTTGCTGTCTGTGCGTGCTGTGCTGAAGCAAGACCCATCCGTCCTCGCCATCATCAATACACAAGCGTCTGCTTTTGATTCTATACTTCAACCAGAGCCTTCAGACAGTATCACTGATTACAAATTAGTCACAATCACTGGTTTCACATTGTACAATAATACATACGTGGCCACTGGGCCTCGAGATTGTTTGATCAAGTATTTTAAGAAGCCTAAGTCCCCTACAGTGTGGGAAACACGTGTAAAAGCTGTAACTTGTTCACTTCATGCTATAACAACTTATTGACTTCCCACAGTTAAAATCCAAGGGTTAGAGACATATCAGTTAAATTATCGAGTTAAGGTTAAGACTTTCCTAGAGACACATCAGCAAAATATATACTATTTTGGTTATAATTCAGGTTCTGTGCTTACAGGTACTGATGCGCTTAGTAAGGGGTGGAATATTCTTAAAATATATAATGGGGAAGATGAGATTTGGGATACTTCCTCTCAGATTTATTCTTTTGATGATATTAAGGTGTCAGCACCCAACTAGTTCTGTGTTAGGCTCTGATGATGATAAGGGAAACACTTTCCAATCTTTGTTTACATTAACTCAGAACACACTGTTCCAAGGCTGCCAGGTTTGCATTCCTCATCCCGTGAGTGTCTCTTCTGGCATCACATGGGCAGGACACGCTATATCAGCCTGTGCCTTGCTACACACAGATGTTTCCTTATTTAATGTCACCACATGCCATAATGTTACACAAACAGTCACCACTCAATGTTGTATCACAGGCTTCACGATTTGTAATCAAACATACCTCCCTCCTCATAGAGTCACTGATATTATTACTCCATTTGTGTTTCCGTGGTGTGTACAAAATGAACCTGAACCTGGTCCTTGGATAAACTGGTTATCAATCAATGAATATTGGCTGTGTGGTAGCACTGCCTATAGTGAATTGCATGCCAGGTTCAACGGTTGATGTTCAGTGATTTATCTCCTTCCTGCCATGCGACCCCAATCTTATCTTAAGCCCCCAGTAACCTTACCTGTGTCTATGACTGTAAAACATGCTCCTCATATCATCTTGGTGAATCACCCTCCCAGCGATACCTAACACATTCTATTAGATGTTCCAAATTTTTGTGGTCCTGCAAACTGTAACTGTAAGGTCGAGTGTATCTGGTATAAAAATGGTGAGCGTTATACATTCATAGGTCATTTAGGTTATAGTTTGCCTACTAATGCTAAACTTTATCCAAATGGTACTTTAGATCTCATACCCATTAATAGGGGATATCAATCTTTCATCGACACTGCAAAGAGACTTAATCATAACACCTCAGAGCCTTCAAGACATCTAATTTTTTGCAGATATTGATGCCACATTTAACTTCAGTGTTAATGGAGTAATGATTTCAGTGGGTTATCAAATCCATACCCATCATTACAACAATAAATATCCCCTTAGTATCTTGCTATCATCGCTAAATGATCCAAGTCCTTGTGTTAAGTATCTCACCTGTAGTCAAACATTTTAGAGCAGATTTCTAGGTGCTCTCTTTCCTAATTATGGTGTCATGATTAGCTTTGCTCAAATTTGCATGTTATCTCATGAAGTTGAGAAATTGGCTAATGATACTGTACAATCCTTAGGCATCATATCTAACACATTGCAATCACATCAAATGATGATTTTGCAGAATCAGGCCACTTTAGATTATATCTTAGCACGAGATGGAGGTACCTGTGCAGTGGTAGGTCCTGAGTGCTGTATGGATGTGTTCGACCCTACTCTAAATTTGATGCAATACATTACTGACCTAGGTGAGTTAGGTGATCGTGTTAATGCCATCGATCAAGTTAACAGTGACTGGTTAGGCTCCTGGTGGAGATATGGCCAGGAAATTCTACTGGGTTTCCTAATGTTCTTTGTCATCCTCCTGTTAATTTATGTCATATTTCACTGTTGCTGCCTGCGTGTCTCTATGAGCATGACCCAGGCCCAAGTAGCAGGAGCCACAATTTTCCTAACTCCGGTTGATAGGCCTAATGCTTACATTTAATCTGATTTTACTTTTAAGCTTGGTACATGGATAAATGGGTACAACCTATCCTTCTTTTAGGATATGTAGATGGATAATCACATGGCCAGTGGTTATAGAATGTAGAATAGTATAGAAGGGTTAAGCTTGCTTTAATGGATGGTTTTAGGGTCATCCAGTGGAGGGGATTGTGAGATATTTTTCCTTATTTTCCATGATTTTGATTCAATCATTTAAGATAAGTTCAATGTGATTTTTGCTTACTCATGGTCTCATGTTGTTTTTGGGTTTCTGTACTTGATTATGAGTATGAGTATTTTCTCCTATGTTTTTCCTTACTAGCCTTGGGTATGTTGCTTGCACATTCATATCAGTATAAAAGCAAACTGTATCCAACTTATGTTTGGACTAAGACGAAAAGTAGTGCCCAGGCTGTCATTGCACGCATAATAAACCATCTTTTTGACAATACCCTGGTTCTTGGTCTCCTGATTCTTCAAGCATCTTACTTCTGGTGAAGCTGAAGTATTTTGATCATCCAGAAAAGATTTATATCAAGGGTTTCTAACACTAGCTTATGTTAAAGCTCCATCAGCCCAACAGAAGTTGTGTTCCCTAGAATATTGATTGTCATCATGGCCAATGAATAATCTCATGTGCAGCTCATTAATTAGCCAGCATATTCATATCTGTGTGGTGGTTTTCGACCATGGATTGTTTTTCTTCATTTGCTTATTGAACTCTCCTTTGCCTGTTTTTTTTTTTTTTTTTTTTACAATATATGAAGACATTTGGAGTTTAACATTTTTGATTCTGTGTATTTTACTTACAAGTTCCTCCATGCAAGTCTAATCATTAAAAAAATAAGGTAACTGGAAATTATACTAATAATATTATAACTTTATATATATTATACCTTTATTATAATATAATACTACTACTACTAGGTCCTTGCCCCTACTACGTGTCTACTATTTTCTGTACTTTTATGCTTAATGCTGTTTTTGTGAGACTTTAATAATGCTGTGGTTATAGTCTGTTTTGTAGGCTGTGTCTCTAGATTTTTAGCAAGCTAGTTTAGGTAGGACGTTCCTTATACATAACTGCTACTATCTTTGTTATTGCCTGGCTATTTAGCTTATTTACTTTAAGGCAAGAGTGTGTGGTTCCTCCCCAAGTTTTTTCTTTTTCCTGACCCATCTATGTTCTTCTCCTCCTAGCCCGCCCTCGTGGTTCTCTCCCATTTTCCTCTGGGACAGCCGAGGTCACCCTCTATCGTCGTTATCAGTTGACACATCTGGCCACTGGCATTTCTGACTATCTGGAGCAGCTTTATAGCACTCCTCTGCCCTCTGCTCCTTTGTTCCCGGTCCGAATTTCACAAGGGGTCAGACTGGAGTCTGTGTCTACTCAGACACCCATGCCTTTCACCCACTCCCGTTTCACTCAGACACCTACGCTTTTGGCGATGACCACTTCTCAATTTACACAGACCGAGTGTTGCCCACACGTGGATGGTTGCCCATGGGACTCTAGAATTCCCCTTTCCCCCAGTGTTCTTCAGAACTTGGATGAGTCAACTTTGTCTACTCCTGTCTCTCCCACTGATTATTCCCCGAGTCCAGTTGCTCCTCCCTCTATCATTCCTCTTTCTCCTCCTCCTACTGCTATCCGTCCCACCGTGAGGCGGGCTCTCCTCTTTTCAGATTAATCTGTATCAACCCTCTTCCTGAATAAACATGGTTGTTTTCCCCACTCTTGCCTCCTGGTTTTCACTGGCGCTTCTACTTTCATTATTCCTAGGTGCCACACAAGGTCTAAGCACTTACTTATTTGCTTACTATTTGCTAAATATGGTCTTGCCTCTGTTATCCTCAGCATCACTACTACTACTACTACTACTACTACTACTACTACTACTACTACTACTACTACTAATAATAATAATAATAATAATAATACTTCGTTAATCACAAATTGTATATATCTAAATAGCCCTGTAAAGGAGAACAAAACACGTTTAAACAACTTACTTGCACATCCATGTGTAATCTGAGAAGGGACTCCCTTTTCTTCCCCCACAGCATGATTGTTTCTGAAGAGAAGTTTCATATGGTCAAATAACGATTACTTCATTGATACTAGGCTCCTGAGAGCAATGCTGTTTTCAAAACCATTGACTTTGCTTGTTTTGTTGCAAAGCTCTGGAGGTGACTTTTACCATTTTTGTGGTCAGCCTCCACTTTGAAGTTGTTGGTTCCAACAACAAAATTATTATCATGCCCAGATTGCCACAATTAAAACTCCAAATTTTCTTTTCTTGTGCATCTTCTGGGGTTGGTTGCCCCAAGCAAGTATCTCCACATGACTAGTCCTGTTCAAGTAAGCCAGATATGCTTAGTGACAGTCATGTTCAAGTAAGCCAGTGTAGCGTATGACTATGCTCAAACTGATTTCTGAATTAACCCAGACGAGACACAGAAAATTTCATCACTCAGGTGACCGAGAATAACCCCGAGAGGCCTCCTGAGGCCAGATGCCCTTTGGAATGCAAAAGTCTCTCTGGAACCCACACAGGACTTACCCTTGCAATAAAATAAACCTTTGATGACTGAACGTCTGGGGAAACTTCACGATTAGTTCGTCAGCAGGTGTCCACCAAAACTCCGACCAAGGGCCTGTAAATCTCTGATCTAATCTCTGTTTACGACCACATAGATTAGCCTCAAAGTCAGGAGGCCAGAGGAGAAAATGTCCTCCCTAAGGTCACCCTAAGGTGACCAAGGACCGGTGGGGCATTAGAAGAATGCCAGCCCCCTCTTCTGGACATACACACACGCACACGCGCACACACACACACACAGACACACACACACACACACACACAAGCTTACCTTACACACACAATGGAGAAATCTCTCTGTTTTCAGTGTAACGTGTAATTATATGTAATTATTCAATGCCTAAATAGTGTGATGTTATCCTGTTTACATATATTGTGTGTTTATGTAACTAACTTTAATGACTTTAGATAGTTTTAATTTAGCATATCATTTTAAATGTCTGTAACCAGGTTTTATTCGTAATATTCTTTACAAGTGCATCGAATTTGGTATGTAGTTAATCGTCTTGTGATACCTGGATTGATTATGCATATCATATTGCAATGGGATACATCATTTCATGTTTTCTCTTAATTTCATTTATAACACGGTATAAACCAGCTCCTCCCTGGACATTTAAATTAGGGTCCGAGACCAGACAAAGAGAGTTCATCCGGACATGCAAATCCAACATCCTGATTGGCCCATAGCCCAAAGAGGCGTGTGCATTGGTGTTGTCTTTAAAACAACACCACGCTCTTCTTCACGTTGAGTTATAGTTCACTTCTCAGTCTCTTTAACTTCACTTCTACACTCTTCCGGTTTCTCTCCCCTGGGGCCACGTGCCCCGGGAAGAGGAAGCCAGGATCTCTCTCTCTCCTGGACAAAGGATGCAACTGCCTCACGGCTCACGCCTTTTTAAACGGCGCATAGAACCAGGGAACTCTACACGACCTCACGCAAACTGTCAATCCTGAGGCTATGCAAGTATAGTTAATTACCTATATCTGCGTTTAAGATTGGACCCCTGTGTTACAGGAGAATTAAGTTCGTGCTGGTTTTTGAAAAAGGCTAATTAGTTGTGTTTCTGTCTGCCACTCCCTCTTATTTCAGTTCTTTCTCTCTCTACCTTTTCCTCTCATTGTATATAGATGTACATAGGCATGTTTTGCTTAGAGTTAGTCGTGTGTATCCATAGTTACATCTAGCTATTAAAATCTATTATCCCACGCTTGATTTTCTCTGTTTTGGCCATGTGATGAGTAAATTAAAGCTGCGATCTCGATTAAAAGCTCTAATCTTTAATAACAAACTTCGTGAGTTAATTCTTCCTGGCCAGAAGGATAAACTCACTCTTGAGAGTTCATAAAGCTGATCTAGGCCACATACATAGTCATAATTAATTATAATCCGTTGTAATTAATTATCTATATGTATATGTGCACATACATGAATTCTCTTTCATGGCTGATGTATATTTATAACTGGTCACAACACGCATTGATTAGATATATAGATATATTTCACGCCAGTCGAGCTAATTCCTTATATAAATTGGAGAATACATTTAAACGTGTTAAACATCTTTTTTTATTTGTTACATAAATTGTAACTGGTGGAGAATAATTTTAAACGTTGCAGATTCATCTGAGTTACTACAAATTCTGGTAGATAATGCGGGCACGCTTTAAAACTCGTCTCCTTTAAAAAGGTGCTTCGAATCTAAGCATGCGCTTCTGTTTCGTTTCATGTTTAAAGTTGATCCATTACATTATTCTGGTGGAAAATAATAATGCTAGTAATGCTTTTGATTCGTTACACCAGATATGCACAGATGCTGTGCAATTAGGATATATTTAAGGCTATATTATTGTGGTGGTGTTATTTATTTATTTTTATTTTTTATTTTTTTCCATTTAGTACTACCCTTCAGAAGACAAAATAATAACAATTACACTGATCGTCCTGTTCAGAAGTTTACATATTTTAGTCTTGGATGAGAAATTTCTGCAGATAAGCAGACAATCTGAGCCTAAAACGGATATGATTTTCAGTAATGCAGTATTAATACAGGTGTGATATGATCATTTTCATAATTAATGACGGAATCATTCTACCATTTGTTGTAACATTGAAAAATAGATAGACCTAAATTAAGACATGGTTAATTAGCTTTTTTTTTAAGGGCTTAACATTGCATTATGTATCCTTACACCGCCAAGCAGAACCCATGTGCTCCAAGATCAAAATTTAATATACAGTATCTCACAAAAGTGAGTACACCCCTCACATTTTTGTAAATATTTTATTATACCTCTTCATGGGACAACACTGAAGAAATGACACTTTGCTACAATGTAAAGTAGTGAGTGTACAGCTTGTATAACAGTGTAAATTTGCTGTCCCCTCAAAATAACTCAACACACAGCCATTAATGTCTAAACCGCTGGCAACAAAAGTGAGTACACCCCTAAGTGAAAATGTCCAAATTGGGCCCAAAGTGTCAATATTTTGTGTGGCCACCATTTTTGTCCAGCACTGCCTTGACCCTGTTGGGCATGGAGTTCACCAGAGCTTCATAGGTTGCCACTGGAGTCCTCTTCCACTCCTCCATGACGGCATCACAGAGCTGGTGGATGTTAGAGACCTTGCGCTCCTCCACCTTCCATTTGAGGATGCCCCACAGATGCTCAATAGGGTTTAGGTCTGGAGACATGCTTGGCCAATCCATCACCTATACCCTCAGCTTCTTTAGTAAGGCAGTGGTCATCTTGGAGGTGTGTTTGGGGTCGTTATAGTTTCCGAAGGGAGGGGATCATGCTCTGCTTCAGTATGTCACAGTACATGTTGGCATTCATGGTTCCCTCAGTGAACTGTAGCTCCCCAGTGCCGGCAGCACTCAAGCAGCCCCAGACCATGAAACTCCCACCACCATGCTTGACTGTAGGCAAGACACACTTGTCTTTGTACTCCTCACCTGGTTGCTGCCATACACGCTTCACACCATCTGAACCAAATAAGTTTATCTTGGTGTCATCAGACCACAGGACATGGTTCCAGTAATCCATGTCCTTAGTCTGCTTGTCTTCAGCAAACAGTTTGTGGGCTTTCTTGTGCATCATCTTTAGAAGAGGCTTCCTTCTGGGATGACAGCCATGCAGACCAATTTGATGCAGTGTGCGGCGCATGGTCTGAGACCTGACAGGCTGACCCCCCACCCCTTCAACCTCTGCAGCAATGCTGGCAGCACTCATACGTCTATCCTGCAAAGCCAACCTCTGGATATGATGCTGAGCACGTGCACTCAACTTCTTTGGTCGACCATAGAGAGGCCTGTTCTGAGTGGAACCTGTCCTGTTAAACCACTGTATGGTCTTGGCCACCGGACTGCAGCTCAGTTTCAGGGTGTTGGCAATCTTCTTATAGCCTAGGCCATCTTTATGTAGAGCAACAATTCATTTTTTTAGATCCTCAGAGAGTTCTTTGCCATGAGGTGCCATGTTGAACTTCCAGTGACCAGTATGAGAGAGTGTGAGAGCGATAACACCAAACTTAACACACCTGCTCCCCATTCACACCTGAGACCTTGTAACACTAACGAGTCACATGACACCGGTGAGGGAAAATGGCTAATTGGCCCAATTTGGACATTTTCACTTAGGGGTGTACTCACTTTTGTTGCCAGCGGTTTAGACATTAATGGCTGTGTGTTGAGTTATTTTGAGGGGACAGCAAATTTACACTGTTATACAAGCTGTACACTCACTACTTTACATTGTAGCAAAGTGTCATTTCTTCAGTGTTGTCCCATGAAAAGATATAATAAAATATTTACAAAAATGTGAGGGGTGTACTCACTTTTGTGAGATACTGTACTTCTTCTTCATAATCTGAAAAACAATCCAATAACTAATGCAAATTTATGCAAATTCTAATGCAAATTCTATGTCAAAAGCCAGTGTATGTATATGTAAATACGTACATCAGAAACCACAAAAAATAGAAAACCATGCAATGTATTGTAACCAATCAATCATTACTAGAATTATTCTTTTTCCACCAGAATAATGTAATGGATCAACTTTAAACATGAAACGAAACAGAAGCGCACGCTTGGATTCAACGCACCTTTTTAAAGGAGACGAGTTTTAAATCGTGCCCACATTATCTACCAGAATGTGCAGTAACTCAGATGAATCTGCAACGTTTAAAAATATTCTCCACCAGTTACAATTTATGTGTTATGTTCCCTCTCTCGCAGCGAATGGAGTAGCTTACTTCCGCATTCCAGCTCCATTCAGAAGGACTCTCGTTTTGTTTACCTCGGCCATGTGTGCTTTTGTTATTGTCTTGCGTCATGTCTCTGTCCCCGCCTCCTTATTTCGTATTGGTTCTCCATGTAATGTGATTATCATTTCCAGGTGCCTTTGATTTCATGTATGTTTTCTGTGTGTTTAAAAAGCCCTGTTTTCTTCCACTCGGGGCGGATTATTAGTTTGTAGTTCAGTTTAACGGAGTTTCACTTTGAAGTATAGAAATGTTTCTAGTTCCGTAGCGCGGATTCCGATTTCCGTAGTTCTTGATTCCGTTGTTCTAATTTAGATGTCCGAAGCTCCGTGTTTGTGGTTCCCAAACCACTTCCTTATGTCGAATGTCCGTTTCCTCCCGAATCTCACTGTGCCGAGCGATTAAACTCTGGACTGATGTTCACGGCATTTGACATTAAGCTAAGTACCCTGGATTCCGATTTCCGCTCTAGCCCTCTTCCTATTTTACACATCTCTGTGATAGGGTTACTTGCACAAGTGTTTGATTTTCTGTTAGCGCTAGTAGTTTGCACACCTTTTGTTATTACCACTCTTTTGTTGTGAAGGTTCATTGCTGGATGCTGTTTTTGTTCGTTTTTTCCTTCCGTGGTTTAGTGTGTGTTTTTTGTACTGCTAGCGCTAATACTTTTGAGAGTGTGTACAAGCTCTGCTTCTATATCCAGCGAAGACTCGAAGCCTTCTAAAAACCTGTTGTTTGCCCTGTTTCCTTTTCATATGTATGCTGAATAAAGTGTCGAAGCTTTTCACCGCAACTGTGTCCAGCCTTCTCCTGACATCGTAACAGAATAATCCGCCCTAAAGATGGATGCAGCGGGAAAAGTAAGGGCACGCCGCGCCATGCCACACCACGCCATGCCACGCCACGCCACAGTTAAAATGCCTGCAAACAATTCAATTTTTTTTCCCCAATGGACGTTTGTTTATCCCCCCGATGAGTTTGATGGCTTTTCCACCTGGCCACAGTGTTTCTGTTTGCAGGCACAAATTTATTTCCTGAGTTTGGAGGACCCCAAGCCCGACGAGGAACAGTGGGTGAGGTTCCTCCTCTCTCGTTTGGTCGGCTCTGCTCGCCAATGGGCAGAGCTTCACCTTGCCAGTGGATCCATGAAGTTCAAAACAGTTTTGGGCTTTGTGGATCTACTGGTTCAGGTGTTCGGAAGCCCAGACTTCCAACCCGACCTCTGGACCTTTTTGGGGAAGGACCGTCTGGGCGACCGACCTAACCGCTCATTCCTGGAATATTATGGGGGTAAGCGGGCTAACGTGGCGGCCTGCTCCTCAGACCCCCAAAGCCAGGAGTGTTCCACCGAGGGATGCACCCGCCCGGCCGTCCTGCAGTGCCCCACCTGCAGGAACCAGGGATTAAGGAGCAGCTTCTTCTGCTCCCAAAACTGTTTCAAGGGCAGCTGGCGGGTGCATAAGCGGCTCCACCAGCGGGCACCCTCAGAGCTCCAGCAGGAGACTAAGCAGGAGGTCTTCTCAGCGGAGCTGCAACTGGAGGTTAACCAGGCGACCTCCAGCCCCGAGCTCCAGCAGGAGACCCAGAAGGAGGTCTTCTCAGCAGAGCTGCAACTGGAGGTTAACCAGGCGACCTCCAGCCCCGAGCTCCAGCAGGAGACCCAGCAGGAGGTCTTCTCAGCAGAGCTGCAACTGGAGGTTAACCTGGCGACCTCCAGCCCCGAGCTCCAGCAGGAGACCCAGCAGGAGGTCTTCTCAGCAGAGCTGCAACTGGAGGTTAACCAGGCGACCTCCAGCCCCGAGCTCCAGCAGGAGACCCAGCAGGAGGTCTTCTCAGCAGAGCTGCAACTGGAGGTTAACCAGGCGACCTCCAGCCCCGAGCTCCAGCAGGAGACCCAGCAGGAGGTCTTCTCAGCGGAGCTGCAACTGGAGGTTAACCTGGCGACCTCCAGCCCCGAGCTCCAGCAGGAGACCCAGCAGGAGGTCTTCTCAGCGGAGCTGCAACTGGAGGTTAACTTGGCGACCTCCAGCCCCGAGCTCCAGCAGGAGACCCAGCAGGAGGTCTTCTCAGCGGAGCTGCAACTGGAGGTTAACCAGGCGACCTCCAGCCCCGAGCTCCAGCAGGAGACCCAGCAGGAGGTCTCCCCAGCAGAGCTGCAACTGGAGGTTAACATGGCGACCTCCAGCCCCGAGCTCCAGCAGGAGACCCAGCAGGAGGTCTCCCCAGCGGAGCTGCAACTGGAGGTTAACCAGGTGACCTCCAGCCCCAAGCAGCAGCCAGCGAATAGAGAGGAAACCTCTCCTGGCCTGCTCGTCTCAGAGGTTCTAGAAGAAACCTCCACTCCAAGCCCATGTCCAGATATCACTCCTGCTCTCAATCCAGTTCTCACCCTGGTCCCCAGTCTGGTTCCTACTCTGGTTCCCGATCCTGTTCCCAGTCCGGTTCCTACTCTGGTTCCCGATCCTGTTCCCAGTCCGGTTCCTACTCTGGTTCCCGATCCTGTTCCCAGTCCGGTTCCTACTCTGGTTCCCGATCCTGTTCCCAGTCCGGTTCCTACTCTGGTTCCCGATCCTGTTCCCAGTCCGGTTCCTACTCCGGTTCCCGATCCTGTTCTTAGCCCTGCTCCCAATCCGGGTCCTACTCCGGTTCTCAATCCTGCTCCCAATCCAGTTCTCAGTCCTGCTCCCAATCCAGTTCTCAGTCCTGCTCCCAATCCAGTTCTCAGTCCTGCTCCCAATCCAGTTCTCACCCTGGCTCCCAATCCGGTTCCTACTCCGGTTCTCAATCCTGCTCCCAGTCTGGCTCCAAGCCCCGTTCTCAATCCGGTTCCAAGCCCCATTTCCAATCATTTCCCAAGTCCAGTTTTTGATTTTTATGAGGGCTACATGGGTTTAATTTCGGGATGGGTGTTAGCCCTCCTCCTCAGTGCAGAGGGTGTTTTCACTCCCAGCTCCACTCATAACCCAGCTCACTCCTCAGTCTCCAGCCCTGTCTCCTCCTCCGTCCCCAGCCCTGTCTCCTCCTCCGTCCCCAGCCCTGTCTCCTCCTCCGTCCCCAGCCCTGTCTCCTCCTCCGTCCCCAGCCCTGTCTCCTCCTCCGTCCCCAGCCCTGTCTCCTCCTCCGTCCCCAGCCCTGTCTCCTCCACTATTTCCAACCCAACTCACTCCACTATCTCCTCCTCTGTTTCCTACCCTACTCACTCCACTATCTCTAATCCAGGAGCTGAAGCAGGTTCCAGGCAGAGCACCAGGTCATGCGCAGCTCGGAGATCCGGGTCCAGCACCAGGTCACGCGCAGCTCGGAGATCCGGGTCCAGCACCAGGTCACGCGCAACCCCGAGACCCAGGCCGAGCATCAGGTCACGCGCTACTCCACGATCCAGGCCGAGCATCAGGTCACGCGCTACTCCACGATCCAGGCCGAGCATCAGGTCACGCGCTACTCCACGATCCAGGCCGAGCATCAGGTCACGCGCTACTCCACGATCCAGGCCGAGCATCAGGTCACGCGTTACTCCACGATCCAGGCCGAGCATCAGGTCACGCGCTACTCCACGATCCAGGCCGAGCATGAGTCCTCGTCCAAGTCCTCGTCCAAGTCCTCGTCCAAGTCCTCGTCCAAGTCCTCGTCACGACCCGGTCGACTCTGGCTGCGGGACATTAAATTGCACCAGCCTCGGTTCCAGGGGGGCAGATGTGCTAATCTTGCCCAGGGGTCCGGGTCCGCCACAACGGACAAAGCTTGCGGCGCTTCGGGAGCCGCGCCTTAAGGGGGGGGCTCTGTTATGTTCCCTCTCTCGCAGCGAATGGAGTAGCTTACTTCCGCATTCCAGCTCCATTCAGAAGGACTCTCGTTTTGTTTACCTCGGCCATGTGTGCTTTTGTTATTGTCTTGCGTCATGTCTCTGTCCCCGCCTCCTTATTTCGTATTGGTTCTCCATGTAATGTGATTATCATTTCCAGGTGCCTTTGATTTCATGTATGTTTTCTGTGTGTTTAAAAAGCCCTGTTTTCTTCCACTCGGGGCGGATTATTAGTTTGTAGTTCAGTTTAACGGAGTTTCACTTTGAAGTATAGAAATGTTTCTAGTTCCGTAGCGCGGATTCCGATTTCCGTAGTTCTTGATTCCGTTGTTCTAATTTAGATGTCCGAAGCTCCGTGTTTGTGGTTCCCAAACCACTTCCTTATGTCGAATGTCCGTTTCCTCCCGAATCTCACTGTGCCGAGCGATTAAACTCTGGACTGATGTTCACGGCATTTGACATTAAGCTAAGTACCCTGGATTCCGATTTCCGCTCTAGCCCTCTTCCTATTTTACACATCTCTGTGATAGGGTTACTTGCACAAGTGTTTGATTTTCTGTTAGCGCTAGTAGTTTGCACACCTTTTGTTATTACCACTCTTTTGTTGTGAAGGTTCATTGCTGGATGCTGTTTTTGTTCGTTTTTTCCTTCCGTGGTTTAGTGTGTGTTTTTTGTACTGCTAGCGCTAATACTTTTGAGAGTGTGTACAAGCTCTGCTTCTATATCCAGCGAAGACTCGAAGCCTTCTAAAAACCTGTTGTTTGCCCTGTTTCCTTTTCATATGTATGCTGAATAAAGTGTCGAAGCTTTTCACCGCAACTGTGTCCAGCCTTCTCCTGACATCGTAACATTATGTAACAAATTAAAAGATGTTTAACACGTTTAAATGTATTCTCCAATTTATATAAGGAATTAGCTCGACTGGAGTGAAATATATCTATATATCTAATCAACACGTGTTGTGACCAGTTATAAATATACATCAGCCATGAAAGAGAATTCATGTATGTGCACATATACATATAGATAATTAACTACAATGGATTATAATTAATTATGACTATGTATGTGGTCTAGATCAGCTTTTAGGCTTAGCTGTAGTCTAGTTTGGAATTATGAACTCTAAAGAGGGAGTTTATCCTTCTGGCCAGGAAGGATTAACCACGAAGTTTGTTATTAAAGATTAGAGAGGGTAATCGAGATCTTATGCAGTGAAGAAGGGACTTTATCCAGTGAACAAAAACAGAGAAAATCAAGCGTGGGATAATAGATTTTAATAACTAGATGTAACTATGGATACACACGACTAACTCTAAGCAAAACATACATATGTACATCTATATACAAGGAAAGAAAAGGTATAGAGAGAAAGTAATGAAATAGAAGGGAATGGCAGACAAAAACACAACTAATTAGCCTTTTCCAAAACCAGCAACGAACTTAAATCGCCTGTAAACAGGGGTACAATCTTAAACGCAGATATAGGTCCGTTAACTATACTTGCAGGCTTCGGTTTGAAAAGTTCGCGCGAGATCGTGTAGAGTTCGCTGTTTCGTCGCGCCATTTGCAAAAGGTGTGAGCCGTGAAGCGGTTGCATCCTTTGTCCAGGAGAGAGAGAGATCCTGGCTTCCTCTTCCCGGGGCACGTGGCCCCGGGGTAGAGAGAAACCGGAAGAGTGTGAGTGAAGAGTTACTGAAGAAACTGACTGAAGAGTGACTGAAACAGTTTCAAAGTGTGGTGTTGTTTTAAAGACAACACCAACACACACGCCTCTTTGGGCTATGGGCCAATCAGGAAGTTGGATTTGTTGGCGGGATTACCTCTCTTTGTCTGGTCTCAGACCCTAATTTAAATGTCCAGGGAGGAGCCGGTTTATACCGTGTTATATATGAAATTAAGGGAAAGCATGAAATAATGTATCCCATTGCAATATGATATGCATAATCAATCAGGGTATCGCAAGACGATTAACTACATACCAAATTAGATGGACTTGTAACGAATATTACAAGAAAAACATGGTTACAGACATTTAAAAATAATATCCTAAGTTAAGACTATCTAAAATCATTAAGGTTAGGTCACATAAACACACAATATATGTAAACAAGATAGCATCACACTATTTAGGCATTGAATAATTACATATAATTACACGTTACAATCGAGAGAGATTTTTCCATTGTGTGTGTAAGGTAAGCTTGTGTGTGTGTGTGTGTGTGTGTGTGTGTGTGTGTGTGCGCATGTGGGTAGCTTGTGTGTGTGTGTGTGTGTGTGTGTGTGTGTGTGTGTGTGTGTGTGTGTGTGTGTGTGTACGAAGGGGGGAAGTTTGGTCGTTAGCATTCCAAAGGTATCTGGTCAAACTGGGGCCAGAGTGGTCATTAAACAGATAGGGATTTACAGCTCAAGGAGACAGAGAAATTTCATTGTTAAACCCAGGCTGATTCAGAAATCAGTTTGATACGTTCAGACATTACAATATGTAACTGCAATGAAAAAAGAGTTTGTTTTATTTTCATCTTTCTTTGGCTTAAGAAATGAAGCTGACACTTAATTTTCATCCAGACAGACCTCTTTTTTTTAGCATATTTTATTTGTCATTTGTAATAAAGAGAAATTAGGATAGCAAAATGTATGCTTTATGCAATTATCCTTTCATGGTGTATTTACTAAATAAAAGCACAGTACAGATTTTGGGTTGCTCACAACTGAATTGAATGGTTTTCATATTCATATATTATTTGTGTCATAGTTATGTGAATCCAACCTTGTGTTTTTTATTAATCATTGTGAAGAATGCTTTTCTAATTTCTCTTGTTTTAATTCCATATATAATTGGATTAATAACTGGAAGGACTGTGAAAGTCAATAAACCACATAATTTTTGTGCATCAGCTGGTACATTCGGAAAACGATATGAAAGTATTGTAATACTAGAAACTATTTCATACAGGCCAAATGTAATTAATTGTGCTAAACATGTGTTTACAGCCTTAATTCTAGCATCAGTTTGTGTGTGGGGAATGCAGGCTTTAAGAATTTGTACATAGGAGAATACCTGAACAGTCACACTTATTCCCTGCATAATTCCAGTTATAGACAATCCATAGATATTGTTAACAGTAAAATCACCACCACATGAGAGTTGCAGCAAGGATACATTATCACAAAAGACATTAACAATAAAAGTCCTGCATTTTGGAAATCTTGCCTGAAGGGCAAATAATACAACAACCATGGCTATGTCAAGGCCCCAAGCTAGAGCTATGACACCACCAACTGTATATGGAACCATTATAGAGTTATAGCTGAGTGGCTTGCATATCGCAATATAACGATCAAATGACATGGCTGCCAGAATAAAAAGTACACTACCTCCATACAAATGAAGCAAAAAGCCCTGCAGGACACATGTGGGGTAGTAGACCATATTTTTTTGGCTTACAATATCCACAAGCAGCCTGGGAAGAGCACATGTGATCCCTATTAGATCTGCCAGAGGAAGACTGAACAAAATGTAAAACATTGGTTTATGAAGGCTTTTTTGTGTAACAATCAATGCTAAAATAGATACATTACAGAACACTGCAAACAAATAGCACAAAGATCCAGTGATGAACACAGGATAAACAGCTTCTTGCGAGACATCAAATCTGCCAATTTGGAGGTTGAAAGTAAATGTGTTGTTTGAGAATTGGAGTGCCATTTAAAACCTGTGTCAGAAATAAATATTGGAAAGGCAGTTACTGATGTTAGTGTGCATTTATCATTTTTGTAACATCACCTTTACAGTACTGATTATATTTCCTTTCCCAATAACAATCAATTACTCAATCAATTGAATATCTCAATCAATTATTGTTTACTTACAATACACTTACCTGATAAAGGATGCAGGTCTTCTAGGTAGGTCGAGAGTGATGCATGGTATGGTACATTTATATGCATGTATGTCCTCCAAAGGACATGTACGTGATGCATGTGTGTCACTAGAGTATATCAGCAATCTTTAATCAAAACATTTGAGAAGACTGAGTTTGCCCCAGATTTTAAGTGTATACATTGCAGTTATGGACATTAACACCATAAAGCACATTGGAAGTCACTTAAGATCTACAGTAATATTGACAATAAACTTTTTTTTCAATTCCAAATCAAAAAAGAAAGGAGTAATCACATGTAGACTACAGGTCCCTTCAGAAATCAATCATGCAATACACTAAACAGTTTCAGGAGATTACTGACATTTTTTAACAAACCACCTGATGAGAGTGGCTTATGGCAGAGCTTGGCTCTACTTTGGTGTTTTCTTATATCACTTCTCACAATCTGATTAGATTGAAAAATCAAGTACATAAAATCACACAGTACAGTTAAATTCATATGAACCCATTCACCAAGTAATAACCTAATTAATGTGACAAAGCATAATCAGAATACTTAAATCTATTCTGAACATCTTTCATTGTATAGCACTGTATTATCCCACCTGCTTTTGTCTTTTTAAGGAAAGTCCAACTTTCCTTGTAGTTGAATATGTTTACTTTACCTTTTATGAAAGGTAAATTTTGCACTACCAATGAAATGTCTGCGTTTCCATCTGGGTTACAGATCATGTCACACAAGTATGGGTAGATGATTGTGTTGAATGCTGAACTGAAGTCTATGAACAGCATCCTTCCATAGTTTTTGTCCAGATGGATCAGAGAAAGGTGGATGTTAGCTGATATGGCTTCATTTGTAGAGCACTGTGGATGGTAGGCATACTGAAATGGGTCCAGTGTGGTGGGAAGACTGCTCTTCATGTGTTTCGTGACTAGCCTCTTGAAGCCCTTCATAACGATAGGTGTGAGTGCAATTGGCTGGAGTCATTCGGGTAGGACACAGATGATTTCTTTAGCACAGGGTTGATGGTGGTCCTCTTGAAGCAAACAGGGACAACTGCTTGGCTAAGGGAAATGTTGAAGATGTCAGTGAGGACATCTGCAAGCTGATCAGCACATTCCCTGAGCACCCAGCCAGGTATGTTGTCCAGACATGCAGCTTTCCATGGGCTGACTCTGGACAGAATTGTCCTGACATCTACTGCAAACAGACAGAGTACTTGGTTGGTGGGAGTTGGGGTGGTCTTTTCTCTGTTGGCATTTTGTTGTGTGTTTTGAAATATGCTTGGAATTTGTTCAGTGCATCTGGGAGCGAGGCATCACCATCGCTTTGTAGTCTATGGCGGCCTGAATGCCTTGCCAAATGCACTTTTCCTTGGTATTTAGGAAGTGACTGTGGATTCTTTCTGCATTGTTGTATTTTAGCTCTTTGATAGCCCAGGACAGATTGGCCCTTGCTGTGCCATTCCACTGCATCCACAGTAACATGGTGCTTAAATATTAAAAATGGATGTTCAAGCCTGGTTTCATTTTCTCTATGGACGCATGTACCAATTTACCAACTTTATTTACAACTAAATTTATGAACAAGTTGCCAGTAATTAAATGATTTTGGGAAATTTAATCATAACTAAATAGTGTTTTTTCTCCAAAAAAAATCTGTGTAGCCAAACAAACAAGCCACCACTTATTTCTGTCGATGCTCGTTTCCTGACACACGATTTACAGTATAGTGTTTCAATTTGTCTGTAATATTTTCATTTTTCTTTACAGCTACCCTGTATCACTGTTTTCACAGCCTTGTGGACTTGATTTGCATAGACCTACATAATTTTGGGCCACAGCAAAAAATGGTTGATAATTTAAGAAAGTCTTCAATTGTACAAAATTGTAATTAAATGTTCAGCCATGGATTGTTCAAAGCTAGCTGAATCTAGATTTTTTTTGCAACATAGATGTTCTTTGGATTGATTGGCTGGATGTTTGTGATCTACATAATTCATTTTCTATCATTTAAAGAGCCTAGCTGTCATTTAAGGGGCTGAGATAGATGCAATTGCAATAAGATGTTTTTTAATGAGAAGTAGGCAGACAAATCCAAAATGAGTGACAAGATCAAGGTCAAAAACTGGCTTAGGTCAGGCAATCAACAAACAGGATATATTAGGCAAAGGAAGAGCATGTAAATCAGGAAACCAAGTCAAGGTCAAACCAGAAGAGAGATATCAGGAACAAACAAGCTTGGTAAAGTCAAATGGACAAAACAGACTGAGCACTTACTTCAAAAAGAATCAACGGTGAAAGTCCATTTATAAAGGGTTTGGGGTAATTGTGAACAGGTGTGCATGATCAGTGAACGTGACGAAATGCGTATGTTCTGGGAGGTGTAGTCCATGGCAGCCATGATTGTAGGCCAAGGTGTGTTCTGGGAAATGGAGTTTTCTGACTGTGGTGAACTGACACTAGTCTAATAAAAAAAATAAAATAAAATAAAAAAAAAAAAACATATGACATGCCATGTTGAAGACTCAGCTAACATGTGGAAAAAATATTCTCTGTTCTAATGAAACTAATGACCTTGGTACAAAGCACTATGTTTGGCAAAAACTGAACACTGCTCTTCACTCTGAGAATACCATCTCCAAACTGAAGCACAATTGTGGTAACATCATGTTGTGCAGACTGCTGGCACAATCTTAAACAACCAAGCTTGAGTCAGACCTAATTCCACTTGTTTAATCAGTTCATCTTGGTCTCTAGTCAACCATCAAGTGTGCCTCATATTTGGCTGGAATAAAAGCCTGCAGGTACACCAGTCCGTTGGAGATAAAAGTGAAGATTCTTGGTTTAGGGTATCCAGTCCATCTACATGTTTTTTCAGTGAAAACAAGAGAACCCAGTGGAAACCCAAACAGACAAGGAGGGTCATGCAAAACTCCACACAGACACTAACCTGAACTCAGGATCAAACTGGGGACCTTGTTGCTGTGAGAACTTTACGCTGTAGAAATAGTAAGCCTTTTGACTTTTTATTATTAGTCAATTAGCACTAATATTTCTAAGTGTAAATGTTATGGTCTAAAATCTTTGTGATGGATCAATTTATTGTTGTAACATCCAAAATGGTTACAATGTGGCCTGTTACCAGCCCTTGTCCTTCTCCTTCCACTATTTAATGGTGAGGTGCACTGTCTAAGGCCTGAAACACAGGGTAGACAAGGGGCACTCAGACACCTCCCAGGACATGAAGGTAGTTGCAACCCCAGTGGGTATTGAAACACAGGACCAGGTACACCCAGATGGTCTGTTGTGCTGTGTTGTCTCTCTTTCTTTGTAGGTCCTCTTTAGTGACAGTCCTAAAGAATGCAGATTCAGCATGTTGACTTGCGCACACAAGGCAGAGCATACTGTGTTAACCACACTTGATGTGGTATATAAACCAAGTTAGCAGAGAGTCATCCCATATCCTGGCTTAGCTGTCCCACCACCAGGAGTGAGACGTCAATCATCTCACTTACAAAGGGAAATTTTAAAGATTAGATAGATTGATTCAGTGGCTAGTGTATTTAAGTTCTGAAAAAAAAAAATCATTAGTGCATCTGCATTCAGAACTGAGGCAGTGCGCCTCTGCATTCAGAACTGAGGCAGAACTGAGACATCTAGACATAGTGCTTCTGGTGAGCCCACCAGCAACGTTAAATAGGGATCAACAACAGACATATGGCCACAGCTGTCTTTTTGTGATCTATACTATTTTCTTTCTGCGCTTCTTGTTCTTATCAGTCTTCGCTGGACTTGGACAAGCTGCTTAGGCTTCAGGACTTGGTCCAGGACTTGGGCCAGATGCAGGACTTAGGTTAATATGCCAGATGAGCTCACTGTGTCACCATTGTTTTAAATCTGCCAGTCGTGCATGCTATGTCTGCACTGCCATCACCATTCAGACACAAGGTAAAATAAAATAAAACCTTAAAATGTTCAATGCTGAGGTAGTTATCATATACTGTAGTTGGTGCCCATATTCATCATCCAAGTAATCCAGACACTGGCTGCATGAGCACAATTGTTGTAGAATACCTCATTTGACTAACTGCACAATGTAGCAAGGACTTTTGGGAAATCCAATCCAATTGAAAAGAATGAATGGTCTGCTATGTGGAAGAAAAGCTGATTTCAACCTTACCGAGCAGAGGGTAAAAGCTACACAGTGCAAGCTAATAGAGCTAACCTAGAGAACAAAGCATGAGTGATAGATAAATGCAGGCAAGTAATGATCAATGAAAACCAATATAACATGGCTTTTCAAAACAATTTGCTCATAAAATACAGAAACATGCTTGCTACAGTAGAAGAGAAGTCTTCTACTTCTACTAGACTTTGTAAGACCAGCTTTTATCACTAGGTGACTTTGTTGGAAGTCTGCTGGGTGATTTTCATGATATGTGCAAGTTTTCAGTTGTTAGTGGAAGGCCCAGTAGCAGAATTTTAAAGCAAAATTGCTTGCAGTAGGCCTCTGTAAGAAAAACAAATTAAGTACTTAATCAGCTGAAGAGTGTGTTTATTGAGAAAAATATACAAATCTTAATGTACCATGTCATTTTTTGCTTAAAATCTAACCAACTTTTGTTAGATGTGCTCAGTAATTCATATAGTCACCTACAGTGACCATTTTACCTTATAGTAAGGGTTGGAGTGGGTCCTGAGACACAAGGTGAAAATACATGAATGCGATGCTACTCCCTTGCAAGGCCCCATAGACACATATTCACATACTTATTCACAGCCAGAGGGCATTTAGAGTAGCCAGATCACCTAATAGCTTGTTTTTAGACAATGAAGGGAAACCAGATTAAAACCAGATTCCCAGAGGAAACCCACATTAACATGAGGAGAACATGTTAAACTGCACAAACAGTAATCTGACCTCAGGAGCCCTGGAGCTGTGAGACTGCAATATTACTGTGCAGCCCTAATTCAGATAATTATTCATTCACTCATTCATTCATCCATTCATTCATCTTCAGTAACCAGTTTATCTTGGTCAGGGTCATTGTGAATCTGAAAGCCTGTCCCAGGGAACACTGGGCCTGAGGCAGTAATGCACCTTGGATGGCATGCACACACATTCAATCATACAATTAAATAAATTAAATAAATATTTGAATGTAAAGACTTAAAAAACAGCAACAATCGCATGTATTTTATGCCCCCAGATATCAGAAAAGAACCAATATTAAAATGACAACCATGAATTTCAGAATACCAAAGCTGTCCTTAACAACCTTTGTCATAACGTGTTGCTTTTCCTGTTTTCTGGAACACTTACATCATCCTACTACAAGCTTTTCATTAATGAGATGAATAGGGAATTCCATTAATGAGGTCCTAATAACATAGGTAAATAGTAATTTACCTTAAGGGACTTGTTCCTAGTCCCCCAGTTTCTTGTGCATGGATTGTCTACTAATAAACAATGTTGCTAATAATGCCATTGGGATGGGGTACCTCGAGATTGAGTTTGAACATGTTGTTTTATTGTTTGAGATGAGGTTATACAAATAATCTCATTAGTTTTATTTGTGTGCAAGTGAAACTCTTACTGTAGTTAGAATTTTATTTATGTAGTTATTTTTTCTATTGTAATTCTTACTGTGAATGTATGGAATAAATGTAAAATACAACCCCAATTCCAAAAAAGTTGGGACGCTGTGTAAAATGTAAATAAAAACAGAATGCAATGATTTTCAAATCTCATAAACCCATATGTTATTCACAATAGAACATAGAAAACATGTCAAATGTTTAAACTGAGGAAATGTACCATTAAAAAAAAAAAAAAAACAGGTAATTTTGAATTTCATGGCCGCAACACATCTCAAAAAATTTGGATGGGGGCAACAAAAGGCTGGAAAAGTAAGTATTACTAAAAAGAAACAGCTGGAGGAACATTTTGAAACTAATTAGGTTAATTGGCAACAGGTCAGTAACATGACTTGGTATAAAAAGAGTATCTCAGAGAGGCAAAGTCTCTCAGAAGTAAAGATGGGATGGAATCTGGATGGAAGCATATGTTGCTCTAAAACCTGGATATACCTTTCAGCATTGATGGCGCCTTTCCAGATGTGCAAGCTGCCCATTACATAGGCATTAATGCACCCCCATACCATCAGAGATGCAGGCTTTTGAACTGAGCGCTGACAAAAAGCCGAATGGTACCTCTCCTCTTTAGTCCTTTTTAGTTTAGAGGACGCTGCGTCCATGGTTTCAAAAAAGAATTTCAAATTTTGATTCATCTGACCACAGAACAGTTTTCCATTTTGCCTCAGTCCATTTTACATGAGCTTTGGGCCAGAGAAGACAGCGACATTTCTGGATCATGTTCACATATGGCTTCTTCTTTGCATGATTAGCACTTTAACCAGCATTTGTGGCATGGAACAGCGAACTGTGTTCACAGAAAATGAGTTCTGGAGGTGTTTCTGAGCCCATGCAGTGATTTCCATTACAGAATCATGCCTGTTTTTAATGCAGTGCCGCCCGAGGGCCCGAGGATCATGGGCATGCAATATTGATTTTCACCCTTGTCCCTTGTGCACAGAGATTTCTCCAGATTCTCTAATCGTTTGATGATATTATGTACTGTAGATGATGAGATATTCAAAGTCTTCACAATTTTACATTGAGGAACATTATTCTGAAATTGTTCCACAAATTGAAGATGCAGTTTTTTGCAGATTGGTGACTCTGCCTCATTAAGACACTCTTTTTATCCCCAGTCATGTTACTGACCTGTTGCCAATTAACCTCCAGCTGTTTATTTTTAGTAACACTTACTTTTTCCTTACTTTTTTAATTTCCGGCCATCAAATTAAAAATGACCTTTTTTTTTCTTAAAATGGTACATTTACTCAGTTTAAACATTTGATATGTTTTCTATGTTCTATTGTGAATAACATATGGGAGATTTGCAAATCATTGCATTCTGATTTTATTTACATTTTACCCAGCGTCCCAACTTTTTTTTGGAATTGGGGTTGTATAAAATGAACAAAAATAGCATTAAGATATGGACTTTTTGGGGCATTAGACTTTGTTTTCTTTAATTCATTTTGATACCTAGTTAGTTGGAAAGTGTAGTTATCCTGTAACATGCCTCAAGCATGTATTATGGGGTCACTATAGGAGGGCATTATAAAAGTGGGCATAAAGCCTTTTGCTTGGCCTAGCTGCAGCTATAAAATCTGAATTGCATATCTAGGTATATATTGTACTACGCAAGAGTTCATTTATAATTTTTGCACTGTGGCTGGGTAGGAGTGTGGAACTATAAAACAATAATTTAATTATATATAGATGCTTAAAGCACTCTTTATGCACATGACAATAAACTTAAAACTTGAAACTTAAATACATTATTCTTTTCATTCTTCAATGACAGCTTTATTCTGGTCAGGGTTGTGATGAATCTGGAGCCCATCCCTGTAACACTGGGTGCAAGGCCAGAGAATTCACCCTGGATAAAGCACCAGCCCATTACAGGGCACCAGGCACATACATTCA
This sequence comes from Cranoglanis bouderius, assembly GCA_023630585.1. NCBI lineage: Eukaryota > Metazoa > Chordata > Actinopteri > Siluriformes > Cranoglanididae > Cranoglanis > Cranoglanis bouderius. Next base: position 9,457,918 of record CM042540.1, read on the forward strand.
CTCATTCACACCCAGGGGCAATTTAGTGTAGCCAAGCAGCTTACCTGCATGTCAGCTGAAACAAACAAACAAAAAAAATGTATACGGATGCAGGGACCATCTGGACTATTGTTTCCATGGAAAAAATAAATAAATAAAAAATAAAAAACCTAAACTTCGTCAATTCCATTCACTTTGACTTGATATTTTAAATGACCTGGGTTTCTGGTCATTTTTATTGACATCAAAATAATGTTTGCCATAATAATAATAATAATAATAATAATAATAATAATAATAATAATAATAATAAGCAAATAGATTTGGGAGTCACTTGTTACCCAGTGAAAAGCTGTTATGTGGTGGTGGTTGCCATTTATATCACTTACCATCCATACTGGGCTAAAATGTTGTGCTGGCCTCCTGGGACTAAGGGGCCAAGTGTTCTTTAATTAGTTGCCAGTGACTTGGTCAAAGAACACCAGAGAGTTCTAGAAGTTAATTTAATTATGCTATGGTCACTGTTATCTGTACAGAGCTTTGAGTATTAGAATTAGCCACCTGTGAATAAGAAGGAACTTATAAGCAGCTCTAATTGTCCCTCTGAAAAAGACCATAATTACCACTGAGGCCTTTGAACCAAAGGCTCAGAATGCTCTATTAACATACAGATCATTGTCCTTAACACACCATATTCTAACTATTGTATAGGCAGTTCTTCTTGCAAATATCACTTTTGGTCAGTTTTGTAGTCTTTTATATCATCCCACCTTTTTTTTAATTTTTTTACAGCTTTGTACTTTGATTGGATTCTGGATGCACATTGCTTTAGATAAATGTGTCAAATGTATACCTGTTTGTGCCACAGGTAGTTATTCAAGCAACATTGCAAGGCTGTTGAGAGAAGCAAAAAAATATTTTTTTAAAACCAGGGCATGATATTATCTAGTATATTTCTCAAACCACAACCAAAATCAACAGAAAATAATACACATTAAAGGCCATTTACTTGTCTTCAGTGTCTTGAGTCTATTATCCAGGGAGCAGTCTAATTGCTCTCGCAATCCATAATGTGTTTTGTTAGTGTTTCTAGACCCGTTGCTACTGGAACAGTAGCAACTGTTATTCCCACAGTTATGTCAGGGCAGTTTCTAATAAACATAATGATAGGTACAGATATTTGACCTCAGAGAGTATTAATCTCATGTGTATATGAAAAGCATAGTGAAATACAGCACTGTGCAAAAGCCTTAGGCACCCAGATTTTTTTGTCTTAGATGTTCATTTTATGACTTCTGCATTATTGGCTCAAAAAAAAAAAAAAAAAAAAAAAACATTTTAGATTTCCAAAATCCAAACTTTTGTACATGAGTAAATAAAGTATTATGTATTACATAATAGAAAAAAAAATTCTGGATGTCATGGATTGCCTGAAAAAGCAAACAAACAGACTAACAAAACCAACAACAACAATAACAAAATTCCAGAAGCAAGTGTGACAGTAAAAGTCTCCAGAAGAACTGTGGCAGGTTCTCCAAGTTGCTTTGCCAGCCAATTTCTTTATAAAACCACACAAAATGTACAACCTCATTTCATAAAAGTTGGTATTTTTGTGTAAAATGCAGTAAAAACAAAAATCTCTTAATTAAAATTTCAAGAGTCTTGACAAATCACAGATTTTTGTTTTCATTGCATTTTATGCAAATGGGGTTGTACCTGAAACAGTGATTTTTTTAAGATGAAGGATTATCACACCCAACATTTTTGTTTAGTTTAGTGGGGTTTTTTGTAATGTAGAAAACGTTTAATTGCCTTATTTTTGAAGACATTACAGCATTTCTTTACATGTACTTAAGATTTTTGCATAGTACTGTATAAAATTGCTTCTATAAATGGATTTAAAGATCTCAGCAATACAATACATTTGAAAAAAAGCAGGCATGTCAATTAACCAAACTAACATACTTATAAAAGATAATTGCTATTTATATTTTTTAAACAATGCTTCCAAAATTGGGGTAAGTTCAACTTTTCAGAAAATCAGAGTGGCATCAATTGTTTTTCAAACAATCAGGTTGCAAGTTTGGGGGGCAAGCAAGAAAAATAAACTTTGAGGACAGTATGGTGTGGAAAAAAATAGTTTTGTTAGTGAATGAATATAACCAGATTTATGACATCTGGGCCCAGGTCGTAGGCCAGGCCTAGGATGGTCTGCAGCTCTACTCAATGCCAGCTACTGCTCTGGTTTGTTGCCCAGCGAGTTAAAAGCAGTGTTGGAGATCAACATTGCAATATAATAAAACTAAAAATATCAAAAAACTATTTTTGCGACATCCACAGGCAAACAATGTGGCGTCACACTTTAACTGTGGCTGCATATAGTCAACATGTACAAACAGCTCCCACTTTTCTGCCTCCCAACGCAAACAACATCATAATTGCCAGAATTGTGCATTGTTTATTAATAATAATACCTTACATTTATATAATTTTTACAGTATAGCATCCCCATCCCAGGGCATTAGGACCCACACAAAGCACATAGCAAGCACCACCTGCTGGCCTCCCTAATACCACTTCCAGCAGCAACCGTAGTTTTCCCCAGGAGGTCTCCCATTCAGGTACTGGCCAGGCCCAACCTTGCTTAGCTTCAGTGGGAAACCAGACAAGACCTGCAGGGGGATATGGCTCTGGCAGTTTATTTAAATCTTTATTATGGATAATAATCTGAATTGCATTTTAAATTGCATCTCAGCTCAAAAATACTCCTGCCAGCACTTTTTTTGTAGGAAAAAAAAAGCCAAGTGTGAAAGCAACCTCTTTATTGTGCTCCCCAGAACACATGATCAGTGACCCTCTAGCTGGTCATTTCCTCATAAAGCTTGAGAGCCCTCACTGAACACAGAGCTGGACCGAGTGCAGTCACATCTGCAAGAGTTTATATGTTTGATACATTTATTAATTAGGTACTGCAACAGAAACATCTTTGTCAGAAATGCTGGTTTCAGCCACAGCATGACATTATAACTCTGGTACCCACTGAAGGCAATGCATGTGACCAATATTCTGCAATTTTTGCCGACTAGACTGGCTGTAGTGTTGGCCAGTAAAAAAGCTGGTAAAATGTTATAATAACTTTTATTATTACATTATTAATAGACATTAGACATTATATATTCAGAATTTGACAGTTAATAAATGTTTATGAATGACAGTTGAAGTAGTTGCTAATTTGTGTTATACATGTATACACCTGATTTACATGGTGGGCAGAACAGCAGTTGTAAGAGGGCATTTAGGCTTCTTAGCGCTAGAATGGGGTGGATTCTCCCTCCTTTGTTTTAAATTTGAAATCAACTTTACACACATGAGTTCCTTGGAACAAACATGCCTCAGACTTGTGTTGTCAAAAAATGACCACAAATGGTCAACATCTTACCATCTTACCTTATCAGGAGAAAGATTAACATGATGGGGAACCAAATTTAACACGTTCTAGTAGTAATTATAATGCTTTAATTCGTTAATTGTAAAAGCCATGAATATATCACATACATGGCCTGAGTGCTAAGAAAAAGCAACAGTGGGATAGAGAAAAAATCTTCCTGCCACTGCTGTGAAAGTAAAATAACAAAAAAAAAAAAAAAACAGTTTGTCTCATGAAGACAAATAAACTAACCTGATGGTTTTGAGCTACTGCATATAAATTGCATATGAAGAAGTTTTAAAGCAGCAAAATTCACAAAATACATTTCATACAGTATAGCCGTGGCCAAAAGTTTTGAGAATGACACAAATATTAATTTTTACAAAGTCTGCTGCCTCAGTTTTTATGATGGCAATTTGCATATACTCCAGAATGTTATGAAGAGTGATCAGATGAATTGCAATTAATTTCAAAGTCCCTCTTTGCCATGAAAATGAACTTAATCCCAAAAAAACATGTCCACTGCATTTCAGCACTTCCACAAAAGGACCAGCTGACATCATGTCAGTGATTCTCTCGTTAACACAGGTGAGAGTGTTAACGAGGACAAGGCTGGAGATCACCCTGTCATGCTGATTGAGTTAGAATAACACACTGGAAGCTTTAAAAGGAGGGTGGTGCTTGAAATTATTGTTCTTCCTCTGTTAACTATGGTTACCTGCAAGGAAACACGTGCAGCCATCATTGCTTTGCATAAAAAGGGATTCACAGGCAAGGATATTGCTGCTAGTAAGATTGCACCTAAATCAACCATTTATCAGATCATCAAGACCTACAAGGAGAGAGGTTCAACTGTTGTGAAGAAGGCTTCAGGGCACCCAAGAAAGTCCAGCAAGCGCCAGGACCGTCTCCTAAAGTTGATTCAGCTGTGGGATCGGGGCACCACCAGTGCAGAGCTTGCTCAGGAATGACAGCAGGCAGGTGTGAGTGCGTCTGCACGCACAGTAAGGCGAAGACTTTTGGAGGATGGCCTGGTGTCAAGAAGGGCAGCAAAGAAGCCACTTCTCTCCAGGAAAAACATCAGGGACAGACTGCTATTCTGCAAAAAGTACAGGGATTGGACTGCTGAGGACTGGGGTAATGTCATTTTCTCTAATGAATCCCCTTTCCGATTGTTTGCGGCATCTGGAAAAAGGCTTGTCCGGAGAAGAAAAGGTGAGCGCTACCATCAGTCCTGTGTCATGCCAACAGTAAAGCATCCTGAGACCATTCATGTGTGAGGCTGCTTCTCAGCCAAGGGAGTGGGCTCACTCACAATTTTGCCTAAGAACACAGCCATGAATAAAGAATGGTACAAAAACATCATCAGAGAGCAACTTCTCCCAACCATCCAAGAACAGTTTGGTGACGAACAATGCCTTTTCCAGCATGATGGGGCACCTTGCCACAAGGCAAAAGTGATAACGAAGTGGCTCGGGGAACAAAACATCGACATTTTGGGTCCATGGCCAGGAAACTCCCCAGACCTTAATCCCATTGAGAATTTGTGGTCAATCCTCAAGAGGCGGGTGGACAAACAAAAACCCACAAACTCTGACAAACTCCAAGCATTGATTATGTCATCAGTCAGGATGTGGCCCAGAAGTTGATTGACAGCATGCCAGGGCAAATTGCAGTCTTGAAAAAGAAGGGTCAACACTGCAAATATTGACTCTTTGCATAAACTTCATGTAATTGTCAATAAAAGCCATTGACACTTATGAAATGCTTGTGATTATACTTCAGTAACAGTTAGTAACATCTGACAAAAAGAGCTAAAAACACTGAAGCAGCAGACTTTGTGAAAATTAATATTTGTGTCATTCGCAAAACTTTTGGCCACGGCTGTATATACTGTAAATATTCAGTTTAGTTGGTTCCTATAGCTTTCAAAAGTGCTTTGTCTGCACAGCTGCAGCTAATGAAGGACTCTTATCCCCATTGTCCCATTTCTTAAGAAACTTTGCGTGATACTGTAATGAATGATTCCAGCACTTTCTTTCTTTCTTTCTTTCTTTCTTTCTTTCTTTCTTTCTTTCTTTCTTTCTTTCTTTCTTTCTTTCTTTCTTTCTTTCTTTTCTGTATATACAATGTCCTAACTTAATATTCAATCTTATATTTAAATTGATCAAGATATTGTGGTAAGTAGACTGTACTAAGGTACTTCAGTAAATACTTTTGTTTAAGAACACCATTCAGTTTGTGCAGACATATAAACTGAGAAAACTGACCTCATTCAACATAGCATGCTATGTACATTATGCTGTTTTCTTAAAAATCATACAATTTGCTACTGTGAAAAGTTTTCTTATATTTTTCTATAATAGTTTAATATGTGCTAGATAATAACTTCTTTATTAGTCGTATGCCATATGGCTCTTATGCCCACACTATACTATACTATACTATAGTATACTATAATATAATATAATATAATATAATATAATATAATATAATATAATATAATATAATATAATATAATACAATATAATATAATATAATATAATATAATATAATATTTCTTTTTTTATTTCTTTATCTTTCATCCTGGACACAGAGAGAATTTGGCTGGTCAGAATGTTCTAGCTCTTATGCATGGCAGGTGTAGAGGTAGGTGCTGCTCAGGCTCCAGTTAGGGGGAAAGTCTTGACTCGGATGACTCTTCAGGTGCTTCTGCATGGTGACCAGGCTACTGCAGAACTCTAAACACAATGTGCACTGATATGGTGTGGCACCCCCGTGAGTACGCAGGTGCTTGATCATAGCAGAGTAGTCACGTGACCGCTGACCACACAGCCGACACTCAAATGGCTTCTCACCTGGACAAAGAGTGAATGAAGGAGAGAGAAATTACTGCAACTTATTAAGTTCAATAGACAGAAAAGTGAAGCTAGGGTGAATGACTGTTTATTGCTTTAAAATGTAAGTGATAACAGGAACGTACTTGCGCCATGGGCATTCCACAGCATTAAATATAACTTTAAATGGATAAAATATTCTTTAATGAATAGAAAAATGTTATTGTTGCCAAATTGATGTGGTAGAAGGAATAAAACATTTTGGGACATGCTGTTATAGGAAAATAATCAACTTTGGGGTAACTCTGCTTCTTGTTGGACCGCATCACACCACCCCTTTATAATTGGTCTTTCCCCTTCTATCCTATCAATGGGAAGTTGACTAGATATCATTCTAGTTGTGGTCCATTCTC